>CM076581.1:299153622-299538651 GCA_034641835.2 Pinus albicaulis
TCACAGAAAAAAACGAACTTTCTATTATAAATAGATAGTTTCAGAGCATATGCATAGCATTTCTAACATAGAGCCATTCCCTTTTACAAGAGGGAGTGGAATCAAAGCTGCTAAAACACCTGTGTGGATGTTAGCACCTCTAAAACCATAAAATAAACCCAGAGCAGACAACAGTGCGTCTCTTTTAGCTCATCATCACCCGGTAAGAGGAATGAGAGCAGAAAGAGAGAGCGCACAACAACCATATCTGTACTATCAATCATAAAGAGCTAGCAGTAGGAACTATCCCAGCCCTATATAAATGTATCAGAGAACAAAAAGGGAGCCCAGAACCTCCTTACATAAGGAAAACAGTTCTGGACTCAATAAAGTAGCATGTTTCGAGTTTTTATAAGTCCAAAATAAACAGAACAAAAGTAAACAGCATAATTACACAAAAGATGGCTGTTCACGAACATGAACAGTCCCATTAACCACTTCAACTACTGCCCAGGTCCCTAGAGCGAGTTGAGCACCTTCTTTAGATAAAAGATCTGCTTGCTGGTTTCTTTCCCTATAGATATGAACAACAGAAATTTCTGAGAAATAAGATTTAATGCGAAGGACCTCCTTAAGCAAAGGTAGTAAAATAAAATTCCTGCACTGCTGAGTCCCATTGAACCAGTTTACTACATTTCTAGAGTCACCAAAAATCTGAATCTGTCTGATATGAATAGAAGTAAGCCAATAGAGAAGATGATGGAGGGCTTTGAGTTCAGCGAAATTATTTGTCCCTTGCCCAAGGCCGACAGAAGCTTGGAGAGAGTTTTCAGCAGAGAGATGAATGACCAGACCAACACCACAAAGATCATTGTCACCAGAAGCCCCATCAAAATAAGCCCAAGGAACTGACTGATTAATAGACTCCGGCTGAATATTGCGAGAGGAAATTGCTGCTGCAAGCGGAGGGATACTATCATAAATTGCAGCTCCTTCTGCTGCCAGCCTGGCTAAAGGAAAGGAAAAGTCATTGAAGATCATCTTGTTGCGCGCAATCCAGGTTCCCCACGCAATAATGAGAGGAAAGGCCCTGATTTTATCATCTGAAGCCTCCTGCCACCAAGAATTCCAAGCCTGAGAGAGGTCCTCTCCATGCCATCTCAAAGGGATATTCGTCAGCCGCAAAGATTCTGTCCACAGGCTGGAGTTGAAAGGACAAAAGAGGAAGAGATGTTGAAGAGTTTCTTCATCGGACTTGCAGAGAGAACACCAGCTCGGCCCTTGCTTACCTCGTTTTCTCAGAAAGTCCCAAGTTGGTACCTTATTATGCAAGATGCACCAGAAAAAAAGTCTAGTCTTTGCTGGGCTTTTGAGTTTCCAGAAAGATTTAGACCACCATACGGGGTCCCCCCAATCTTCTTGCATCATCAGCCATTTATACCCAAACTTTGGGGAGTAGGATCCGGTCTGTGGATTCACCCAGCGCAGTTTATCTGTAGAATCCGAAATTCGAATAGCAGAATGAGAAAGATCAGCAATATAACTATTCCATTCGCCCATCCATCTGTTTTCAAGATGCAGATCCAAGCCTGACATCTAGCCTTGCTTAACAAGGGAAGTACTCCTGGGATCCGCCACCTGATTCAAAAAATAAAAGCCTTCTGAATTAATATGAGTGACCAACTCCTGGGACAGAGAATAGTTAGGCGAGCACCCAACCCAAGGATCACGTCCTACCCGCACCTGAGATCCATCACCGACCTGCCAAGCCAGACCTTTTTCAATTATTTGAACAGAACCCACGATTGCTTTCCAGACAATTGAGGCATTTTTGGAGGATTTGACTGGGGACCGAACCCAGTCCAAAACAGAGCCTTGGCTGATATATTTGCGTTTGATGACTGAAACCCAGAGGGACTCCGTAGATATCAACCTCCACGCTAATTTGGCAGCCAAAGATTTAGCAAAGGAAAACAGATTTTTTATTCCCCAACCTCCCCACTCCTTTGGCTTAGAGATTTTGTCCCAAGCCACCCAAGGGTTGATCTTGTCCTGTTTTGACCCAGACCAAAGAAAGGTTCTGCACAATTTGTCAATGGAAGACAGAATACCTTTAGGTACCCAGGCCAAACTAGCCCAGTAAACTGGAATAGCCATCAGAACGGACTTTATTAAGACCAGACGACCTGCCCTCGATAGCCACCTGAAGCTCCAATGATTTAGTCTTTTTTCAATCTTAGCCAGAAGCCAATTCCAGTCCCGGATTCTGTAGGAGTCAGGTTTTAGCAGAAACCCCAAGTATTTAAAATTGGCCTGTAAAGAGCGGACATCATAGTTCAACAGTCTTCGAGTTCTACTGATCTCATCAGCAGACAGACCTGAAGGAGTGATAGTCGACTTAAGAGTGTTGATTTGAAGTCCAGTAGCCTTAAGAAAAAGCTCCAGCAGAGACTTTAAGGCCCGACTGTCATCCAAAGTCCCATTGAGAAATAACAGGATATCATCGACAAACAGTAAGTGCGTGATCCAGAGATTAGTGGCCACTTCAATCCCTTTTATTTTGCCCTGTCTTTTATCCTTATGAATCAACAGACTGAGACCTTCGGTTGCCAGCAAGAAAAGCAAAGGCGAAAGAGGGCAGCCCTGCCTGAGGCCTCGTTCAGGAGTAAAAAAAGAGGTAGCAGCACCATTGATCAGAAGAGCAATTTTTGAAGAAGAAACACAGCTCATGATCCATCTAACAAATTCAAACCTGAAACCAAGATGAGTAAGTAAAAGCCTTAAATATAACCAACTGAATCTATCATAAGCTTTAGATAAATCCAGTTTGACTATAAGCCCTTTCCTGCCATTCTTTTTAAGGCTATGCAAAGATTCTTGAGCAACACCTACAACTTCATGGATTTGGCGGCCACTAAGGAACCCAAACTGTTTCGGAGACAGATGCGAGGAGAGGAAAGGCTTTATCCTGGAGGCAATAACTTTCGCTATGACTTTATAGACACAGGTACATAGAGAGATTGGCCGGAAATCAGCAAAGGAAGAAGGGCAGTCAGACTTCGGTATCAAGGCAAGAAAGGTGGAATTGAAAGGGCCAAAGATTTGACCAGTGGCTCTAGATTCTTCTACAACAGCAACCAGATCGTCACCAAGCGTTTCGAAGAAATACAGGAAGAATTCAACAGTCCAACCGTCCGGCCCTGGACTTTTGTCCTTTTGCATACCTTTAAGAATATCCTCGACCTCCTGTTTGGAGATAGGTGCCATTATAGCCTCATTATCCTCGTCCTCCACAAACCTTGGAAAGCGTTGCGCCACCCGGATCACTTCTGCAATGGACACTTCAGCCGGGGCTTTGAAAAGATCTTTGAAATAAGTAGTACCCAAAGTAGACAAGTCCTCGAAAGAGGTGGCCACTTCTCCATTCCCTTTAGGCAATTCCCAGATAGTGTTTGCCATCTTCCGACCTTTGGCATAGTTTTGAAAGAATTTGGTGTTTTCATCCCCCGCTTGGAGCCATAATGCCCTGCTTTTTAACCTCCAACTCTCCTCCCTTAGCTGTAGGATTTTTCTTCTGGAGGCCTCCAATTCCAAAATTCTATTCCTTGCATCGATGGAGACATAGCCTCCTCCTTCAGGGTCTTCTAGGAGAGCTAATTCAGAATTGACCTTTATAAGTTCCTCCTCCTCCTTCTTCTTCAAGTTAGCAGCCCACTTCTTAGAGGCTACTTTCATCCTCTTCAAATTCTTCCAAAAGAAAGCACTCCTAGAAGAATCAGGCCTGATTAGGTCGACCTCCCAAGTTGATGCAAAAAGATCCTGATACGAATCATCTTTGAGCCAGACAAGGTTGAATCGGAAAGGCGCCCTAGGTTTACTTCCTGCACCTTTAATTTCAAGAAGGATGGGAAAATGATCCGAAAAGCCCCCATCACCAATCTAGTGACGATAGTTCGAGAGAGATTCAACTAAATGCTCACTTAGCAGAAACCGATCCAACTTCTTCCCTACCCAATCCTGTCCGACCCTTCTGTTCCTCCAAGTAGGTTTCAGTTTCAGAAGAGGCATGTCCACCAAATGGGCAAGAGCGAGGTGGTTGATGAAAAAGTCAGATAAAGGGTCAGCTCTGGCCGAGGCACCCCAGGATTCCGCTTCCCCTAGCGAGAAATTGAGGTCACCTCCAATAATTAAGAACTGGTAGTTTACCCAGGAGGAGCGAAAAAAAGAAGACCAGAACCGCTCCCTTTCCACACAAGGCCCGTATATATTTAAAAAGAGAATAGAATGATTGATCTCATTGGAAAACAGTTCCACAGCTAAAACATTCGGAGAACCCCAAGAAGAAACATACTTTAATTTAGAAGGATTGTAACCAGAGACCACACCACCAGATCTCCCTACAGCATCAAGGGCAAAAAAAGACCAACCAGTGAACATCTTAGATAAAACAGAGACGACCTCATCCCCTTTGCCCAGAGTTTCTTGGAGCAAACAGATATCCGGTTTATAAGCACGCATAAGCTCTTTAAAGGCTAGCCTTTTGGCCTGGCTAGCTAAGCCCCTGCAGTTAAAGGAGAGGACTATCATGGCACATCACCAGGGGGTGGCCGCTCTGCTCTAAGCACCCGGGAGAGAGACATCTATTTTCCATCAGCTATATCAACAACAGCTTTGGATTGGGCAAGGGAAAGATTGGATTTACGACCTCTGGTCTTTCTGGCCCCAACTTCAACAGAGTTAGAAGCGAGACCACCCACTACAAAGCCCGAACCCCTCTTATCAGCTCGAGATCTGAGGTTGTAAGGAACAATAACCGACAGCCGAGGACAAGGGACAGAGGAGTCAGCCTGAGTAGAAGAGGAAGGAAGATCAATGGCGTCGGGAACGGAGACAACGACACTATCCAAAGGAGGCGAGGAAAGATTTAAGGCCGAGAGGTCACTCAAAAGCTGCCTGGAGGGACCAGGCTCCATGCAAATAGAAACAGGAAAACCAGAAGATGACAGAGACAAAAAAGGAGATGAAGACATACCCGCCTGAGTCGCCCTGCCAGGATCAGCTTCTGAGAGGGGAGCCAGCGGGTCAGCCATGTCGTCGAGAGGCAGAGAGGAAGGACCAGCAACATTCGTCGGGTTCCGGACCAAGACCTCTTTGAAAGGAGAGGGATCATCCTGAGCAGAAAGACCCTGAACTGCTTCCATAGGATCCACTTCCTGGACTGAAACAGTCGATTTCTTCGCCCTGTTCTGCCTTCTATGTCTGCGTTTTCGTTGATGACCCAACGGGCAGTCACGAGCCAAATGACCGGTCTTATGGCATCTATTGCACCTGAAGGGGAGGTGCTTATAGTCTAAGGTCTGCATAAACTCCAGATCCTTATACTGTAGCAACATTGTCTCCGCAAGACCTTCACGAGGATTGAGGCTCACCAGAATACGGGCCACACTCTTATCCTTAGTTTGCAGGTAGGATTTGTCAGCTTCGAGGTAGGTACCCAGCGTATTGCCTATAGAGATGAAGACTGAATCAGTCTAGAATTGGAGAGGAAGACCAGGCAGCTTCACCCACACAGGAGATTCAGCCATTTTCTCCTTCTGAGCGTCAAAGAGGGGGGTCCATCTTCTAAAGAGAACTGGTTTCTTTCCGAAGAACCAGTTCCTTTCCAGAACTCTGTCCACTTGTTCTTTGCTTTCGAAAGTAATGCTGAACCATCCTCGCGCCAAGATGGTTATGTCGACTGGAAGGCCTGGAGATTCCTTCCACATTGAGCGAGCCCACTCTGCAATGTATTCTGACGAAAACTTTCTTCCCCTAACTCTTCCTACAATCATAATCTCAGATAAATCCATGACGTTTTCAATACTAATGTCCGCTCCAAGCAAGCATTTCAGACATTCTTCCTTCGACTTGAGGAGCTTAGCTTTCTTCCTCTTTGTTCCCACAACTTTCTTGACCCCTTCCTCCTCTGCTACCGGCTTTGGTGGAATTTCAGCACGAATGGTCTCCAAAAGGAATTGCCTCAGTGCATCAATAGAGCGTAAGGGCTCAAGAACATTAAAAGAGTAATGCTGAGCACCAACCCCTGAAATTGCTTCACGATCCGGCGCAATCCCTTGATTGTCAGAAGCAACAGATTTAGGGATAAATTCCACTGCCTTACTGGAAGAAACCCTTGACAAGAGGTCATGACCTCGACCCCCATCCTCGACTAGTTCAGCCGCGACCCCTGCAACAGGAAAAGAGGGCAAAGAAACTCCCGCCGCACCTTCGGAGATTACCTTAGGAAGCCCAGTCTCTCCTTCGGGCTCATGAGGCCCTCTCGAACCTGCTTGAAAAGGGGTCCCCTGTAAAACAAGACCTTCCGAGAGTACAACCCTTGGCAAAGAGGGGCCCTGCGAGAAAGGTAACCCTCTACACCCTAACCCTTCGTCAAGACCCCCATAAACAACAAAGGAAAGAGGGTTACCGTGAAAAGCCGAGGGCCGCGATACCGAATCGAGATTGAAAGCTGATTTGAAAAGCTCTTCTGAGGTCTGCGGGTAGTTGCTGTTGTGGATGAGCGGAATACCAAAACTGGAACCACTTCTCGGCGCAAAGAGATTGTTACTAGCGTCCCCACAACCGGTCGTGAAACCTTCCCAAGCTGGTTTAGCTGCAAAGTTGAGCGAAGAACGGTTTGGAAAATAGAGATCGATGTTCTTCTCCGTGACTTCTACCCCCCAACAGGTAAGCAGATCCTCCGGCGACGGCTCTAACTCAACCGAGAAACTGTCAATACCCATTGTAGACAAATAACCGCCCTCTTAAGAAAAACTGAAAAACCCCTCAAGCCTCGCTTCCCTGCAGTCGCCCTAAACGCCAAAACCCATTCACCAGATCCAGAACTGCTTCCGAGAGAAACCTCCATGCTGAGAAATAGGTTTTGGTCGACACGTACCGAAAGCTCGGGACCTCGCTGCCGTAGGAACACACGCGGAAGCGACCTGACACCTTCTGCAAAACCCTAGCTCCCTTATGTGTGACTAGAATGTTATTTGTTATTTATGACATAGTAGATAATGATTCAATGGCTAACAAACAACATGGTACAAAACCATATTTCCCACCTTCATATGAAATTTAATGGAGTTATAGTACTATGATTTCAATTGAGCGATGATTTTTATTTGCAATTTCTTTAGTCATGTGTCTCTAGAATGTTATTGATTATTTATGACATAGTAGATAATGCTTTCAATGACTATCAAAAAATATGATACAAAGACACATTGGCCACCTTTGGTCATTGATATATATATATATATATATATATATATATATGCTCAAGTAGCATTGAATGCAATGTTACTTCGTCTTTGTACACAAGCCATGTGTACCTTACATAAATTGATAGCTACAATGCTATAAATGCTACTATTAATAATTCAAATAATGCTACTTTTGAAAGCACTATGGTTCTCTTGTTCTCGCATTCTGAGTATGTCAATATCTTAATGATCAGTGACCGATAACAGATACATTTGAGCTATGCATAAGAAATGCATGAAGGAAAAGTATATACAACTAATGTGATTAATTTTATTATATCATAAATCATAAAGAGACAATTTACATAGAAGAATTCTAAAATCACATATATAGAAAAAATACTAGAATATTTCTGAAAAAAAATTCCATAGGTATTTGTGAAAAAAGAAACTGGTGTGTTTTATTAATTAAAACAAGTAAAATGTTTCTTTGGTGCTTCTTGCTACATAATATCAATTATTAGTTTTTCTAGTTTTCACTTTTTCCATTAACTCCATGCATTTTTTTTGTCCACCAATTATGTTTGGGTTTTGTTCCCCCATATGCACACACTAGCTATTACACTTACTCCAAATGCTATGATGTGTATATGTCAAAAGACTACCACGTTCATGTGAAAACCATAGGTATGCTCAATCAAGTGGAACTACATTCATTTGCACCAATTCTTAAAAAAAAATACTACATTATGCTAGGAACCTAAATACTTTAGATTTTATTTGATAACATAATGTCTTTATAATGCAGTAGTAGGTTAGTAACTTGGACATGGTGCAATTGATAGCTTTATATTAATAAGCATTTGAATATGTTTATTATTTCAATAAACTTTTGAATATGATTATTATTTTAAGTTGCTTTATGCTTGTTATTTTAAATTAAAGTTGTTTATTATAGAAAGCTATATTGTAATTGGTTTTTGAAACTAATATTTGGATTCTATTTGATTTATACATTTTGAAAACAATTGACATAAATTATCAAAGTTTTTTACGGAATTTTACAAATTAAATATAGTGTTTTGAAATTTGTTAAAACGATAATAACACTTTTATTGGTATTATTTTAAATTATATAATATTTTTAGTTTTAAATTATTTTTCAATTGAAAAGAATGCAATCTTCAAAGTTCCTTATGCCCATTTCCTCTACTTCTTTGTCATAGTGCTAGGTACTCATTTTTAGAGTATTGTTAAACAAAAACTAAGAACAAAATATAGTCACAAAGACAACATAGAGTGCATAATATATAAGAGGTATAAAAATGTTCTACTATGTTACATGGTAATTGGACATTCAATGCGATCCAGGCTCTTAATGCTATAAATCATTGTCACATTGTCTCAATAGAATTCATGGCAATGAAAAATAGTTTTGCGTTGAATGGATCAAAATCGCAAGAAATTGATCACAAGTTATCTAGATTCAATTTACATAGATTAGAGCATTTCTTCTATTATCCCGGTGACTGTTTATTTGACTCATTTTCTATTCTTTTGCACTTTCACTATACTTCAGCTGAAATACGACATGGAATTGTAAACCAATTTCGACATTGCTTATCTCATGGACATGATGTTGCTTTGCATTCATTGCATACATATTTGACTCCCGAATATCTCCAGGGTCTTCATCATGTTAATGATCTTGAAATGAACTTGCAAGGATTTTCAACGCCTTCTTCTATTTGTGCTCTATCTAGAATTATCTTATGGGGGATACGTTCTGTATCAAATGGTTCTCCAAATGGTTGTTAGTTATAATCAATGTTTGGGTATTTACAAATGGCCAAGCATATCTATGGTTCAATCCAGACATTTATGGCTATCAATATAATATTTTTCCACATAACTAAAATCCTACATGTGGAAATTTTGAACCACTCTTGTTACATAAAACAATAGATATTGTAGCGTCAATAGATAAAAAAATTCCCTCATGCATTTTTCCATACCAATTCTGACTTGGAAACTTTGACATATTTTAAATTGAGCAAATATTATTTGAACAAGGCTTCTTGATCTATCAACAAAATTTCAATGACTGCCATGACTCTTTGTTTGAGTCTATCTATACACTTGCACCATGGTTAGATACGTCTAATATGAGAAAAATAATTGCACAAAAGTTTTACAATTGTTTCATTTGCAATGACAATAGAACTACCAATTTCTTAAAATAAGAACTGAATGCTAAAAACGTTGAATAATATAAATGTATCAATGATTGGCAAGATTATATTATAAAGTTAGCAATGCCATATATGAATATGGACATATAGAGGGAAAAGGTTTTGCAATACAATGGATATGTGAACTACTTGATGTTAACATATATATATGGAATAAAAAATAAATAAAAAATTTCCTTGAGATTATATTCATCAAAAACTTGCTCTAAAGTCTTGGACCTTGTGCATGTACTAATATCCACATCACATGCACATTCCCATGCACTTCTAGAAATTTAGAATGTTGAAAATTTTAATCCCAATTACAAGATACCACAAGTGCTCCAAATAATCTTGGAAAGACAAAGTTGCAATCTAATGTTAAGTGTGCCTTGTAGATATCTTGTTAGAAAATAATCTAGTTTTACTAGATCTTTTACTAAACTAAAGAATTTGTTAATTGACAATATAATATCAAAAAAATGAAACTTAGTTGAAGTATCGAAGGATTTTGCATCATCAAATCAGGACAATAATCCTTTTTCAATGGAGACAAAAAATAACAAAGAAATATCTACCTATTTTCCCAATGGATATAGTAAGTGATACACTCACTTACATCACTTGAAGTACGCAATACGAGCACAAGGTTATATAAAACAAGGAGAAAAAAAATGACACGTAAAGTAAAATAAATAAATCGAGGCATGTTTTCAATCAATCCAAGACACACCTACATACGAATGTTGGATTTATGATAGATTGTCCTTTGGAAATGACATGCAACTTATTGACAAACTTGAATTATCTACTATTTTCTATCTCATGCTTGCATCAAACTTTAAATATATCAAACTCAATAAATAAATATGAAAATATTGTAATAAAGAAATACTCAATGAAAAATTGGCTACATTTTCATCACCTCTTCATATTCGAAAAACGAAAAATTTATCTTCGTTGCACAATTGACATATTTGGAAGAGAGATTAGTGGCACCAAGAATGGATTTTGCACAAATAAGAAAACTTGGTTACAAAATATAACAATTTCGATTAACATGAAGAATTATAAATGTTCCTTCTAGACTATATATAATTCAATCAACATTACCTATAGAAATTAATGACAATATGACAATGGAGCTATGCTAAAAATAAAAATGGAATAGAAGAATGCTTATTTGTTTGGAATTATTCGACCCAAAAAATGATTTTTGCATTACATGACATGTTCAACACATGCCTATAAAAGAGGAATCACATAGTAATTAACCATGAATGGAAAAACCATTTTGATCAAAGTAGGAAAAATCATTAGAACGATAGTACAAAAATGAAGGAACTAGACTCAACGGATGTAGATAGTGATCTAGATATATAAACTAAAAAGGTTGTACATGGTTACTCATAGGCCCACCTCATCCATGATATTGATATAAGAATAATACAAATTTCACCTTCTGAAGCATTTCATCCCCTAGGCATTTTTCAAGACAAATTCTCTAAAGAACTAAACTTCGTGACATTGTTCTTTGGATCAAGTCATGCTACTGATGTTATCAAATGCTTTTGATATCAAAAAATTGCACAATGGGAAGTCTTACACATGTATGGTGACTTTTCAACACATATTACAAACATATTTTTTTTAAAAATATGCATTTTGATAAACCAGGTTTCTAACTCAGCCTATATTTCTATTCATAAAGGAAAACTGAAAGGATAAAAACTAGTTTCTAAATATGTCAAAATAAAACCAATATTCAGAAATTATTGAGATCAGCAATTGTGTATCAATGTTTAAGGAGCATTTTCATATCCCCTGAATATATTTAACATTTATGAAAAGATATATTTTCAATGAGAGGAAATCTTGGCCCACTCACTTTCGTTGTCACATTCACTAGTGGTGAGCATCTTTGGGAACCATTGATAAATGCAATAAAAATACAAAGCACTGACTCCGTAAAAAATCACACGAATAACTTTGATGATGAATGCATTGACATATTAATCAAACTTTAACTGGTCATATGTAGTCTATATTATAGGCATATAATCTTGTCACTATGTTCCTTGATAACAAAAAACAATGAACTATTTTGTCAAGTGCAAGGTTATTTTTTATCACAGTTTTCCAAAGTAGAGGAACAACGCATGACCATGGATTACATTGGATTCAAGATGCACAAATATATCAATATTCCCCTGTTGTCGATGCCATAGGTTTCATTAATCAGTATTTGAATTTTGATTCAACAACTTTTTCAAATCAAGTGATTTAATTTCAAACTCATCACCACACAAAAACTTGAAAAAAACATAAAAATTCTATTTGTAAAATTGGTTTCCCTATTCCACCAATTGATTAAACTTTTATCTTACACCCTTTATGCAATGAAAACAACGATATTCAAATAATGAAAAATAAACTTTCATTTCCTCTACAGAACAAATCCTATTCAAAAAACATAACATTTTCCATTTTTTAGTCGAACTTGGAATCATAAAACAAAAACACGTCACATTTTTTATGATTTTGTATTACTCAGCCAATTGTATTACTCAAAACAAATCCTTCTGTTATGTGGATAAATGAATTTTAAAATAAATCCCTTCGTTGTGGCAAGCAAACTCAGATGCTCAATTTATTTTATATGCCTATGCTACAACAACATATTGCATCTCTTATATTAAAAAAATGGATCGCTCCATGACAATTGCATTCAAACAATTCAATAAAATCCCATATCTTGTGGAAACAAAAAAACTAAAAATATTCACAAACTTGGAAACACATTGTTGAATATGAAACAAATATCAAGTTGAAAATAAATACATATTTCTCTGTCATTTCCTTTGCATTCAACTTCTAGAAAAAAATATTTCATTAACACTACTCCAGTTGAAAAAAAAAACATAAGTTCTAAAAATGCATATCTTGTTAGAAAAAGAACCCGATAACTCTGAAGATATTGTTTTCATGACAGCCATTCATAAATATTTTGCACGACCTGTTTCCCTTAAGAATTTTTTCTTGGAAGAATATGTTTCCTCTTATTCAATGTTGCTTTACATCCCATACAGAGAGTCTGAAAACACATTAAACAAAAATTAATATACACGAGTTGAAGCATATTTTTTGCATAAACACATATTTGATGTCACTGAAAAATATTTTTCTCATTTAATCACACAATGGGGTGATATTGAAACTCCTACTACAATTGCATCCCAAAGTGACGAAATATTTATGCTTCACTTTCCATTAGAAACTGACAATAGGACTTGTTCTAATGAAAAATATGACATTCAACAAGACTTGCAGGAAAAAATGAAATTAAAAAACACTCGACCTAAATATAAGAAAAATAATAAATTCATTAAACATCCCTTTGATTTGTAGACATTGGCATACCATGAAATTATTAGATAATTAAATCAAGAGTAACAATCAATAATCAAACAAATAGTTCTATGGAAAAAAAAACAATCCTGGAAGCGCTCCTATTTGTTCATCACTAAAGGTGTAGGTACAGGAAAGGCATTCACTGCACAATCAATTTACCATGCACTAGTTCATCTTTGTAATAAAGACTGAAAAAGTGACCCCTTGAGGAAAAGGATCTAATACTTGCATTTACTAGAAAACTTGCATATATTGCACATGGTATCACAATACATTCAATTTTTCATTTATGAATTTCACCATGTCACATGGTGCCATTGGATTCTAACACACTTGATATATTGAGAAAATAATATGAACAACTTAAATTTGTGTTGATAAATGAGGCTTAATTAATTGGCTCTCGATTACTACATAACATTGAAAAGCGACTTCGCGATATAATGCACACTCCAGCTTCCCCATTTGGGAAACTTGACATAATATTCTTTAGTGACATATGTCAAGCACAAACTATAGATGATTTTGGATATTTAAACAACCATGTATTAAAGGAACTAGTGTTCGTTACAACTTCTGGAAATACAAAGTGAAAACTTATGAAATAAAACAAGTAATGCGAAAAGACAATAAAGAATTTGTATCCATATTAAAAAAAATTATGACATGTTCACGTACTGATGATGATATTGCATTCTTGAACAAACATTGTTATAGATAGAAAAAACGAAAATAATGAAATAATTTTGTATGTCATTAACAAATAAACAATCATATTAAATGCATATAATAGAATAATTGAATCAACAAATACAAACCACAATAAAAACATCAAAATGAAGTTTCCATCTACCATTTTGCTCAAATAAAATATGATTATTGAACTAATTGGTGGAAATTATGATATTCAATATGGCTTGGTCAATGATGCTGAAAGAAATTTTAGAGAATCCACGATATTTGAAAATGGTGCAATTTGGATTGAATTTGATGATACAGTTATTGACACTATTTAACAGAAAAAAATGGTACATTTGTAAAAATATGGAATAATGTCCAGATAGATACCTATTACTATAGTTTGCAGGAATAACGAATCAAACAAAAAACTTAGTTTTACAAGAGAACAATTCCCTATTCAACTAGCATGTGCACAAAATATCCATCGATCACAAGGGTTGACAATGGGAAAACTGACTTTTGACCCCAAATGAGTTAGGAAACATGGGCTCATCTATATTGCACTTTCTCATGTAAAATATATTAAATCCTTGTATTTGTTAAAGAAATTGGAACATAATAGCTTTTCTCTCAATGAAAAATTTGTTGTTGAGATAAATAGACTTAGAGTCTTCTTATCAACTTTAATACAACATATATCAAAGTAAAACAAATGAATATTTGACAATATGTTCATTGAACACTCATAGCTTCACCTTGAATTTTGAGGATATAAATGTTGATTGCAATCTAATGAAAAAAAAATTCACCTCCATCAAATCCATTTTTGTCAAGCAAATATCACTACATACATTTATACCATTTTCATGGAATTCTCACATACTACACAAAAAATATTGTAGTTTAAAATCATTTCACTTATACATGAAGCCAAATTGAATAAAAAATTGCAACATTCCATGTTGAAAACAAAAACCATTACACTTGGAAATGTATACATTGCACCAAATGAAAGCATTGAAGAAATAATTAATTTTATCGAGTTCATTTTAGAGCACATGTTTAACAACTGCACAATTTTGCTTGTTCGTGATTTTAATTTGGAAATGTTGCAAAATAACCATCAACAAATAAAACTAATTTCATTTATGCAAAGTAATGGCTTCAGTTTTCATACCAAAAAAACAACAACTGACTATAGCTCAATGTTGGACCACTTTTGGAAAAACCTTTTAGTTAGTACCATTTCTTTCCATGTCTTCGATGCTTATTGGATGGATCATTATACAATTTGTCTTACCATATATTTGTTGTTGGATTCATTAATTTTTCCAATGTTCATCCCTTACAATTTCATTGTTCACTTGTCACAATACTTGTCACATTTGCAAATTTGCACCTTTGACATATTCTTTGATTTGAAAACATTGAAAAACAAAGGAATTCTGCACAAAATGAAAAAAGAAAAAAAAAATGCAAATATCAAATTCCTGTAGGTCTTTGAACCATCAACATAAATTTGATTAGTTTCCCTTCAGTAATTGTATTTTTTTATGTCATAGTTAGCATTGAATTTACTTATTTTGGTTTACACTTTGTGATATATTGTTCTAGATACTGAATATTGTTATTTTATTTAGCTTCTAGTTCATATTTCATTATTTCTTGTCCTACATCATTTTAAAAAAAAAGGAAAAAAATTGTTTTTATGGCCACAGAGATTCTTAATAACACATTCTAGAAATGAACGTTATGTGTACTTGGCAATGAAAACTCTAAAACATTTATTTATTTTAACTTATGCACATTACTATATAGCCACCAACAATGGATAATAGTAGTATAAAAACAATATATATATATATCTATACATACATATATATATATATATATATATATATATATATATATATATATATATATATATATATATATATAAAGAGAGAGAGAGAGAGAGAGCATACATTGTTTTAAATGTTCTCTATACACTTGTTTGAGACTTAATCACTTGAATTTTTGTTTTCTGGAAGTAATGGCTCGATTCATTTGGAACAACATCATAGAAACACCTTGCTCCAATAGAAAATCATTTGAAGAAGAAATGGTTGAAGATGAGAATCCAATTAGGTTAGATTTTTGTTGCGCTGAATATTTGTATAGTAAAATGAAATATTTGCACTAAATCAATCGAAATGCTCTTTAAAGAATATTTTTCTACCTTTTCATATAAACAAACCAAACTAAATGGAACCAATATCCTCGTCAATCATTGAATAATGATCAAGAGCATATGTAAAAAAAATTGAAGGCAATATATTGGTTATTTATGGGCCAACACAAACTAAAAGCCCTAAATCTCCTGCAAAGGCATGATTTATCCATGCTGATTTGTTTGATAGCCACAATCAACTGACTATCATAGTGAACATGAGAAACGATATTATAGAGAATTTCCAAAACATGTCTATTGCTGGAAACAATGTTCTAATTATAGATTTTGTGATAAGAAAAAAAGGATTTTATGAAAAATAAGATTCAAAATTTTGTATAGTGTTACATGACAAAACCATGGTTGAATCAGTTACATAGGTTTGCAAAAAACGTAGATTAGCTCTAGATAAAATAATACACAATATTCTTGCCTCAAGTGATACATATGCAGTAGGTTCAATAGGAGAAATAGTGATAGGACGTCAACAAAATAAAAAAAAACTTGATCTCAATAAAAAATATGGTGAAGTTGTAGATGGAAATTCAATTGTAATTATGCTGCTACAATAACTATACTTGCATTTTTAGCTGCTACAATAACTATGAGCACAATATTGAATGCACACTGGAAAAATATAGTTACAAAATTTATTGTATGTTAGAAATGCCGTAGCTAAAACAAAATTGTCCAGTTATTGTTGAGACAAGATTTCAACAATACATGAGAATCATATCATCTACAATTTTCAATTTAAGAAAAAATTGTATTTGAGGTCTTTGCACTTTGATAGTTAACAACATTAATGTTGACATAAAAGAGTTGTGACCAACAAAAAAATACTTCCTATGTACATCAACTTTTTACATTTTGATAGTTAAGATATTGTTCCTATTTCATTTTTCACTTCCTATATTTCACCAACTCATAATTCACAAATGCTTGCACTAACACTAATTTATATTTTTTCTTTTATTGCATGTTCCAGAATTACAAAACACAAAAACATGTTGGTCAGTGCTTTCATGATATTTTCTACAATAACTAAATAGTGTTTCTTGTTTTCATTTTTTCCTGTTCCAAATGAAAACAAAGACCAAGATGCACATTATGCAATATAATAATTCATTTATATCAAAAAAATTCCAGACTACGGTATCATTTTGTTAATAAGAACATAATATCTCAGTTCCACAGTAACATAATGTAGCTCAAAAATACATATTATACCATATTATCTATACGCCCATATTTTTCTCTCCATAGTTTAAATATTAACTTGGATTCTCATTTGTTGTGAATTCTGGAATTATGTTGTGTCAGGAAAAAAAGGGGTGGAAGAAAAGAGTGTCATTTGTATAAATGTCTTGAGTTCTATATATGATCAAGTAAATGCATTTTGTGTTAAAATAAGGCACTATAGGAGAATTGAGATATCTATGTTCTTCTTTTCTTTTCCCATATATCAAGTCCTACTTATTTTCCTATTTTCATAATAATTTTTCATGTTGTGTTCATTTGATGATTATCTTTTTTGTTCTCTTTTTTTAAGCTATATATTGTTGCATTGCAGTTATATACAATTGCAAATTTATTGCCCATTGAATTAAGAAAATTGGTATGCCATTTCTATTTTCTATTTTTTTGTCTCCTCTTAAAATGCATTTCAACTTTCAAAAAAAAATTGCAAATTTAACTATAATGATGCAACCAAAAGGCCACAAATACCCACATATGCATAAAATTTAATAACTTTGCCCATTCCCAAGAATAATACTCGTTAAAAGAGTATTCATGTGGAAATGTGATTTTACGGCCCACACAAATGGTGACCAATCAGGGAGGGTCGTGCTTCGCACCTTTTATAATTTACCTCCCCGCAGATTCTCAACTTAACAATTTGTGCGATATTGAAATTTCGCAATTCGCAGTGAACTCTCCATTTCTAGTCGCAACTTTTAATGTTTAACAATAAACATGTCCCCTATCCTGTGTGATATGTGATTACATCACATCACATCAAAAATAACTTACCGTGCAATGTCTTAACACTAAACACTAAAATATTTTATTTGTGAAATTGCTCTAGGTGTGATTTAGTCTCCACCATTGATCTCTCCCAGATCTAACGGTTCCAATGTGCCCTTGCTAATCGGCTTCACATCGCAACTCAATTAACTTAATTTCAAATTCTTAACATATAACTACAAGAATCTCCGATTGTGATGTGCGCTTGGTTTCTCCACCACTTCTCTACATATTTTGTTTCCTTCAAGGTATCCTTCCTGAGCTTGTTTGATATTTTAATTGCGCTAAACTATCCTGAGATTTTTTTATTTATTCCTACTTGGAATTTTCATGCTTGCTGCACACCTTGCTCATTGTCTCAAACCTGAATAGAGAACACCTTTCTGTATTACTTCTCCGAATCTAGAATTTGGATTTTTTTCTTTCTAGACCTACATTCAATTTATAATTTCTCTAGACTGGAATCATACAGATTCTACCCAGCTACTAAGTCCTTTATCACTCGGAAAGACTTATTCATTCATTGAGCATTCATCAGAATTCATACAATAGTGGTTTATTACATAGAAACCAAATTACTCATTACAGATCAATCATCTTGTAACAAGACACAATACAATCGCATGATTCCAATTTCTCATTAATAAATGTACAGATATAATAAAAAACATGTTTACATTCGATCTTTGGCCTGCTGCTCTCTTTTCATGGCCTTCTCTCCCTACAAAGCCCTCTCTGTCTCTAGCTCTCACCTCTCTATCTCTTTGCCTAATATTTTGTGTTTAATTTGGCCTCCTTTTTTCTTCAAAGCTTACCATTTAATTTATAACACAATTCAGAGCTTATCCAGGTCATACAACTAACTCCTACATATCAGAAACTAACTAAAATTTCTAGTAAACCATACTTAACTCTATCTATGCTTATTCACTAATTTCTCGAGTCATCACTCCATATGAGGGATTTGTTACATAGTTCATTATGACTAATAGTCATCTAGTTAGAATCCACTGACTCTATGCTTATTCACTAACTAAATACTTTTACCTAGGATTTTCAATGTCCTTTTTACAATAGTTCCTCCTTGGATAGATGTCAAGACCCTAAGGTCTGAATTCTATTTGGACTTTTGACTTAGAGTAGATGCTCCTACATCAGACTCCGCAGGTGAAAATAATCATGATCTCCAGATCATATGTCTTTAATATTTGTCCACCTAGATACCAAAATATGTATTGTAGTTTGTATTTGGTTGATGTTGTTGTTCTCCAGGTCTCCATACTTATGTTTCATTTCCCCACTCATTATGCTCTCACATTATTCTGTTGTATTTTTATTGTTGTTGCTGCTTTGCTTCCTAGTTGTTGTCTTCTTCTGAGATATCTCCACCATCAACCTTCTTGTTCTTTCAATCTCCATGTCCAGTTTATATTCTAATTGGTACTAACTCTGCCACTTATTGTTGCACTCTGTCCATTCATCTTAAAGCTGTTGCTTGTTATCTTCTCTTTGAAATTGTTGGATTCTTACTACCACCCTTACATCCTTACCCTATTGTTTCTTTTGAACTTTCATCTCATCTCCAAACAACCTCTGTTCAATATCCTTCATAAAAACATCATACTCAGATTCTTTCAGCAAACAGTTTAGCAATTCACTTTCTACCTGATTCCTTTCAAACACCTCATCACTATGCTCTTCATCAATTCCAGCATATCTTTCTTCCTCTTCCTTGACAACCCTCAGTGATTTTCCTTCACCTCCTTGACTAATCCTCATAGTCAGTTCAACTTTCTTCAGTTCTAAGACCGATTCCTCTTTAGCATGAGACACGCCTGCCTCACCTTTTCCCAATTTCAATTGTACATTCAGAATACTCATTCTCTGACTTGATATTATATTCTCAAAAAGACTTAACTCATGCCACAAATATGTCATCTCACTTGGACCTTCTTCCAAAAATTAAATACAATCCTCTTTATCACAAGTCCAATTTGTTGGTGACACTACTTCTTCATTCTCTATCAGAATAAAATTCAGATCCTCTATCTCTGTGAGAGCTTTATATGTCTTTCCAACAATCATCCTTTGGCCACTCAAGAAAGATAATTCTTCCATGTCCTCAACAATAATAGGTTCCTTCATATGAGACATAACTGTATCACCTTACTTGGAAATAATTTCTTCACTAAGAAAGGAATTTATGAACTCCTTCTGCTACAATAACTCAACTTGATCTTCATCTGAAAGACTGTCATCATCATACTTTTCTTGACAATTATCAACTTAATTTAAGACAATTACAAGAGATGGATTGCCTTCTACAACACCTGCAAACATAGTCAAATTATCAATCTCAAAATCACAATACCTAGTGGTCTCATTTGATGATCTAGTCCCCAAATCTTCCTCTTGTTGTTATAAGTCATCTACATGACTTAGGAAATCTTCAATGGTCTTATTATCAACTTCCTCAGGAATTTCACTTGGTTGATTGATATCATTCTCCACTTTTTCTTGCTTTTGGTCATCATCGTGAGCCAAACTTCCTCTACTTTCAGTCCTTACAGCATGCTGAAAAGAAATACCTCCTCTTAACTGTGTATAATCTTCGATATGAGATCTAACTGTCTCAAAACTCGAATTATGCCTCTCTTCTTTGTCTTCTTTGACATCACCTACAAACATACACAAATTATTAATTTCAAAATCATAAGGCTCAATTGCCTCAACTAATGTTTCAGACATCACTGCTCCATCTTCAAGTTCAAAAGAAACTTATTCTTCTCCAAAAAATTTGTCTTGTTGTAGCTCAACTCCTTCGAGCTTCTCTGTCCTCAATTCAACATCCATAATTTTTTCAAGCTTCCTAAGCTCCTCTATTAACTGCATATTCACCTATTGTTCTCCCTTCTCTTGTAGCTTATGCCACTTCATTTTCTTTCTCATTCTGTAACAAAATCTCTGGTCTTCTTTACTTCAAATATATCCATCAAAAAATTAAATTTCATTCTTATCTTAGCCTTTTCTCTCTCATACTCTTCATCCATGCCATCTGCTTTGACATCTTTCTTCACCATTTTTATACTGTGGTCTCTCTCAGAACATATTTTATGACTATCAGTAGTCATATTCTCCTCTATCTCTATGAGTTCCTCACTCACTATGAGTTTTACTTAAGCCTCTACAATAGCAAGTCCTCCCTACTACAACTTACCTCACCAAGATTTCCTCTATACTTGGCCACTAGTCCCCTCTCCGGAACTTTCTTTGAGAATTCCTATACTCCTTCTAGGCTTCAAATCATCTGCACTTTTGAGAACACAATTGTCCTCTTATATTTAAATCACAAATGATATAATAGGTTCTGGCCACACTCTTCTTTCACTCGAAAATCCTTACCGGATTCCTCCATCACTGCTTCTTAAGGTTGTGATCTTCTTTTGCTGACATACTTCATTAGTTGCAACTATCAATATTCAATCTTTATTTTATCCTGCAAAACTCAAACCAGATTTAATATAAAACACCACCTATATGACTTCACAAGGTAGTCAACTTCCACTCTTTAACACTCGAATGGATCTCCATTTTCCACCATAAATGAACCATCAATTTTGTTTCTTTATGCTTCTGTAATCTTCATTTATAAAAACGTTTTTCATTTACTCTCTTTGATACCAAATGATGTATCCAAAAAGCTGCAAATACCCACATATGCATCAATTTTAATAAGTCTTCTCGTTCCCAAGATTAATAATCATTAAAAGAGTATTCGTGCGGACTTGTGCTTTTATGGACGACACAAACAGTGACCAATCACAATGGGTTATGCTTCACACCTTTTATTATTTACCTCCCCGCATATTCTCAACTTAACAATTTGCGCGATATTATGATTTCACAATTCGCACCGAACTCTCCATTGCTAGTCACAAATTTTAACTTTTAACAATAAACGTGTCCCCTATCCAATGTGATATGTGATTGCATCACATCGTGTCAAAAATAAATTACCGTGTGATTTCCTAACGCTAAACACTAAAATCTCCGGTTTGTGAAATAGCTCTAGGTGCGATTTAGTCTCCATCATTGATCTTGCCCAGATCTAATGATTCTGTTGTGCCATTTCTGATTGGCTTTGCATCGTAACTCAATTAAATTACCTGCCAAGTCTCAAAATATAACTAAAATAATCACCTATTGTGATGTGTGCTTAGTTGCTCCACCATCGCTTTTCATCCCTTGCTTCCTTCACGTTATCCTTCCTGAGCTTGTTCGGTATTTTAATTGCGCTAATATCTCCTGAGATTTGTTTATTTATTCTGACTTGGAGTTTTCACGCTCGCTGCACACCTTGCATGCTATCTCAATCCTGAATAGAGAACACATTTCTGTATTACTTATCTGAATCCAGAATTTGGATTTGCTTCTTTCTCGACCTGCATTAAATTTATAATTTCTCTAGACTGGAATCATATAAATTCTACCCAGCCACTAAGTCCTTTATCACTCAGAAATACTTATTCATTCATTAAGCATTCATCATAATTCATACAACAGTGGTTTCCTACACTGAAACTAGATTACTCATTAAGGATCACTCAGCTCGTAATAATACACAATACAATCACATGAATCCAATTTCTCTTTAATAAATGTACAGATACAATAAAAAACCTGTTTACATTCGATGTTTGGCCTACTGCTCTATTTACATGGCCTTCTCTTCCTACATAGCCCTCTCTATGTCTCGGCTCTTGCCTCTCTATCTATTGGCCTAATCTTCTTTGTTTAATTTGGCCTCCCTTTTTCTTCTGAGCTCATCATTTATTTTATAATTATAACACAATTCAGAGCTTATCCAACTCATACAACTAACTCCTACATATCAGCAACTAACTACAATCTCTAGAAAACCATACTTAACTCTATCTATGACTCATTCACTAATTTCTTGAGTCATCCCTCTATCTCAAGGATTTTTTACATAGTTCATTATGACCAATACTCATCTGGTTAGAATCCACTGACTCTATGCTTATTCACTAACTAAATAATTTTACACAGGATTTACAATGTCCTTTTTACAATAGTTCCTCCTTGGATAAATGTCAAGACCCTAAGGTACAAATTGTACTTGGAATTTTGAGTAGAGAAGATGCTCCTGCATCATATAGTCTAAGAAAGTTATGGTTTTATTGATTCTATATGCTTTGACTATGGTTCTCAATAAAAAATTTCTTGTTTTTCTTGAGGCATAGATGGAAATGAATGTGCATAATTACTACAACCAGTTGTGTTGGGAAAAATACTGAGAGGGGGGGGGTGAATTAGTATTTAGAGCTGACTGACAACTTTTTAGTTTTCCTTTCTCTTAAACCATATTCTACATTATTGCATCCAACTTGTATGTCCAGAGATCTTATTATGTCTTTACTTAGATCATTGCATCATTCATTCATCAGATAAGCAGTAAGCATGAACAGAAATAACAAAACAAACCATCAAACATAAGCAACACATATGAACACTAGTATTTAAGGTGGAAACCCAATTTGGGAGAAAACCACCACTGCTGTTATCTCAGTCTTTAATATTTATTATAAAGAAAACTTCTTACAATTTATGCTAGTGCAGACTCATACCAGCACGCAGGCACCCACATGCAGAAGGCTACAATCTTCTCTCGTTTACCAGCCTCTTCTAGAAGGGAGCTACAACCCCCTGCTCTCGTTTACCAGCCTCTCCTGGAAGGGAGCTACTACCCCCTGCTCTCGTTTACCAGCTACCACTGGAAGGGAGCTACAACCCCCTCACTGAAGGCTTTGACCCTCAGATCTACTGCGGACCACGTTTCATCAATTTTCAAACTGGATCCAATAGCTTCCACACAACATACCTTGCAGGCCACTAGAGGTATTCATTTTCTTCAATAGACTCGCACCATTTCTTCATGATTTCATCAGTCAATCAAACCAGAGATTCATCATCGTCAGATCATTATATCCATGGGTGCATCATAGATTCAGATTTGTCAATTAAGAAAAGAGTTCGTCCATGCAGATATTCCTTAGAGAAATTTATTCATCCACCACCCTTACGCATGCACACTTTGTACAATAATCATCTTCTCCTTATATAGTTTTTTCCTTTAGTAAAACCATGAGTCAAAACCATCCAACCGCTGATGGTATTCCTTCTTTTATTGGAATTTTTATTTATCAAATTCGTGGAATTTGATAAATAAATATTATTCACACCCTTTGATAATTAAATATTTATATTAATAATCCGCACTTTTATCGAATGGCCTTTTTAAAATAGACCTTTGGATCCGGCCCCACATGCATAATCGACGGCTTAATCAATATTATTTAAAACTGGGGCCCACATAAATACGCGCATGGTACCATAAGTAAACTTCGCGCAAGTCGAGCATCCGATCACCGTTAGATAGCAGGCTTCCAGATCAACGGCATATATGCATATCGCTCGACCACTGATGCCGAACTTTAATGTGCGATGGCCCGTTGTACTTTATGTTATCCTTCGCGCACCTTCCGAACACAGCCACCGTTTGATGGCATCTTCCCAGATCAACGATATATATCAATATCATTGGGCATCCTGGGTCGAACGATAACGCACGATGGCGCGTCGTACTTGTATTATCCTTCACGCACCTTCCGAACACAACCACCGTCCGATGGCATCTTCCCAGATCAACAGTATATATCAATATCGTTGGGCATCCTGGGTCAAATCATAACGCGCGATGGCGCGCAGTGATAAGCAGTTTTCCGTGGGTCCACCTTGCCACGTGTCGAATTATCTATGGAATCGCTCCCAACTCCTCAAATACCGCTTATCCCGCAAAAGCAGTGCGATATGGGCAATCTTCTTCTACAAATCCACTCACGGTTTTTAAACAGTGATCAACCGTCCAATAAAATTCTCGCTCCGTACTCCAGGTTCCTTCTGCGTATATATATGAACTCTACCCTTCATGTGCAATAAATTAACAAATATTTCTTGGTTCCATAATTACCAACAACTCATTTTGTTCATAGTGTATCAGATGCAATTAATTTAATTTGACACAGACACATATAACAATCCTTCCCTGTATTACAACTATAAATTGACCTTCCTCAGATTCTCATACAGACTAAACACCTTCAAATTATACATAAAGAGTGTAGGTTCACACACATTCATCTATCAAGTCCTTAACACGGATTTAACCATACAGGTTCTTCATGCGCTTACTTCAAAAACTGACTTCTCTTTTCCTGCCTCTGCTACCTCTTTGCTGCCTTCAAGGATCCACTCATCTATTCCATTAATTCCTTCAATTTATACACTAAATCTTTAATTTTGAATCCTTGCCACAGGGTTTATGATGTTTACGGATAATGATTCATAGTTCTCCAGAGGGACTCAACTATCCTTCCTTCTGAATTCTATCAATAATATACATATAATTCACAGAGAATGCAGAACCTTTTTCTGTTTGATGGCCTTTTTCTTCCTTTACTATCTCTGAACAAATTTCAATTCACTGCTTGTCCCTGCTCCTTAACTGATACTACTCTCTGTAGCTCAAACTGTAGATGCACTCTTTCTCTTTTCTTCTCTGCTACATTTCTTTTCTCTGATCCTAGTTACTGTTTCAGATGCCAATTCCTCTGCCACTGTTTTCTCTGATGTCTCTGCTGCCTTTCCATATCTCCAATCAACTAACCCTTCTAAAACTGCATCAACTTCATATTTCATTTGCTCTTTTCTTTGTTGTTGTTTCAAGTGCTCCTCTTTTGAAATTGATGGAGATACATCATTCTTACATCTTTAACACATAGGTTGCTTATCATAGGCAACTTATCAATTAGGTTTCCATCAAGGACAACTTCATCAAGTAGGTTGCCATCAACTTTATCAAGTAGGTTGCCATCAAGGACAACACTCTGCATCATATCGCCAACAATATCCCCCTTTGGACTTGATGGAAACCATGATGGTGTTTGATCACCACAACAGATAGATACATTGATTAGAATCATTTTTCAAACACCATGATACTCTCCCCCTTTGACATCAAGGGCAAAGGGCAGATCAAAACCAAAACAAGGTTTTTCTTCTCTTGTAGAAAGAAGAGCTCTGTAGATCTGATGTGTACAGAAGTTACCATGCTCCCCCTGAGTTCATGATGAATCTTCAATCATAATATTCAATGAATTACATGACTCTATGACCTTTCCTATCACCAAGGACTCAAACTTACATCAATGATCCAATCAAGTGGATTTACATATGTGACATAAGTACCCAACCAAGTGGGTTTACAAATTTGATCGAGTACTTACATGAATGAATATTACAATTTTACATCATAGGTCTCAACATGACCTTTTCATCACATTATAACTTATACAATCAAGACCAAATAATTTCAAGCATGAGATTAGACCATAGCAAATAATTAGAATGCCAACAATGCATCCTTTTCATAAGACCAAAGCTCCCCCTTATCTTGTTCATCCTGAACACTTTCACCATCAAATCATCAAGGCATCTTCATCAAAAACATATAGAAATATGAGAGCTGAAACATCACCAGAGATACCCAGATTTTGCACTGGCTTTTCAGTCATCCAATAATTGTAGCATAAGCACGTCAGTAACCAAGCCTTCAGGCTCTTTTCCGCATCAACATATTCTTCCCAAGAGGAATTATCATACCAGAACAACTTCTTCAATAGACAATATGTGTCAAGTAATCATCCATGTGATCTGTTATCACCAAGATCTTCATGATTTATATTTATTTCATAATCATGATGTATCATGTGTAGGAATTATGTATAAAAGGTCTCAACCATGACAAAAATCATCAGCATCAAATTCTGCATGATCTGTCCTTATCTCCAAATCATAAGACTTCCATCTCATCCATGTGTGAAAAAAAAAAGATACTCTTCAGCAAAGAAACAATCAGGTCTTATCCATAATCTCATTATGGGAAACCATATATCATTTGCACTCCTCCATGACATACGTTTTCAGTATTTGCTTAAGATATTTTGCTTGTGATAGAAATATGCCATCTGTTGTTTGTTTTTCTTCTTTTGGAGCTGCAAGAGACTCATCAATAACCACATCAACACATTCAAAAATCTTCTGAAGTCTTTTATTGTAACATTTATATGCTTTACTCCTAGAGGAGTGACTAGGAAGTATTCCTTCATCTGCTCTGGGTTCAAACTTGCTAATTTTTTCATTATTATTTTTGATAAAGCATTTGCTCCAAAAACTCTAAAATGCTTCACAGTGGGAGGATTACCATACCAAAAAGACCTCAAGAGAGAGGTCATATTTCAGAACCATCATGATGCCAACAATGCATTATTCTCAGCAAGGCTAATGCTCCCCCTGAACTTATTCCACCTGTACCTGTCTTCTTCACATCAGATGCACTGTTAGAAATAAACACAACTAGAATTATCAAACCAACCATGAAATCATCATACATGTTCTTCTCTTGTGATGATACATTATTGATTCCTATAATGTATTTCACATCACTCCTGCAGTCATTATGATAAGTAAACTTTTTAGAAATAGATGACTACAGTAGGGTCAATATTCCCTACGTTTCTGATCGGTCCTCCTTTTTCCAGCTTTGCTTGAAGTTTCTTATTGTGTGATGAAATTTATCCAATTTCTCAAATCTATTCATCCTGCATTCTTTTTCTACATGTCCATACTTGTTACAAGCATAACATCTTGTGTGACTGTGAGAAGTAAGAATAGGATCATAATGTGTTTTTCTATTCTTTCTTCTATTACAATCAGTTGCTTTATGACCAAACTTGTTGCATGAAAAACAATATCCCTTGAAGAATCCTGAGTACCTTTCTGTGTAGAATCTATTTGTTTGTGACTGAAACAATCTACTTCTGCAATTGGCTGCAACATGCCCATAATTATGAAATTTAAAGCATTCAACATTATTGATCAAAGGAGGGAATGATTTATTTTGAGAGTTCATGATTGTTGGTTGACCTTTTGTTTCTTTCAACACTTCAGATTTTGCATTGATATCCTCTGAATCTTTAGCACTTCCTTGTGAGCTAGATTATCCTTTAACAGTTTCATGAAAACCAAGACCAAATTTAACAGAAGGAGACCTTTTACTACTAAGAATATTTTCCAGAATCTTAGTACTATCTTGAAACCTCAAGAGTTTATCTTTTTCTTCTAATTTACCTTTCAAAATATTTACCTCAACCTCCAATCTTTGGCATTGCTTCTTCATAATTTCTTCGACCCTTATTCCTTCTTCTACTTGATCATTCAATTTTAAAATCTCTTCTTTCAACCCATTTTCTTGTTCTTCAAAAGTTTGTAATAGTTCTTCATTCTTCTTATTTGATTTTTCCAGATCTTCTTTCAAAGAGATGATTTATGCTTCAATTCTTTCACTTCGATTGGTTACTTTATCCTGCAGTCTTTGATACATTTCTATCTATCCATTCATTCTAGAGATCACATCTTTTTAGATAGATTCATTCCTTTTAAATTGATCCCAATCATTACTTTCACTTTCTTTTTCTCTATGATGCAGGAGCATCAAGGGAGTTTTTTTTATTTTGTAAATATGTTAAAGGGGGGTGTGATAATTTTACATTATTAATTAATAGGAAATGTGATATTTTGTAAATATATTTTTATTTTTTTATAAGACATGAGGGAATTTAATTAGTTGAAGGATTTTAGGATAAGAATCTATCTTTTAGGGATGTTGAGAGATTAGAGGTTTGTTGAGGAATTGAAGGGATAAAGCATTAAATTAGATTACTTTTAAAATTGTATAAATAGGAGGGGGTTTTGAGAGAAAAATAGATGGAGATTGTGAGTTAGTGTGAGTAGAGAGTGAGAGGGTTTTCTGCTTGGATGCCTTCGGTAGTTTGTAAAGGGCCATCAGTGTCGAATATCAGGCCAAAGTTAAGTTTGTAAGTAGTCTCCTTTTGTTTATATGAAAACAATGTTTCAGATTTGTATATAAATCATTGATGGATTGAAAGTATATGTATGGATGGATGTATCGGTCGATTGAATATAATGCCAACATGAAAGAATTTGTAAGTGTAAGTTGGAAGAGTTAAATTTAATATGGCAATGTTAAATCCATATCTATGAATATCGACCTGTAGTTTGATTGAATTGTAAAGAGAAGAGTACCAGTAATTTGGAAAATCATTATGCATGAAAGGCGTTAACACTCTGCATAAAAGGAGTATTTTGAATCTGCAGATTGTGTGAATCTCTATGGTAAAATTCTGTCAGTCTTGTATAATTCTAAGTGCGTTTGATAGCAGAAATTGCTATTTGTTTAATGCGTTGAAATCGAATCTGGGCCTTGAAGTTTCTGTTTGGGTCGATTACTTGCAGACTATGTGGTATTATAGTCGACTGAAGTCGAGTTTATGATATTTCGGTGAATCGATCATCTATTTCACACAGTGCAAGTAAAATTATTGTTCCATTGCTAGCATTTAAAAGAGATGGTGATTTAACATATATTGACAGCGCAGGTTTGAGTTCAATTCAGCAGAAACAAATCTGGGTTGAATTCTTATGTTAATCTGAATAGTTTTGTGATAAATCTCAGGAGCAGAAGATCTAGCAAGAGGGCACAGAATTTATTTGATACATTGTTTATTTGAATTCGTGTTATGATTGTGAATAAAATAGTGAAATGATATGCCAGTGAATTTAAAGGCGGAACGATGGTTACAACCCAGAAGCAAGGCAACCATTGCAAATGTTGAAGCGCACAGATTTGTTTCCGCAAATCGTACAAGGAGAGAAGCGTTGTTCAGCTGAGTAGAAGAACGCTGACATTTAACTTCAGAAATTGTGTTTCAAACACAATTGGTACAGCCAAATTGCATTCCATTCTCATTTAAACGATTTTAATGTGTGTAAAGAGGTAGAGCGCAAATGGAATTTTAAATCGTGAGGTACTGTGTTAAAGGCGCAGAGGTAAAATTGAATCGGTGGCAAATGTTGCAGCGGAAACTTTGATATAATCTAGTTTTTAAATCCCCATACTCTGTATTGTTTAATTGATGAAAATTGGGCAGAATTTACTCACAGGTTTATGGAGCCAGGAGACCGAGCAGAATGTCATAATGATTTCCTTGTTGAATTACATGTGCGAGTGTTTCATTAGAAATAGAAGAGCTTGTTTCATTAAGAATTAATGAGTCTTTTTGAAAGGAGAATGCAGAAAGGGCGGAGCTGTTCAAAGGATGCAGAATCAAGTTATATGAAGAATAACTATAGCAAACTGGAAGGCGAGTTTCGGAAACTGAGTTGAATTGAGAGCGCAGAGATCTCTTCAAACTCTGTGTTATTGAAGTTTGTCGGAATTGTTAGTGGATAAGCGTCAGCCAATGAACGGGTAAGATACATTGAATTGTTGTGTTGAATTTAATCATAGAATGTTGATTGGTTTAACAGCAAAGTTTCAGGTGCAGAATGGTCATTTGGTGATTCAATTGTGGTCAAGTATATAATTAAATGTATATAGCGCGGGCGCTAATGCATGGAGGAAATTATTGCAGAGGCATTCTAATTGCAAGCTTGTATGTATGGTGGTTAAATGAACAAGAGAATAAAGACATTGGTATGGGTTTTATGAAACATTTGAAAATGAGTTGCTTTAGGGTCTAATGCTTATGAAATGGTTTGTGTCAAAGCTGTGAATTGAGTTTGATCTCGGGCAAAAACAAAGCAACATATTTGATATGTGGTGGTTATAAGATCCTCGTTATCGCAAAGCCAGCCCGTGTAATTTTTGGTATCAGAGCTTGGCTCTGTTGAAATGAAGAATGTTTGCTTTTCTGAATGAGGACAGAAGGTTTTGTTGAAAACTAAAGTGTGTTTGAATGTGTGATGAACGACTGAATGAGAGATCAGATTCTAATTTGACAGTCAAGCAACCAAAATGCAGCTGAATGAATGAAGAATTGTGCAGGTATTGTGTTGTTTAATTTTGATTTGAGTTTTACTGACAAAGAAATGGAATGAGGATTGATGGTTACAGAAATGAAGTATCTCAGCAAAGGAGATCAAGGGTTAGTAATGAAAAAAGCTGTTAATGATTTCTGAGTGGAAGAAACTCAGCAAAGAAGGAATTGTTGCTGACAGCTAAAGTTTGCCAGAATATTGGAAGAGAGCATCAGCTTTTAAATCTGATTGACAGTAGTTGAATATCGAGGATTTGTGCAGAGGAAGCATAAAGATTTGCTGAAACAAATTTGCAGGAATGATGAGATTCTGAAGGTAATTGAAGTGCAGGTGAATGGAAGGACAAGATCAGACGAGATCTTGGAGGTAAGATGTTATGGTTTTATTTGAATTTGAAGAATAGAATATTGTAGTCTTTGCATTGAAGTATTATTGCAACTCCCAAAAGGCAATTGCTAATAGATAAAGGAAGCTGGTGAAAGTTTCTAAGAGAAAACATAGAGGTGGCAGAACCTTGAAGAGATCCAATAAGAGATTGGATAAGGAAGACAGTTATGAACAGGAAGATGAGTTGAAGCCCAGGAAGAGCAAAGAGAAGTGCTCAAAGGAGGTTCCGTAGATGGAGAACCAATTGCTTGCCAAAAGACTGAGTGAGGAGAGCTTGGTGAGGGCAGTTGTTTACTGCCGTCGAAGAGGCTTAGCAACTCATAGTAAAGTGAGTCAAAAATTCATAGAGATGAGTGATGATGACTAGTGACAATGTGAACAAAGGCTCAAATAAACCATGCCAGGCATGGGGAAACATAGGGTTGATGCTAAGCAATTTACATGGCCAGAGATGCTAAGCAAAGAAGAATATGAGAGGAAGAAGGCTGAGATAGTAGTTCAGCTTGAGGTGTTAATGGAGATGTTGCAAAGAAATGAGGTAGACCAGAAGCATGGTTATGTCATGAGAAAGAAGCTAAAGTGGCAGAGGCTACAAGAGAAGAGGAATCATCAGGTGAATATGCAGTTGATAAAGGAACTAAGGGAACTTGAACAGGTTATTGATGCCAGACAGAGGATAGAGAAGCTCGAAACAGTTGAGCTACAGCAAAAGGAAGATGTCAAGAAGATGTTGAAGTTTGACATGTTACCCAGAGAGGGACTATTACTTGAAAGGAGGAAGAGTTGTAGAAGTTGAATCAGTGAATGATTCAAAGTGTACCAAGACTCAAGGATCAAGCATTATGTCATCAAGACCATAAGGTATTGTGATTTTAAAACTAATGATTTGTGTGTGATTGTAGGTTTGGAAGAAGATAGGCAGTGTTTTGAAGTTGTCAAAGATGTGAAAGAGTACCTTCCAGAAGATGAAAGTTTTGAAGCAGAGGCTGGGAAAGAATCAGTTCACTATAGTGGACAAATGCTGGAAGACATCATTGAAATAGCTGATGAAAAGGGGAGACTAGCTGACAGTCTCAAGAGTTCTTTGATTTTGAATCAGCATACTGATATGCTGACAGAAGAAGAGAAATCAACGCAACATACTGAAGTGTTGCTAAAGGAAAAAGAGGTACAGAGGCCTTATTTTTTATTATTATAATGATTGTCTTATGATTGAAGATGTTGTTGCAGACGCTGGAACATATTTGGCACAGGTGGATAGCCAAATGGAAGAAGGAGAGGAAGAACATCTACTGAAGGATGTTAAGGAGAGATTGCTGAAGAAGGATGACAAAGCAATTGTCATAAATGTTAATCAAGAAGAAGTTGCAGGTGACGAGCAAAGGAATGTTGCAGAGGGACAGGAAGTTTGGGAGGCCGCAACATTTATAGTAGTAGCAGCAGAAAAGGTGAAAAACAACAGTAAGGGTGAAAAGGAAGTGATCAAAACAAGTGAAGAACAAGAAAGAATAAGAGTTCAGCAATCAAGAGATGGAAACAATCAGCAGACAGAGGACATACTGGACAGATAAATTGAGTTGATAAGGAGGATAATGATAAAAACATCCCAGAGAAAGACAGCCGAAAGAAAGAAAAGGAGAGACAACAAGAGAATGACAAGGAAAGATCGGAAGAGCAAGAAAGGGTGGAGGACTCACAACACAAAATATGGAAACTGAGAACGACAACAGATAGCACAAAGGGGTAAAAGTGAAATCGACAAGTTAAGTATAAATTTAAAAAAAAAAAATTGGTCCAGGAGGAAATATCTAGACTTGGCGACTAAAAATGCGAATTTTTTTACATGGGGAGTCCGATGCAAAAGCATCATGAGTTTTTTATTTTGTAAATATGTTAAAGGGGGTGGATAATTTTAATATTTTATTAATTAATAGAAAAATGAGGATTTTTGTAAATATCTTTTATTTTATAAAAAGGATATGAGGAATTTGTAATTAAATAAGGATTTTAGGGATAATACTATCCTTTAGGGATGTTGAGAGATTTAGGTTTGAGGAATTGAAGGGATTGAGCATTTAATTAAATGATTTTTAAAATTGTATAAATAGGAAGGGGTTTTGAGAGAAAAGGACATGGAGATTGAGATTGGGTGTTAGTGTGAGTAGAGAGTGAGAGGGTTTTCTGCTTGGATGCCTTCGGGCAGTTTGTAAAGGGCCATCAGTGTCGAATATCAGGCCAAAAATAAGTTTGTAAGTAGTCTCCTTTTTTTTATATGAAAACAATGTTTCAGATTTGTATATAAATCATTAATGGATTGAAAGTATATGTATGGATGTATTGGTTGACTGAATGTAATGCCAACATGAAAGAATTTGTAAGTGTTAAATTTAATATGGCAATGTTAAATCCATATCTATAATATCGACCTGTAGTATTGTAAAGAGAAGAATGCCAGTGATTTAGAAAATCGTTATGCGTGAAAGGCGTTAACACTCTGCATGAAAAGAGTATTTTGAATCTGCAGATTGTGTGCATCTCTGTCAGTCTTGTGAAATTTTAAGTGCGTTCGATAGCAGAAATGGCTATTTGTTTAATGCGTTGAAATCAAATATGAGCCTTGAAGTTTCTGTTTGGGTCGATTATTTACAGAATATGTGGTATTAGAGTCAACTGAAGTCGAGTATATGGTATTTTGGTGAATCAACCTTCTATTTCACACAAAAAAAAAGTATATTGTTGTTCCATTGACAACATAAGATATATGATGATTTGACAACAGTTTAAGTTCACCCTGTTTAAAATCAGTTGAATTTTCGTGGTAATTCAATATAGTTTGTGTATGTATGACTCAGCAAGAAGGTGCAGACTTATTTGACATTGTTTTCTTAATTGAATTCATGCTGTAATTGTAAATAAACGTTTAAAATGATAGTACAATACACTGTATATAACAATGGTTACAAACTTTAAGTACCATACCATTGCAACGATGAAGCGACAGAAGCCTACAAATCGTGCTATGGAGAGGGTTGTTCACTTCCGAGTAGAAGAATGGCCTACCATGACCAAATTGTGTTTCAAACACAATTGGTACAGCCAAATTGCATTCCATTCTCATTTAAATGATTTTAATGTGTGTAAAGAGGTAGAGCGCAAATGGAATTTTAAATCGTGAGGTACTGTGTTAAAGGCGCAGAGGTAAAATTGAATCGGTGGCAAATGTTGCAGGGGAAACTTTGATATAATCTAGTTTTTAAATCCCCATACTCTGTATTGTTTAATTGATGAAAATTGGGCGAAATTTACTCACAGGTTTATGGAGTCAGGAGACCGATCAGAATTTCATAACGATTTCCTTGTTGAATTACATGTGCGAGTGTTTCATTAGAAATAGTAGAGCTTATTTCATTAAGAATTAATGAGCCTTTTTGAAAGGAGAATGTAGAGAGGGCGGAGCTGTTCAAAGGATGCAGAATCAAGTTATATGAAGAACAACTATAGTAAACTGGAAGGAGAGTTTCGGAAACTGAGTTGAATTGAGAGCGCAAAGATCTCTTCAAACTCTGTGCTATTGAAGTTTGTCGGAATTGTTAGTGGATAAGCGTCAGCCAATGAATGGGTAAGATACATTGAATTGCTGTGTTGAATTTAATCATAGAATGTTGATTGGTTTCACAGCAAGGTTTCAGGTGCAGAATGGTCATTCGGTGATTTCAATTGTGGTCAAGTATATAATTAAATGTATATAGCGCTGGCGCTAATGCGTGGAGGAAATTATTGCAGAGGCATTCTAATTGCAAGCTTGTATGTATGGTGGTTAAATGAACAAGAGAATTAAGACATTGGTATGGGTTTTATGAAACATTTGAAAAATGAGTTGCTTGACAATTTAATGCTTATGAAATGGTTTTGAAAATGCCAGGAATTGGTGTTTTGATTTGGGCAAAAACAAAGCAGCATATTTGATATGTGGTGGTTATAAGATCCTGGTTATCGCAGGCTTGGCCTGCGTCACTCTATCTTCACCATTTCATGCACAAGGAAGTGAATTACAAGAACAACAATCAATACCTGTTTCATCTCCTTCATTTTCTGCTGCACATGTTTTCTAAGGTATCTCCTTTCTTTGAGTAGCCTTCTTCTTTTTCTTCCTTCCCATTGTGACGGATCTCCTTCAAGCGATCAAGCTTCTGTAGAAGGACCTGCTCTGATACCACTTGTTGGGAAAAATACTAAGAGGGGGGGGGGTGAATCAGTATTTAGAGTTGACTGACAAATTTTTAGTTTTCCTTTCTCTTAAACCATATTCTACATTACTGCATCCAAATTGTATGTCCAGAGATCTTATTATGTCTTTACTTAGATCATTGCATCATTCATTCATCAGATAAGCAGTAAGCATGAACATAAATAACAAAAAAAACCATCAAACATAAGAAACACATATGAACACCAAGATTTAAGGTGGAAACCTAATTCGGGAGAAAACCACCACTGCTGTTATTTCAGTCTTCAATATTTATTATAAAGAAAAATTTACAATTTATGTCAGTAGACAGATACAACCACATTGCATTCCACTCCCGTAAGGCTACAACCTTCTCTCGTTTACCACCTCTCTGAGAGGAAGTTACAACCGCTTCCGTTGCACAAAATTCTCTCCTTCGGAAGGGAGCTACTACTCCCCGTTTTCCTGCTTACTGCCTACCACTGGAAGGGAGCTACAACCCCCTCACTGAAGGCTTCGACCCTCACATCTACTGCGGACCACGTTTCATCAATTTTCAAACTGGATCCAATAGCTTCCACACAAGATACCTTGCAGGCCACCAGATGTATTCATTTTCTTTAGTAGACTCGCACCAGTTCTTCATGGTTTCATCAGTCAATCAAACTAGAGATTCATCATCGTCAGATCATTATATCCATGGGTGCATCATAGATTCAGATTTGTCAATTAAGAATAGAGTTCGTCCATGCAGATATTCCTTAGAGAAATTTATTCATCCGCCACCCTTACGCATGCACACTTTGTACAATAATTGTCTTCTCCTTATATAGTTTTTGCCTTTAGTAAAACCATGAGTCAAAACCATCCAACCGCTGATGGTATTCCTTCTTTTATTGGAATTTTTATTTATCAAATTCGTGGAATTTGATAAATAAATATTATTCACACCCTTTGATAATTAAATATTTATATTAATAATCCGCGCTTTTATCGAGTGGCCTTTTTAAAATAGACCTTTGGATTCGGCCCCACATGCATAATCGATGACTTAATCAATATTATTTAAAACTAGGGCCCACATAAATACGCGCATGGTACCATAAGTAAAATTCGCGCAAGTCCAGCGTCTGATCACCGTTAGATAGCAGGCTTCCAGATCAATGGCATATATGCATATCGCTCGACCTCCGATGATGAACGTTAACGTGCGATGGCCCGCCGTACTTTGTGTTATCCTTCGCGCACCTTCCGAACACAGCCACCGTCCAATGGCATCTTCCCAGATCAACAGTATATATCAATATCACTGGGCATCCTCGGTCGAATGATAACGCGCGATGGCGCGCCGTACTTTTTTTATACTTCGCGCACCTTTCGAACACAACCACTGTCCGATGGCATCTTCCCAGATCAACGGGATATATCAATATCACTGGGCATCCTGGGTCGAATGATAACGTGCGATGGCGTGCAGTGACAAGCGGTTTTCCATGGGTCCACCTCGCCACGTGTCGAATGATCTATGGAATCGCTCCCAACTCCTCAAATACCGCTTATCCCGCAAAAGCGGTGCGATATGGGCAATCCGCTTCCGCAAATCCACTCGCGGTTTTGAAACAATGATCAACTATCCAATCAAATTCCCGCTCTGTACTCCAGGTTCCATCTGCGTATATATATGAACTCTACCCTTCATGTGCAATAAATTAACAAATATTGCTTGGTTCCATAATTACCAACGACTCATTTTGTTCATAGTGTATCAGAAGAAATTAATTTAATTCGACACAGGCGCATATAACCATCCTTCCCTGTATTACAACTATAAATTGACCTTCCTCAGATTCTCATACAGACTAAACACCTTCAAATTATACATAAAGAGTGTAGGTTCACACAAATTCATCTATCAAGTCCTTAACATGGATTTAACCATACAGGTTCTTCATGTGCTTACTTCAAAAGCTGACTTCTCTTTTCCTGCCTCTGCTACCTCTTTGCTGCCTTCAAGGATCCGCTCATCTATTCCATTAATTCCTTAAATTTATACACTAAATCTTTAATTTCGAATCCTTGCCACAGGGTTTATGATGTTTACGGATAATGATTCATAGTTGTCCACAGGGACTCAACTATCCTTCCTTCTAAATTCTATCAAGAATATACATATAATTCACAGAGAATGCAGAACCTTTTTCTGTTTGATGGCCTTTTTCTTCCTATACTGTCTCTGGACAACTTTCAATTCACTGCTTGTCCCTGCTCCTTGACTGATACTGCTCTCTGTAGCTCAAACTGTAGATGCACTCTTTCTCTGTTCTTCTCTGCTACATTTCTTTTCTCTGTTCCTAGTTACTGTTTCAGATGCCAATTCCTCTTCCATTTTTTTCTCTGAAGTCTCTGCTTCCTTTCCAAATATCCAATCAACTAACCCTTCTAAAACTGCCTTAGCTTCATATTTCATTTTCTATGTTCTTTGTTGTTGTTTCAAGTGCTCCTCTTTTGACATTGATGGAGATACATCATTCTTACATCTTTAACACATAGGTTTCTTATCATAGGAAACTTATCAAGTAGGTTTCCATCAAGGACAACTTCATCAAGTAGGTTGCCATCAACTTTATCAAGTAGGTTGCCATCAAGGACAACACTCTGCATCATATTGCCAACAAGTTGTTCTTTTGAAAATTTCTGCCAAACTAGTGCATCATTTTTTTAATAGGACCATAATATCTTAGTTGCACAACAACATCATATAAGTCTCAAAAAATTATTATACCATATTATATACATACCTATGTTTTTATTTCCACTATTGCAATATTAAATTCAATTCTAATTTTATGTATATTATGAAATTATGTTGTGTTAAGGAACAAAAGGGGAAAAAAAGGAAGTGCATGTATCTCAATTGCTTAATTTATGTATATGCTCAACAAAATGTTTTGTATAAAAAAAAAAGTCCCTACAGGATAATTGGGACATATGTGTTCTCTTTTTTTGTTCGCATATATCAAAGCTTCCCAAAAAAATTTCTATTTGCACAATTGTTTTTTCCAGGTTCTGTGCTTTTGTTGATTGGATTTCTTCTACAAAGGTTTTTATTTCCTAATATATATAATGTTGGATTGTAGTTATATATAATTTCAAATTTATGATACGGTGAATTAAAAAATGTACACCTTATTTATGTTTTATAATTTTTTTGTTTCCTCTTATAATGCATATAAACTTCTGAAACATTACAAATTTAACTATAGTGTAATGAAATTGTGGTTCTTCTAATCCTAAGTGCTATAACTATGGTGCCAAATATATTTTTGGCTCATTTTTTCCATACAGAAAATGGTAACGAGCGTGTGTGGTTTCTATATCTAGTTTCTTTTCCATTGCAATCTATTTTGATTATTATTTATCATAGCATATGGTAATAGTTTTGAATCTTGGGCCCGTGATAATCAATGTTTAGTGAATGGTGAAGGATATATGTACTATTTGGATTCAATCATCCATTTTTTATAGTACAATGTCATTTCTATGAATAATAAATATATTAGTTATTTTGAACTTTTAACTCTAATGATCAAATTTTCATAGACCTATATAATCAATTTCACTTGAATATTATGACCGATTTTACTCTCTCACTAGCATAGTGTTTTTCCTAAAAATTTTCTATTAGGTATTTTGTGTATTTATTATTTAAAGTTTGCAATTTACTACTCCAAATATATTGTAAAAACGAGATTAAGAAATTTGTAAAATAATTTCTGAATTATTGGTGATGTGAATTCTTATTTTTATCTCTTACGTCACTTTAGGCTCAATGCTTTAATTGTAACAATAGCCTATCAGTATCATTGATACACATATCACTAAACTTATATATTTGGAATCACCTGCTTTCGAAATATTGCAAACCTCTTGAATTGTTTAGCCAAGTTCTTTTATCCATGTATTCATTAAGCATAGTAGAACTATGTCCAATATTAATTTAGTTTCATTTAGCCCTGAATTTGATAGAGAAATTGTTATTTCAATGAATACAATAATGAACAAACATATGTCAGATGAGAATTTTAAAACTTACTACAAAGTGTTACAAAGAATGTGTCTACAATTGTTCTTCAAACACATGTTCTTCCTACTCCAATATTATCAATGAATCAATGAACTTAGCTCAATGATGATAAAAAATAGTGTCATGCACTTCAAATAGTGGAGTGACTAACCGAACATAAAAGTATAAACTTTTGAATAAAGAGGTATGCATTTTTTAGGCATTTCTTACCTAATATTTAATATTCTTGGGACGTTTTCTCAAATTCACTTTGAGTACATTGATATAACATTTTATGTGCTCAACATGTCAGTATTATGCACCCAAATAGTCATGGGATCGTTAGTAATGTAGTCATTCTTGAAGTTGAAACTAGTCTCCATGCATTGTATATTTTAATATTTTAATGTTAATATGATAATTAATCTCATCATAGGTAAATTTTCCTATAATGTTTTTATTTTAAATCTTAGTATTCCTTTTATCATGTGATTTTTCAAATAATCCATTATTTTTTCTTTCTTATGGGTTTTGTATTATATTGTTCTTCTACTTGAAAAATGTTAGAAGTTGTCACACTCAGTCACTGAATCCAAAAACTAAAAAAATAGGGATAATGTGAAGGTCATTTCTAGGTAAACCAACAAGTCATAAATAACATGCTTTAATCTTGTATTTTTTAACTTTTTTTCTTTACATTCATGCTACGGTATTTTTTTCACAAGAAAAAATATGATATATCAATTTCCGCACTAGGTGGCTATAAGGTCTCCCTATGTGCTTGGGCTCTAAAATATTTATGGGTTTATAATTGCCTACACAATTACTGCAGCTATCAACATGGTGTAAGCATCCATTCTATCCTACCGGCATTGTGCATATTCTCAAATGTTTTAGGTTATGTTTTGGTTAGGTTGGAGATTATTTTGATATCTATTGAAGTGTAACTATTGTTGTTGTAATACAACATGATTTCATGAACAAGGAAAAAATGATATTTTTTCAGATATCAATCAATCTGTGCATGGTTATGTTGGATGTGTTAATCTTATGTTTTCTCAGCTTCCAACATTGCAGGAAATTCCATGGCTTTCGACGACTACAACCACCATGTCATTTGGATACTCTTCTATTGTGCTTGCTCTTCTCATAACAAAATTTGCAGGTTTTCCTTTTTCTTCATATCTCTCTTTGTATTTTATCATCCAATTTAATTACAACTATAGAGATGGTATGTTCTGACTGAGCTATGAAAAAGAAACACATTAAATAACATAAAGTCAATCTAAGGATCCCTACAAATATAAAGAATCTCTATGCAACCCTAACTAGATTACTTATTAATATTTTTTTGTTAACAAAGGACACACTGTATATATTTCAATCATTGGGAAACATTCCATTTTCCTAATCATTTTCTAAAATTTTAATTGAAATAAAGGAAAATGTTAGTAGTGTTATTTCCTTTCATGAACTTGGGCAATGTTCATATATTTCCTCTTCCTGACTTTGAAATTATGCATTATGTGGGATACCTTTAAATATCTTCCATTGGAGTGAAAATAAATGAAAAACATGATACTATGATATATGTGGCGATATTAATTATACTTTTCTATGTTCAGAGATTCAAATTCCAAAAAAATCGTTACTTATTTTTCCATGCTATTTTGATATGGTTCTTATTTATTTCCTTCATTGGAATATTGTGAGACATGATAAAAGCACATTCAAAAAAATTTATCCCAAAAATATATTTGATTACTTTGGAAGGAAATCAAAACAACCTTGGATTTTACTTGGAAGAATAGTTCTATGCATAGAAGGTATGTAGTATACTTCGAATTGCCTAATGACTTTTCTTGGAGATTATCAAACACCGTCTACATTGTGAATGTTAACTATATGACACATGTAAAGAATTATTTAGAAATTACCGAACCTAGTCTTCATTGCTAGCTTCAAGCAACTAGAATGAAAAAAAATATTTATAAATTGAAAAATCTAGTCTTTATTGCTAATATTAAGTAGGTAACATGCAAGAAATGAAGCTATGATTTCATATGTGAGTCATTTTTCATTCTCATATGTACTATATACATTCACATAAATTAATTTAATGCAAGAGGAATAGAATGGATTTGTGTCACTTCTAGTGTTGTTTATGCTTCGAAATCATAATCCAATGCTCGTTCATTCCATGACCCATGTTATAGAATTTTTTCATATGAAACATATAATTTAAAAATTCACAGAATAATTTGCATTCCTGTTATTAGGTTTACAAGAACCCTTTTTCTTTTGTGCATTGGAAAATGAATAAAAACAACAACAAAAAATTAAACAAAATTTATATTTTTGAAGACTTAAGTCAGAGGTCGATTCTAGAAATATTTTGTAAATAAAATTATAACCTCCTGACTACCTGAGCTTCCAACCACCCTAATATAAATTTGGGGAAACTATGATTTTTTCATAAATAATCCACCTAACCTCCCAACCTCCCAACCTCAGAATTGTTCGACTGTCTAACTACTCGACCTAATGAGAACACCTAACTATAATATAGTTAGGCTCAATATAGAATAAATCAATCATAAAAAAAATGCCCATCTGCATGACTTCCCAACTGTACAATCAATCCAATAAAAAAAATATTCCCTTGATTTGTGTGTTGTGCACTTTTTTATACTAATATTCAAAATTTTACATTTCACGTTTAATTGATTCTTTGATAAGACAATAATAAATTTTCTCATTCTTTCTTGACACATTAAGAGAAAAAAAATGGGCATGCTTACGAGAAATTAATGAACACATTTAGTTGTGATATTTTTCTATTTTAAACAAAAATTTAAGAGTTTGGAGTGTTTTCCCTGCATGTTGTTTTGTTAAATTTGGTTCAAAAAAACATTGAATTAAGGAAATATAGCACCAGCTTCAAAAAATTCCATGTAACCAAGATATCATTTTACAAATTCCCAAATTCAATTTCAAATTTTAAATAAGAAAAACACACACACACACATAGTGTGTGTGTGTGTGTGTGTGTACTTTTTTATTGTTCACAGGTGATTAAATGTTGAAAAACCACATGACTGCCTAACTACTCGACCTAAAGATAAAACATGGCTATGGTATTGATCTGAAAATGGGTTGGATAACTTGTTATGCTTTTCAAGAACCTCTAACTCAGTTAAACAAATAAAATATCTAGCTTGTACTTAACTTTTGCGGAAATTTTTACTTCAAACAGGTGTATGTTTTTTTAACTTTTTAAGTGTTTTAAAACCATTTTTTTTTTGCTGAAATTAAACATGTGTAACAGAAATATAATGTAGAAAATAAACATCCACACAAAACAAAAAAAATAATCTAGGAGTTCACCTGAATATCGTGGGTTACGTCTTCTTGAGCTCTTGTCATCTTGACTTGGCTCTTTGGGATTATGTTAAAGTTTCTTTTACAAGTTCCACACTTAACTCAAATGGTTACTGAACTGAACCAAAGGGCTTAGAATACCATCTATATCATTTTCATGGCTGTCATCACTCTGCAAATAGATTTAGGCTCCCATAGACTTGATTCCTTTTGTCGGTGCTATGAGCTACCCTGAGCTTCTTTATGGCATTAAATCCTTTAGAATTAATGTAATATCCATAAAACCTCACCTACTGTCTCTAGCACACATCAGACACCAAAATTATAATTATCGTTTGCTCCAAAAGAGCACTGCATCCCCAGACTAGGCCTCCCTCCACGGTTTTCCCTAGGCTACCCAAAACTTACCTGTAGCTTCTTGAGATCTAGAAGTCTTAAAATGGCTCTAAAAATCCATTAATTGGATTAATAATGCCAAAAATATTCAAAATATACTATTGGTTCACTGAAATTGGCATCCCGCTGCTCTAGTTTCACCTCTAACACCTATCGGCACCCCTTGTCACTAGGATCTCTAAAAACTTCTATGATGAGTTCTCAACCTCTATAATTCCTCAAAATATTCTACAACCTCCATAAATGGACTCATAATGCTAATTATAGTCATAAATGACTATTGGTTCGCTGCATAAGGCCTCTAGCTGCCTTGGCTAAGCCCCAAACTGCTGCATGAAAAAGTTGGCACTAGTGGCCCCTGGAACTTCACTGAAGTATTTTGACCTTAAAAATTACTATAAAAGCTCTAAGAACCACATAATTAGTTCCATAACATCTGAATCATCCAAAACTTACTATTGGATTCTGAATAAGGCCTCTAGCTCCCCTAGCTAGGCCTCAAACTATTGCTGCCTCCTGGTGGCCCTGGTGGCCTGTTGAACTTAAATAAAGAATAAAAAACCACTCAAAAGTCCTTTGATGGCTTTGAAACCCTCGCCAATGAGTCTGGAATTTTGGAGATAGAAGAAATTGACTATTGGCACTCCAAAATTGGTCGAATTTAACTGAAGATAGAGCCAAAACAAGATTTGTCCAGTGTCACCCAAAAAATCTCCACTAATTATGGAGAAATGGACTTAACTCCAGTTATATTTAGCATAACTGCCAAAAATTATGGATGCTCCATAAATACCGGTAGATTAAACTAGAGCTCAACTTAATGGTACTTCGCAATTAAAGGTCGGTTAAACACTTTTAAAAATAGATAAGCACAAATTAGTGTTAACTCCGTTTTACATGTGTTAAACATGTTTAAACACTAATTAAACTATGTTTAATGCCTCCCGCCAGTTTTGGTCTAGCCTATGGTTTTGGGTGCTTGGGCGCATGGGGAAGGGTTGGCCCTTTTGCGCGCCCCCCCCCCCCTCCCCCCCATACGTGCTCATCAACAATAACATCAAACGATGCCAATTCGTTGTTAAGAAACGTTGGTATGGAAAAATGGTAAGACTCGGTGCTTGTAGGCAGGAGGTCAGGCGTTCAATTCCTGTGCAGTCCTATGACCAAATGTGGGCCACGTGGCAGCCTCCGGGCCTCATTGGCCAAAATTCATAAAGGTCAACCAATTTCCAAATCACAGGTTGACACCTGTCAAGACCTAATTAGTCCAAAAAAAATATTTTGAGGAATATTCTAGGAATATTCTTTTTTTAATTTCCCAAAATTCCAAGTCAAACTTTGTTAAAGTTCAAATTTTGCAGTTTACTGGACTTTTCAAACTGAAATAACTTCTTCATACGATGTTTATTTTTCGAACCATTCGCGGCGCCAGAGTCAGGAAGACAAGATATATCCGATTGCTCAGGTTCAACACACTTCCGAACACTTTAAATTTTGAGCTATCACTTAGGTCCATGATCTAGTTCTGATCACACCTCCCCATTAGGAATCTTTTGGACCCTAAAATACTGATATACTGATCTGTACAGTAGATGAGAGTACATCACCCTCTTCTTTTCAGACTCCATACACTTTCCTTGCATGGTTAGTGCCTTTGAACCACAACTCGAAGGTAGTCGATGATTCCCTTCCTGGATACGCTTGTCATCCTTTAAAGAACTATCTTCCTTGCACTCACTCAGGAACTTCTGGCAAGAAATTTAAAGGTAGCTGAACATCGTTGCCTTTATCATTGATCCAGGTTGGCTAAAAAAAACATGATATTACAGCATAAAACATACATACATAACTTAAATTTGCATATGTACAAATGTGTGTATGTCTTACTGTGTCAAGAAGTCAAACCACTTCTTACCAAGCCACTTGCATTGTGACTTTTGCTACTGCAAATGTTCTTCATGTGAAACATCTGTTCTCACATCAATAATGGAACCCTTGGTTCCACTTTTGTCATTTTTTTTGTCCTCTTGCCTCAAATGCTTAGGACGATTAGTTGGATGCAATGTCCAACATTGGGAAAAAACATGCCCCCTCTTCTGGCAATGTATGCAAGTCTTATGCATCTTATTTGCAAGTTGCCTTTGCCTCAACTACTTCCTGTATGCCTTCATCCTCTTCCAACATCTCAAAACATCATGGTTAAACATAGCACAATATGCACAACAACTCTTTCTTCCATTCAAACATGCAAAATTGTCATGCCTTGCAGAAACATAATCAACTAGACTATGGGAATATTTATACCTCAAATATTGCTTTTCATGTCCATGTTTTTTACCTTCATGAGGAGATGAACTTATAGAGGTTCCAACTTTCTCTTGAATACTAACATTAGCGTTCATGTCTTGAAAATTTTCCGAGCTCGCATGCTTGCCATAAGCTACATGTCTACAATCTTCTTGCTGCAACATAGGCTTCAAAAAATGGCAATCAACTTGAAAAAAAACTTGACATGTTTTTATATTAGAACTTGGAACAAAAGTTATTTTTGAAGTTGCCTCAAATTCCTTCATGGATTTGGATTCTTCACCATTATATTGCACATAACCAAGACCAATTTTCTTAGCTCTCTCCTCAACCAAAATAGGATCAATCATGCCTTGTGCATGCATTCCTAAAACCTTGCCTTCATAGACCATTTTAAACATTAACTTGGACCCTATATCTCTAGTTTTCTTTTCAAATGAACCAACACATCTTTCTGAAGAGGAAAATAAAGACAAATTTGAGTGAATTACCTCTACTTCACGCATGTTCTTGGTTAAAGCCTCTTGGGCTTGATGGAGCTGCATGTCCATATCATGCAATCTTTGAAGAATTTATTCCTTCTCTTGCTTCGTAGAAAATGATTTCTCATGAAGTACAATGCTTTCTCTTCTATCTTCAAACAGAATCTGCACCATGTCCTTCAAGATATAGAAGTCTCGCTTCATGTATTCATCGAATAATATTATGAAGGAGGAGGATTTTGAAACCTCACTTGAAGAATTTTTCATAATGAAAATGAACTAAAATAATTCGACAATATTCACAAAGCTTTCAAAAATAATTGACAAATCTTTTGAAAAAAATGGTTGTAGACTCAAGCTCTTCTTCAAGCAGCCTTTGCAAACACCCTCTTGTGCTTTAAGGGTTGTCTTGGGGTCCTTTGGGTAAGGAATATTCCTTCAACCCTTTCTTCCTTCTTTTCCTCTCCTGGACTTAGCTAGCAACATCTCTCCCTTCACCTTTAGCAAACTGAAGCAACAGTCATTTGCAAACAGTAAAACAGTCAAATTGTTTGCACTGTGTAAACACCTTTCAAGTTAAAAAAAGAAAGCTATTTCTCTATCAATCAAGCAACCAAGTGCTCTAATACCATCCTGATTTGAAAATGGGTTGGATAACTTGTTATACTTTTCAAGAACCTCCCACTCAGTTAAAAAAAATAAAATATCTAGCTTGTACTTGACTTTTGCGGAATTTTTTACTTGAAACAGGTGTATGTTTTTTTAATTGTTTAAGCATTTTAAAACCATTTTTTTTTGCTGAAATTAAAAATGTGTAACAGAAATATAATGCAGAAAATAAAAATCCACACATAACAACAAAATTAATCTAGGAGTTCACCCGAAGATCGTGGGCTACGTCTCCTTGAGCTCTTGTCATCTTGACTTGGCCCTTTCAGATTATGTTAAAGTTTCTCTTACAAGTTCCACACTTAAATCCAATGGTTACTGAACTAAATAAAGGGCTTATAATATCATCTGTATCCCAATCATGGCTGTCATCACTCTGCAAACAGATCTAGGCTCCCTTAGACTTGATTTCTTCTAACGGTGATCTAAGGTACCCTAAGCTTCTCTATGGAACTAAATCCTTCATAATTATTACATTGTCCCTAAAACCTCACCTACTATCTCCAGCACACATTATACAACAAAATTAGACTGATATTTTACTCCAATAGAGCATTGCATCCCCAAACTAGGCCTCCCTCCACGGTTTGCTCGGGGCTGCCCAAAACTCCCCTGTAGCTTCTTGAGCTCTAGAAGTCTTCAAATGGATCTTAAAATCCCTTCATTGGATTCATAATGCCAAAATTATTCAGAATAGACTATTGGTTCACTGAAATTGGCCTCCTGTTGCTCCGGTTTCGCCTCCAACACTTGTCGGCACCCTTGGCACTAGGGTCTCTAAAAACTTCTCTGATGGGCTCTCGGCCTCTTGAAGTCCTCAAAAGATTCTAAAACATCCATCAATGGATTCATAATTCTCATTACAATCATAAATGACTATTTTTTCTCTGCATAAGACCTTTAGCTGCCCTGGCTAGGCCCTGAACTACTACTGGCAAAAACTGGCACTAGTGGCCCTTGGAACTTCACTGAAGTATCTCGGCTTTCAAAATTTCTATACAAGTTCTGAAAACAACACCATTAGTTCCATAACATTTGAAACATCCAAAATTTACTACTGGATTTATGAATAAGGCCTCTAGCTCCCTTGGCTAGGCCTTAAACTGTTGTTGCCTCCTAGTGGCCCCTTGAACTTCACTGAAGCACAACACAACTAAAAATTCCTCTGATGGCTCTGAAAACCACACCAATTGTTACACTAAAAATTATCATCCTGACATTCTGCTATGGGTATGAGCTCATTATAACTCATACTTCCTCCTTTTGCAAGTCTAACATATCAGTTCTTCATATCAAGCCTTGAAAATCAGAGAAAAGTTCCTAAAAATCTCCTAAACTTTGGTATCGCACTTTCTCTATACATTGTCTGCGGGCCCGCACCTAATGTTCATCTATCCTGTGGACCAGAACCGCACTTTATATGTGTTATAGGTTCAGACTCCTGTAAAACTAAAAAAGGCTAGAAAGTAAAGTTAAAAAGTTGATTTGAGATTAATTCTAGAAGATTCTAGACGAGAATTTTCGGGAATAAGTACGCTTTGATAAGGTACATGTATCCCTTACCTTATGGAGCTAACCCCTTGATGTGAGGAGCTTATCCCTTTGAAGGAGGATTCTATCCCTTCATATTTGGAACAGAAAAACCTCCTCTTTTCCATTATAAAAAGAGGCATTGGGTAGCCTCAAAGGGAGTTAGAAGCTTTAGAATATTTGAAGATAAATGTTGTTGAGATTCAGACTCAGTTAAACAAGACTTTTTTGAGGAGAGATTACATACCTCTATTTGTCTAGATTGAAATACTATAGAGCTTTTCAAAGTAGAGGAGACTCCTGCTTCGGACCCCGGGAAGACCTGTACAACATCAAGGCTCAGGTTGCAAGGTTTTCTTTCTTTTGAAATTAATACAAATATACTCATTTTTCTCAATAAGCTGTTTGTTAATGGTTTATTTCATAGATTCCTTGATCACTATGATAAGAATGGTTTATGATGATGTCTATACAGGTGCTATGTAATACTTTGCTTGTTTGTGACTGCAGGTTTACAAGCGAAACTCCTTCAAGCGCGCGAAGGATAACAACAACTTCAAACAAGCACTGGACATAAGGCAGGTCTTTTAACACCTATATAGAGCTTTTAATATATTATATATGCTTAGAGAAAGATTATTTTATTTGGCTATTTTTTGCTAGATACTTTTAGTACTAGGGAGATCGGTCTTGTTCGCAAGAACGATTTATCCGTCCAACAAATTGGCGACTCTGCTGGGGAAGAACTTGTAGTGTTTTTTGGTTCTCTTTTATTTTGATTCGAGGAAACATTTTTCTTAGTTTTTGATTGATAGAAATCTTCCTGGGTAGTTTAGGTTTTCTTTGCTTTAGAAAATTTTCAAATCTTTAGTGTTTTTCTCCAATTTTTTTTGGGACCGCACTCTGTCTTCTTTTGACAGTGCGGGTAGTTTCGCATCTTCTGTTAGTAAACAGTGCGGTACCGCACTTTGTACTTCTGGAAGCCTGCGGACCCTGTTTAAATTTTAGGAAAACTCTAGATTTCTTTCTTTAGTTTGTCTTTATTTTTATTTAGTATTTTTTATTTCCGCCCAGATTGATTACTCTTTCTGTCAAAAACTTTCTATGAATGAATTCCAACAGTGTTGATGTTTTGATGATTTTCTAGAAGATTTTACATTTTGGATTTCATTTCACTTGGTCTTTGTAGCGATTTGAAGCATTTGACATTTTGAAAGACCTTAGATTACATCAGTTTTCTTGTCTTTTTGCTGAATCTGACCTGCTTGTGAAATCATCCTTTATTGAGAAATAGAGCTACTTGTTTCTTTGCAAATCTTCGAAAAAGAACTTTGTTATTGGTTTTTTGAATTTCATTTTTATAACACATAATTGAGTGTTTTTGATCTATTTTTTATTCTGGACAAATAGATCCTTAGTTTGCTGAACAACTAAGTAAAACATTCTTCAAAAAATCTTAAAGCTTTTATTCATTTAGATTGTTTTAAAAAATTTTAGATCTCAAGATTAGTTTTGTAGTTTTGAGTGCTTTTTAGAAATTTGTAGATCTCTTTTGAAGGAAAATTGTTTTTGTAGCTACAAGTTTTGAAAGAAAAGGGATTTCATTGTGAGCTTCAATCATTTATTGGAAAAGACAAAAATATTTTCTTTCAATCATTCTTTATGTTTAAAGGAAGAATTGTTTATTAAAAAGATTGCATTCTCCAACTCTTTCTTTAGATACAAGTTAATTGAAAGAAAAAGAATTGATTATCATTCTTAGGTGAATTTTTAGTGTTTTTGGAAGTCGAGTCTTCACACCACCAAAGTTTCATTTCCGCACCCATTTACATAAGAAACAGCTCTTAAAAGTAACGCTTATTTAAAATTCATCTAGCAATCTTTTTATTTTCTAGGGCTCTTATCACCAACATAGCTTAGGCTAGTATCTTGGAGTAGGGAGTAATTAACTCTCCAAGATAGTAAAAACAAACAAGTAGGCAAATCTTGCGGTAGGAAGAAATTCAAATTGTTGCATCTATGCTATGGGAAGCTCCTCCTAAAGAAGTCAAGCACGAGATCATATCTGAACCAGTGAGGTAATCAATCCTTCCTCATTGGGAATGATAGAAGATATACACGTATTAACAACGGTAAACCTCGGATAGACCATTGTCGAGGAGTTTGGGGTCACTTGTTGGCATACCTTGGATTATTTCAAGGAGCCTTCAAGGGGATTGAGCTTTGTTACTCTGCCCTTGCATGTGTGTCGGATCATAGACTATTCCCCCAGGTATATTTATTTCTGTTGGTAACCTTAGAGGCCATAATCTTTAGGATTCTTTCCTAAGGTGACGGTGGAGGGAAGATCCCACTGTACCTGGAGCAGACGTCGGCTAGACTCACTTGGACTCTTCGGAGGGTTATCTTCACTCGAGATGGTATAGTGGAGAAACTTGCACCGGTCTGTTTCATTAAGCAGGTTGTTAGGGTAACTGTTCCAACCTCCCTTTTCGTATTAAATTTCTACCAACTAGTGTTTTTAGTACGGAAAGTTACTATTTGTGTGTGGTTTGAACTCTTAGATTTTTTAAGCGTATGATTCAACTGTTTGTTTCTTAGAGACTTTAGGTGTTTTCATTGAAATTTTCTTTGTTTGCGTGTGGTTAATTAATTTTTAATCGTGGCAGACTTGCCAAGACAATCCCGAAGACTACAAGGGAAACCCCCTGAATATACACCAAGTCAACTTGAAGGGCTACATGCTCTGGTATCATCTAGCAGCAGTAGGATTAGATCAACAGAAATTGGAACTTCATCCATTGTAATTCATCCTGATTATCAAACACCTACAACATAATACATTCAAGAGTCGATTTCAGTTTCTGAAGTTACTGGTTATATTTCTCCTTCTAATGAACTAGTTGATGAACCTGAAATCTCTGAACCTGAAACTGAACTTTCTGTTTTGGAAACATCCTCAAGATTTATTTCACCAACTTCTAGCGATCTTGGTTCACCTAGGGTAAGAAATATCGTCACTGACGATCTTCCACCTGGTCTTATTTCTATTGAAGAACTTACTAATCCAGACGAAGATATATCTCTTCCCGACTCCCCTCAATCTTTAAATCTTAGGGAGCGTGAATCTATTTTTCACAGCCCTATTCGAACTAGTGCTTCGTATTTATCCTTAACAATTTTTTTAGAAAATACGGGTCTTGCTTTTCATCCACCTCGAGTTCCATTTCATCCTACACCTAGAGGTTACTATCCGCCATCCATTATGGCAGGAGAGTCATCCATGTTTTCCCAAACTCCGGAATCATTTTTACACGGTGGTCCTTCTATTCCTTCGGGATACCAGGCTCTATCTGGTACTTTCTCAGGAGCAGCTCCTCAACCCATTGAAGATGTGTTATCATCTGGTCTTAATGGTTTTAAAATTGAAACGTCGAACGAAGAGGAAATTTTTATGATGTCTGGTAATGTTCCCAATCCTCAACCACAAGCCAGTCAGTTACCGCCTGGGGGGCAACCTCAAGGAAATCCGTTACCGCCTGGGGGGCAACCTCAGGGTAGTCAGTTACCGCCTGGGGGGCAACCTTCAGGTAGTCAGTTACCACCTGGAGGGAAACCTCAAGGTAGTCAGTTACCACCCGGGGCACAACCTCAAGGTAGCTTTTTCCCAAGACAAACTGTGGAATCATATTATTTTTGGGGACAACCCCAAGGATAGTACATACCTCAAGGGTATCAACCTTCAGGACAGTACATACCTCAAGGTCAACCCCAAACTCAATATGCTCCTCAGGGTCCTTATCAACCCCAGCTTCAGTACACGCCTCAGGGTTATCAACCTCAAGGTCAGTACCCAATTCAAGGTTACCAACAGCCTTCTGCTCAACCATCTGTTCAAGGATCGGAAATGTACCACTTAATTATCAACCCTACGTTCAACCAGGTTATGGTCCTTATGTTCAACCTTTTGCGGGAAAATACCCCGGAATGATGGTGTGGGATCCATCCCAATATCAACATCCTATGCAGCCTAATGTGCAGATGCCTTATCAACTTGTACAGCCATTGGTTTCTGGTCTAACCCAGCAACCTGTCCAGCCAACTATTCAAACTCCTGCACCTAGTACTATTCAGCAGGCTGGGCCTAGTTCACCTCAGACTCCACCTCAAACTACTACAACAGCTGCAACAACTGTCCAACCTACAACACCTGTTTCTGGAGTATCTGTAACCCCGAGTTCGGCTATCCCTGTATCCATGCAAATCCCTCAAGTCTCTGTACCTCGGTCAGGACCTTCAGTTCAGACTTCGGTTTAGATACCTATAGGACAAACCGGTACAAGTATAGTTGTCACAAGTCAACCGCAATCCATGTATCAACCGCACCAAGGACAGCCACAATTCGGTCCCTATACACAAAATCCAAACTATCAGTATCAACCGTACCCTGGCTATACTTATCAACAACCCCAGTTTGGTACAATTAATCCTGGTTTTCCGGGAGGTTACACAATTCCTAATGCAAATCTGATTCCCAGCTATCCTGGGTATCCACCTCCTGGAACTACTTTGGCTACTCAAGGTTTTCATGATCCTAACCATCAATTACCATTTATAGCAACTTTAGATTTACCTGATTTGACACGCCTTACGAATGATCCAATTTTTTATTATCAGTACTAGCCACCAATGCCACATAAGTTTCCCAGTGATATACCAAAATTCGAAGGTAAGTCAGGAGAGGATCCATCAAATCACGTCATGACTTATCACCTCTGGTGTGTGTCTAATTCAATTATTGATGATTCGATTCGCTTACGTCTTTTCCAAAGAACTCTTATTGGTCTTGCAGCCAAATGGTACATTGAGTTACCATGAGGCTCGTTTCATAATTTCAGTTAGTTAGCAACTGTCTTCTTGACTCATTTTCAGTTGCCAGTCAGATGCAACAATGGCACGGAATTATCAACTTCACTGAAACAATCCACGTCTACGTATATTTCAGATCATATCCATGAATGGCGATGTAGGAGACGTTTGGTGAAAGTTTATATTCCGGATCAAATTTTGGCGGAATGGTTTGTTAAATCATTGTTACCCAAGATTAATGAATATGTAGCTAAGGCTGGTGTTGTTACTAAAGAGAAAGTAATTGCTCAAGCTTAGTACCTTGACCTCGTTTATACGCAGTCAGGTACTTTACATGAAAAAATCCCAGACCTTCCAAAACAAGGTCAAATAGCTGTTGCTCCTTCAGGGTCTCATGCCGCTGACGGTATGATAGGTACGTTCAATTCTAAAAGCAAGAAGAAATCTTCAAAGAACTCTTCTCCTATTATAACTTTACCTGATTCCTCGAAAGGAGAATCGTCTCCCGAAGTTTCTACCAATATTCACGTCGTAGAAACATCTACGACCAAATCTAAATCTGGTGGTAAAAAGAAAGGGAAGAATAAAAAAAAAAAGAATTCGAAAGAGAAAACTAATAAAAGTGAATCCAATGACGAAAAACATAAACCTCACTATCCTTGTTTCATTTTTGAAGAGGATCATTTCACGAAAGAATGTCCATATCGAGCCGAAGTTACGAAATTCGTTAAAGGATCGCAACAACCTGCTGTATTGAAGGATCCTTTTCCAATTCAAGATAGTAAGATGGTTGGTTCTACCTCGACTACTTTTGAAGAACCTATTATGATGATGTCTCATGTAAGGGTTTCGACGCGGTCGCAAGATTACGGTTCTAAGAATCCTGTTGATGGTAAAGAAGCAGAATATTCTAATGCAAATGCATCAACTACACCTCCTCCTGTTTCTGGTCCGCTACAGATCGAGAAACAAAATCCAGACTTAATAATCAAACCGCCTACTAAAGGTGTTCTTCGTAAATCAGCTTTCAATCCACATGCGAGAGCTGCTCAGAATTACAACATTGTTGAAGACTTAGCTATTTCTCCTTCAGCAATGTCGGCTTTTGAAGTGCTGCAATCATGCCCAGCGCAACGTAGATTGCTTTTGTCTGCTATAGGAGCTGTTTATATTCAGGATTCTAACCTTATAATATTTGATTTATAAAATAGTACACCTCGTCTACCTCACCAAATGGCTTTCCAGATTCCAATGTTAGTCAAAAACTGACCAATCTTTCGGACTGTGATTGATGAGGGAGCTTCAACGTGTATTATGTCGATTCAGTGTTGGAAATCACTTGGTTCTCCTACACTTAACCAATCTCCGATGATTCTAAAGGCTTTTGATGGTCGAGGTTTTCAACCTTTTGGTATTTTGCAGGATTTACCCATAGGGGTCGACGGTAAAATAGTAAATATAGATGTGGAAGTGGTTGATGCCCCTCTAGATTACAACCTTCTCCTAGGTCGAAGTTGGTCTTATGTTATGACTGTTGTTGTTTCTTCGGTCTTTCAACTCATAAAATTTCCATATCAAGGAAAGATCGTTACAATAGATCAGTTAACTTATTTTTCTTTCGACCCAGCCTCTACAGAAACAATCCAGCATGTTGGAAAAATGGCTATTCCTTACAAGGATGTTGGAGTAGGTTTGATTAAAGATTTTGGTTTACTAGGAACTTTTTCCTTTCCTCCTCCTAACGTATCGCCTTCTATTGCAAATATTCACATGATTTCGTCAGACACTGTTAAGTTTGATGATCCTTGGATCATACCTTCCGACTCTGAGTTAGATTCATTTGATGGCATGATGCCTTTGAGTCCATTTGAAATTGTGTATCAGGCTATACAGTCACTTTCCAACCCCTCTGCAACCGAAACTGATCCAATGAATGGGATCCATGAGGACTCATTTTCTATATCTAGTTCAGTCATAACGACATTTCCTAAACTTGTTCATACTGATGAGAAAATTTGTGAGTTTTTGTATGTTGACGATTTACCATGGGAAGATCTACATCACCGATCTTCGTTTCTACCTAAGCTAGAACATTTTGAAGATGATTTCGCTTCAATTTTTACTACTGAATATGTTAAAGAACCACAGAATCCTTTGCAAAATCCTAATTTTGAGTTAAATTTGGAAAATATATCTCGAACAGTTCCCATCGACATTTCAGTAAAACCAGGAATAATTGAAAACATTCATATAGGTGCTTGCTATACTGAAGATGAAATTAAAGCTTATAAATCCCTATTTCAAGAATTCCGTGATGTGTTTGCCTGGTCCTATGAAGAAATGCCAGGAATTGATCCGTCAATTGTTGTACCCGAAATTACTCGGATGCTAAACCTGTTCATCAACGTTTACGTCAAATTCATCCTAGAAAAGCTGCTGCTATCAAAGCAGAAGTTTAAAAACTACTACGTGCAGGATTCATTTATCCAATCCCCTTAACGGATTGGGTATCGAATATTGTTCTTGTGACTAAAAAACAAGGAACCATACGAGTATGTATCGATTATAGGGATATTAATCGAGCTTGTCCTAAAGACAATTATCCAACCCCCTATATCGATCAAATAATTGATGATTGTGCTGGTAGTGAAATGTTTTCTTTTATGTATGGCTTTTCGGGCTACAATCAAATAAACATACTCCTTGCTGATCAACCGAAAACAGCTTTTATTTGTCCATGGGGGACGTTTGCTTATTTCAAACTACCTTTTGGATTAAAGAACGCTGGAGCAACTTTTCAACGGGAAATGTCTTACGCATTTCATGACATTAAAAATATTGTGCAGCCTTATCTTGATGATTTACATGCTCATTAATCACATAGGGCTGACCATCTCACTCATTTACGAGCCATCTTTATGAGATTTCAGCATTATCGAATTAGGCTGAATCCACACAAATGTGTTTTCTGTGTAGAATCGGGTCGTTTACTGGGATTTGTTGTTTCAAAAATAGGCATTCACGTCGATCCGTCAAAGGTCGAAGCTATTGTTAAATTTCCTCCTCCTTTGACTTTACGCCAACTCCAAAGTTTGCAGGGGAAAGAAAACATTTTACGTCGATTCATTCCTAACTATGCTAAGCTTACAAAGGGTTTTACCCAATTGTTGAAACAGAACATTCCATTCTTTTTGGATGAGACTACTGATTGATATTTTGATGCACTTAAACACGCGTTGACCCATGCATCGTTATTGCATCCTCCCAACTACAATCAGGATTAATTTTTGTACCTCGCCGCTTCTCATTCCACCATTGGGATGGTATTAGTTCAGGAAGATGAATCTCACAATGAACATGTGATTTACCATCTTAGTCGAAATCTGCATCCAACTGAGATCAAATACACACATGTGGAGAAATTTGCCTTGGCAGCTGTACAAGCTGTCCAATGATTTAGACATTACATATTGTTACGCAAAACTACGGTAATTTCTGATTGCAACCCTATGATGTACATTTTGACCAAACAATTGCTAGGGGGCAAGTATTCCAAATGGATAGTCATCCTACAGGAATTTGACTTGTAATTTGAAAAATCCAAGGCAAAGAAATATTTGGATTTTGTGGAACTTATGTGTGATTTCCCCTCTACTGATATTGAAACAGTGGTAGAAGAGTCCATTGCGGACGAATCTTTGTTTCTTATCAGTACTCTTGATCCATGGTATGGAGATATTATTATTTATCTCCAAACCCAATCTTTTCGGCCTGAAATTTCACGATCTCAGCGACGGAAAATACGCTTCCAATCCCAACAGTATAATATTATTGGTGATACACTTTATCGTCATGGAGCGGATTCTGTTTTCCAACACTGCCTTACTCATGATGAAGCTAAAAAGGTTTTAAATGATTGCCATTCTGGAGCATGTGGCGGTCATATGTCTGGGTATGCCACTGCCCAAAAGATATTGCGCGTTGGTTATTTCTGGCCATCATTGTTCAAAGATTGTATTTATGCCGTCCGGAAATGCCATAATTGTCAACTTTTTGATCGTAAAATGCGCGCGCCACCCGCTCCTCTTCACCCTATAATTGTTGTTGGTCCTTTCGCGAAATGGGGTATTGACTTTATTACATGTAACCCTCACTCGGCCGGGGGGCATGCGTATATTATCTTAACAGTAGATTATTTTACTAAGTGGGCCGAGGCAATGCCTACATTTTTGGCTGATGGCAAGACTGCTGCAACTTTCGTGTTTAATCACATAATTGCTAGGTTCGGTGTTCCTCAAGCCATTTTTACAGATCATGGAAGTCATTTTCGGAATGTCATGATGACTGAACTGACAGATCAACTTGGCCTACGTCATGATAGTTCCACTCCATAATATCCACAAGCCAATGGTCTGGTTGAAGCCATCAATAAAGTTTTAGTCACCATGATCAAACGAATTATTAGTATTCACAAGACGAATTGGCATTCCATGTTATTTTCAGCACTTTGGGCATATCGAACCTCGGTAAAAACATCAACTGGTTTCACTCCCTTTCAACTTGTTTACGGTTTGGAAGCTGTGTTGCCGATTGAATGCGAAATTCCGTCACTGAAATTAGCCATAGAATTACTCCCAGCTACGTCTGAAGAGGAGAAACGTTTCTTGTACTTGGCTCAACTAGATGAGAATCGACGAAATGTTGCAATAGCAAACGAGGCTCATGTTAAATGAATTAAAGCTCAATATGATAGAAGTGTGACCCCTCAAAATTTTTCAGAAGGAGACCTAGTCTTAATTTATGATCAAGCCAACGATAAACTAGGGGCTGGGAAATTGGTGCCTATGTGGCATGGTCCTTTCATTGTCAAACGAAAGTTAGCAAAAGGGGCCTATGAGTTGATAGATTTTGATGGTATCCCTTTGGATAAACCCAGAAATGGGCTTTATCTAAAGCGATATTATGCTTAAAACTTGGTGTGGAGATTTTTTATTAGATTAGATTTCTTTACTGCTGGTGTGTCTTAGATTAGAAAAGTGTGCCTAGTTTAGAAGTGTGTTTTTATCACTATTCCTGCTTATCTGAGTTTTACTCCTGATATTGCAGATGTCGACGTCTCTTCAAACCTACATTGGTTTTGCTGATGGTGCTTGTCGTAGTACATGGAACATTTCTTCTACAGCTTGGGTTATTTATTCACCCTCTGACGAGTTAGTTTCCATGCATGGGGTAAGCCTTGGTCAAACAACGAATAACATTGCCGAGTATAGTGCAGTGATTGAGTTATTGTCTAAATCCATATCATTTGGGATTCGAAGTTTGATTGTTAGGTTGGATTCTGAACTTGTTGTATTACAATTAAACAGAGTTTATACCATTAGAAATCCAGTGTTATTACGATTATTTTTAAGATTTCGTCTCTTGGAACATGAATTTTATTACATTGAATATCAACATATTCCAAGACATTTAAATACATTAGCAGATGCAGTTGCTTCTAGTATGATAAATCGACATTTGCAATAATCAAAACAGTAAAACAAACAACATTCATAACATGTACACAGATAGCCAATAAATAGTGATATATCATAGTATAGGAGAGTTTTCAAAAAATATACATCGTCTTCGATCATAGGTTGGAAACACCTTATGATCGGTAGAATGATAACACAAAAAGTCAAAATATGAGTCTACAAACGATCATCCCATCACTGATGGTGATCACGATAAGAGACCACTGCTCGGGCCACCCTACATAGGAACCTCCTAAAAGGTCCTGGAACACCAATCACGTATCTCTGTAATCTGAGTGGAATCTCATCTATGTCTGTCTCTGGAATATCTAGAGTCAGGCGCTCTAGATGATGCTCTAAGTCAGACAAAATTTCCGCTGATTGGCCTGCTGGGGCTGGGGCTGGTCCAACTGCAGCTGGCTGTCTCTGTCATAAGGTTGGAGATGGGTTGGTCGCCGTGGGCCCACATCTGCATTCAAAATTTTTGGTTATTAGCTTCAAAGACGATCAAAAAATAAAAAAAATTAGAAATTAGAAATTATTGAAAATTATTTTACCTGATTCATCCCACTGTTCCTTGGCTGGCAGAGTCATCTCTCAGTCGCCGCGGAAGTCTATCCCGGCGTATGGAAAATCCTCTATGGTAAAAATTTGGTGATCCAGCCAAAGAAAATATGAAGGAGGAAATCGAACAATCTCAGAGCCCTCAATACTGTGACGGGCCATCAGTGCGACCCAACGAGTCATCCTAGGTTCTCGAACTCGACCGGCATCAACAGAAATACTCTGCGGAGCTAACATGCGGATCCTCTCTAGAGCAAAGGTAACGATGATGGATCCATATCCAAAGTTGTTTAGTTTACCATTCTTCGCTCTAGTCAATTGGCCTTTTATATTGGCCAACACAGCTTCACACCAGTTGAAAATGGTGCCGCGAAAACAGTCCACAGCAATACGCATTTGGGAACCGGTAGCCACATGCAGCGCAACACTCCCACACAGTCTGGTAACAGTAAATGCAATAACTTTCAACTTGGGATGAATGATGTTTTTTATGTCAATCCGTTTATCCCTAGGGTTTTCCTGATCATTACAGAATTCTAGTTGAAAACTAGCGACAGACTGGCCACCTGGCCTAGTCCCAAACAGAGAAACTTGTTCGCTCCTTTTGGAAAACCAGTCAAAAAATAACTATCCTCCAGCTCAATTTCGAGCCGGTGGCCACCAATAAAGAAACACTGGTCCTGCATGTTCCACCTGTTTACCAGCCATGTAAGGAGGTCTACCTGTGCCCTCATGCCTTGGATGGCCCAGAATTTATATATACTGCATGATTTTAATGCTCGCATTGTGGGCAAATGGAGCATTGCGGCATCATCCACATCCTCATGTTCACGTTCTCTCCAAATCAACATCTTGCTACTCCTGCAATGCATAGAGACACAAGTTAGAACAATCTAATTTGGAAAATTTTGGGCGGCAAATGAAAATTTTGAGTTTTAAATTTAGAAGCGTGGGGTCCGCACTTAGCCTTTATACACAGTGCGTAGAAACACACGCACTCTATGTGTTGAGTGCGGACCCATGACTTTTTTCTATATAGAAAAAATTCGAGGTCCGCAGGTCCCATGTGTCTTACCTGCGGACCCCCGCGGGCGAATTTGTAAACCATCTTTTTCCCTAAAAATAAAATCTAAAGCCTAAAACTGAATTGTAAACAGATGAAATACAATATTAAGAGGTCATGGATTACCTGGGACTGACGGTTCTTGATTTCGCCGGACGGATTTTCCAGAATCTTCACAGGAACTTTCTTACCCAAAAGCTTTTTACTTTTCACTCTGAAACTGAACAGTAAAAATGAAATTGAAAAAGTCCTTTTTATAAGTTTTTTCGAATAGATGAATTTTTAATTTGTTTATTTTTCACTTTAAAAGGGGTATTTTTGAAAGCATTTTTACTTATCTTAAACAGGTATGTGTAATGTTTCAAGTTTTTGTGCAGAAACTGGATTTTTCAGGAAAACTGATCATTTTTCAACAAAGAGCATACTTTATCACTTTTTCGGACTCTTTCAAAAATTTACAAAAAAGCGAAACATTGGAGTCCTCTTTTAAGCCCTTTTCAGACTCTCTAAACATGAAAAGATTGCCGAGCACTTGATTATTTGAACTTGTTAAAGTAAATGAATGATCGTCCCTTCAGTATAAGTTTACCCCTTTTCCGGACTGAAATGGACTATTTACGAAAAAGGTATACGTTGACTAATTATGGTCAATAGAGTTATCTCCCGCATTATTTTATCCTTTTTTGGGCTCGAGAGACTAAATTTACGAAAAAGTACACCCATGGAGTTTTCTTAAGTTTTTTCTTCTGACTCCCTAAAATTGAAAAACATCGAGTTTCTCCTATACTGGACTCGTTAAAACTTAACAGTAAAGGACCTGTTTAATTTTAAAAAATAGGAACGGACCACTCCTTCTTAGGGTTTGAATTTTAAACTAAGTTGGACTCATCCGAAGGATGAGATTATAAACAAGAAAATTTTATCCTCCTCAAGCTTGTCAAAAATAAAGAGGTACTTGCCAGAAATGGTGGGGGAAAAGAGAGAAAAATGGGCGTGTTTGTTGTATTTTGATTTTTCGAAAATCCAGTCAACCACTCTTGAACACGACACTTTCATTCACCTGGGTTGGGAATCCTTTGCCTAACAGTTAATCAAACCACATTGAAAGTCTTCAGCCGGTTTCTGGGTATTAGCTTTGGGTCAATTGTCACCAAGCCATCTGCAGTGTCGTTATGTGTTCAAGAGGACAATTCAAATAAACCATTCATCTGCAAAATATCTGTCATCCATTTTGACCATCCCTGAGTCAGTCCTTGCCAATATATTTTCAAAACTTGATCTATGATTTCGTGTTGTGGGCTTTCCTACGACGGATCACTTTCTATCGACGACAACTCATTATCTAGGAAGTTGATCCAGAAATCGTCAGTACCTTGGAATCTACATGCCTTAATGGCAGGTTTCTCGCCTTCAACGACAGGTTGCATCATTGAACTTCGATCAAATGATTCCGTGAGATGTTCGACTCTAGCTCATTCATTCACATTTCATGGATTGTACTGAGTACTTTGAGAGCCATTGACATTACTGGTAGTTTCTCTCACACTTGTTAACAGTTTACATCATTGACTAGTAATCAAGTGGTTTCTACCATGTTCGACTTCAACACATTTATTCACATGGATAGAATCGTACTAATTCGAGATGCGGAAATCAAGACCCTGGATCTAGTTTCTACCATCCAGGCTGTGAGGAATTTTGTTATCATTCATACAGTAGACTATTTATAAATAGATGGCTGCGTCCATACTGTGTCTACACATGTCTATATTGTGATGTATTCAAAATCATTCCTGTATCAGAACAATTTAAGTTAGTTCTAGTTAGTTTTGATCTGAGTATGGGAATTCCTACCTCAGCAATGATATGTATACATATATATTTTGCATTGAATTTTTTTATAGGTTCCGACTGGAGTGTCCACAGGATGATCCTTGAAATGATAAAGTACTACACTCTTCATATATGACAGACTTTAGTTTCATCTATTCCAGACTCTGCACTTTAGGGGGCAATCTGTTACACTAAAAATTGTCATCTTGAAATTCTGCTATGGGTATGAGCTCATTATAACTCATACTTCCTCCTTTTGCAAGTCTAACATATCAGTTCTTCATATCAAGCCTTGAAAATCAGAGAAAAGTTCCTAAAAATCTCCTAAACTTTGGTATCGCACTTTCTCTATACATTGCCTGCGGGCCCGCACCTAATGTTCAGCTATCCTGCGGACCAAAACCGCACTTTCTATGTGTTATAGGTGCGGACTCCTGTAAAACTAAAAAAGGCGAGAAAGTAAAGTTAAAAAGTTGATTTGAGATTAATTCTAGAAGATTCTAGACGAGAATTTTCGGGAATAGGTACGCTTTGATAAGGTACATGTATCCCTTACCTTATGGAGCTAACCCCTTGATGTAAGGAGCTTATCCCTTTGAAGGAGGATTCTATCCCTTCATATTTGGAATAGAAAAACCTCCTCTTTTCCATTATAAAAAGAGGCATTGGGTAGCCTCAAAGGGAGTTAGAAGCTTTAGAATATTTGAAGATAAATGTTGTTGAGATTCAGACTCAGTTAAACAAGACTTTTGTGAGGAGAGATTACATACCTATATTTGTCTAGATTGAAAGAGTGTAGAGCTTGTCAAAGTAGAGGAGACTCTTTCTTCGGACCCCGGGAAGACCTGTACAACATCAAGGCTCAGGTTGTAAGGTTTTCTTTATTTTGAAATTAATACAAATATACTCATTTTTCTCAATAAGCTATTTGTTAATGGTTTATTTCATAGATTCCTTGATCACTATGATAAGCATGGTTTATGATGATGTCTATACAGGTGCTATGTAATACTTTGCTTGTTTGTGACTGCAGGTTTACAAGCGAAACTCCTTCAAGCGCACGAAGGATAACAACAACTTCAAACAAGCACTGGACATAAGGTAGGTCTTTTAACACCTATATAGAGCTTTTCATATATTATATATGCTTAGAGAAAGATTAGTTTATTTGGTTGTTTGTTGCTAGATACTTTTAGTACTAGGGAGATCGGTCTTGTCCGCAAGAACGATTTATCCGTCCAACACCAATGAGTCTAGAATATATTATATAGTCGAAATTGACTATTGGCACTCCAAAATTGGTTGAATCTATCTCAATATAGAGACAAAACAAGATTTGTTCGGTGTCACCCAAAAAAGCTCCACTAATTGTGGAGAACTGGACTTAACTCCAATTTAAGGATTCAGCATAATCACCAAAAATGATGGGCCCTCCATAAATACCACTAGATTAAACTGGAGCTTAACTTAATGGTAATCCGCAATTAAAGGTCGGTTAAACGGTTTTAAAAATGGATAACCACAAATTAGTGTTAACTTTGTTTTACGTGGGTTAAACATGTTTAAACAATAATTAAACCATGTTTAATGCATCCCACCAGTTATGTTCTAGCCTATGGTTTTGGATGCTTGGGTGCATGGGCAAGGGTTGGCCCTCAGGGCTAGCCCTTCTAGCCCTCCCACCCACCCCCGATACACGCTCATCAACAATAAAATCAAACGATGCCACTCTGTTGTTAAGAAACGTTGGTATGGCGGAATGGTAAGAATCGACGCTTGCAGGCAGGAGGTCGACTGTTCAATTCCCGTGCAGTCCAAAATTTTAAATGACTGCACTTGGGCCACGTGGCAGCCTCTGAGCCTACCACGTGGCAGCTTCTCATTGGCAAAAATTCATAAAGGTCAACCAATTGCCAAATCACACGTTAACACTTGTCAAGACCTAATTGGTCCAAACAGAATATTTTGGGGAATATTTCGATGAATATTCCAGGAATATTCCCTGGAATATAATTTTTTTAGTTTCCAAAATTTTCAAGTCAAACTTGGTCAAAGTCCAAATTTTGCAATTTACTGGACTTTTCAAACTGTGATAACTTCTTCATACGGTGTCGATTTTTGAACCGTTCACGGTGACAGATTCGAGAAGACGAGATCTATCTGGTCACTCAGGTTCAGCACACTTCTGAACCCTTTGAATTTTTAGCTATCACTTAGGTCCATGATCAAGTTCTAATCAGGTATAGTCAAAGTTGGGATAGAACAAATGAATCATAAAAGAAAAAAAACCTGACCTCGAGACCTGCTAACTGTATCATCATCCAAATAAAGTACTATTTTTGTTGATTTTCATGTAGTCCATTTTTTAATAAATATTTTCAAAATTTCTAGTTTCACGTTCAATTGATTATTTTTTAAACCAATAATAAATTTTCTAATTATTTCTCGATTCTTGAAAAGAAAACCAGATGGCCTATTTATAGCAAATTAATGAACACGTTCAATTGCGCTTTTCACGTTTTTCTAAACAAAATTCAAGATTTTAGATTATTCTACCTGCATGCTCTTTTCTTAAGTCTTGTTTGAGGAAAAATTTAATTAAAGAAACACAATACCAGTTTCAAAAAAAATGTGTAAGCATAATGTTAATTTTTTAGAAATTTTTGAATTGAATTTTAAATTTCAAATTAGAAAAACTTATATGTGCTCTATTAGCGTTTACAGGTCATAAAATGGAAAAAAGGGGAAACTCTTCGATGAAAAATTGAATATTTTAGGGTGTTATACCTGCATTTTCTTTTCTTAAGTCTTGTTTGAATAAGAATCAAATTAAGGAAACACAGTACCATTTTCAAAAAAAAAAATGTAAGCATAATGTTATTTCTTTTAGAAATTCCTGAATTAAATTTCAAATTTTGAATCAGAAAAACTTAATATTCTCTCTTAGTGTTTACAACTCATAAAATTTCAAAAAAGGGAAAATCACCAATGAAAAATTTATGATTTTAGGGTGTTCTGTTTTTAAAATTGAACATGAAACTTTCAATACCCACGCCTAGTGCATGAAGCACCTACACTAGGGTGGGGCCCACAGGGCTAAATTTGGTGCATGTCTATTTTAGTTATCCCTTAATTAAGATGGAAAATAAAATGTAATATAGTCTCAAAATAACTTGTAATAGTTAACTGAGAGTGATAAACTCATATAGCTCATGAATTTCAAGTTAGAGGTAGTTGGTTAGGCATGCAAAGAAATTCTAGTTGTAAAAGAGTTCAAAGTGTAGTGGTGCATTAGTTAATGCAAGTTGTAATCAATTTAACTTAGTTAAGTGAGTTAAACTGATTTTATCTAGTTGTAATTGCTTGATACACTAGTGAGAGAGCAAGTGAATTAAATATTAATTAATTCACAATCAGTGATCTCACATGCAACTAAGGATTTACTATTATAAGCTACATCCATGTCAGATCCAGTGGAGACCTAGTTGAGATCTAGGTGAAAGGGAAGTTGACCATCAGTTGAAGGATTATTGGGTTGCACCCATGCAACCAAACACCCATTGGAGTTCCCATGATACTTGTGCATTCAGGGAAGGAAAAAATTCATATTTTTTAGGGATTGCATTCATTAGGGATTGTGCAAGCAAGGCAGGTTGTCTAGAGGCAGTAAATTGCCTAATTATTGGCCAGTTTTTTGTATGAAAGTGTGATACAATTAACTGAGTATAGGAGGGCTCTTGTGAGAATATTTGTGTGTAATTGTTTCATGATTCCATGCTCAATATACAATATAATATAATAGGGTTTTTATCAGCAATCTTTTCCTGGGAAATTATCTGTGTTGTGTCTTGATTGATTCTTCTTTACTTCGTGTGATTGGCGATTTTGTTTTTAATTCCGTGAAATATGTGTAGAAGAGATTCAGTATTTAACTTTAATACATTTTTAGATTGGGTTGAATCCATGATATACATGCTTGTTGTATAATTTATACATGGCATTAGAGCAAAGGAAATCAAAATTGTGAAGGAGGAGTTGATTTTGTGATTGGATATAATTCAAATTTAAAGAAATAATTTCTTGGTGCTACAATTGATTCAGGATCGAAATGGATTTCAATGGCTTGAGGTTGGAGTATGCACTCAAGGGAAGCTCAAAATATATTTCTTGGAAGGATAGGATGGAGGCAGTACTCGAAGAAAATGGCTTGAAGGAATTCATTGAGAATGACATTCCTAAACCCACTGTGACAGATGCTGCAAATATTGATGCATGGAAAAAGAAAGTGGAAAAGGTGAGGAGGATCCTATTGGAGGGAGTACGAGATCACATTTTCTCAAGCCTCCATGGGAAAGCCACACCATATGAAATGTGGAAGGCTTTGATGGATCTATTCCAAAGCAGTAGAGACCAGAGGAAATTGGCACTCAAATATAAACTCAGGAAGATCAAGATGGAGAAGGGAGACTCCATACCAAAATATCTAACAAAGTTTGTCCAATGTCGGGATGAACTGGGGAGCGTTGGTATAATTGTCATTGTTGATGATTTGGTGAGCTTGGCTCTCCTAGGAATTCCCAAGAGTTGGCATAGTTATCAAGACTCTGTCAATGGAAGGGAAACACTACCAGATTGGGAAATATTGTGGTCGGATTTGGTGCAGGACGAGTTCAGATGGAACACTAGAGATGGATCTTCATCTAAGAATGAAGATGAATAATATTGTGCCTTGGATTCCAAGGTGAAAAAGGGGAGGGGGAAGAAATTCCATTCCAAATCTGAGTCCAAAAATGGCAAGAAGAAGGACATGTCCAAGGTGAAGTGTTTTCACTATCACAAGCATGGGCATTATGCTATTAACTGTCCACAAAAGAAGAACAAAAAGAAGGTTGGAGGATCTATAGCTGGTGAGGCTTTGGCCTTGCAATTTGAGCTTGACTTCTCATTGATTGCATGCATGGTATCGAGTGCATTGGGATTTTTGTGGTATTTGGATAGAGGTGCTTCCTTTCACATGACGGGAGACAAGGAAATTTTTAGTAGCTTAGAGGAGAAGGATCTCTAGATGCATATTGAAATGGGTGATGACGAGCGATACAGTGCTACAGGGATTGGTATGATTACCTTCCAGACCTAGTCAGGTAAACCCTTTCAATTAAAAGATGTAATGCATGTACCAGATTTGAATAAAAATTTAGTCTCAGTCAGAATGTTGGAGGATATAGGCTATGATGTTGTTTTTAGTGAAGGAAAAGCTTTCATGTGACACAAAAATATTCCTGTGACACAAAACAACAAGACAAGCCAAGAGGATAGGGATTCGAGTTAATAATATCTACAAGCTAGAGGTAGATGGCTGCACAATAATGAGGGCAAGGCAGACAAAGTGGTGAGCCGGGATGAGGGTGAATTATGGCACAGGATATTAGGCCATCTTCACCATGGAGCCTTGAAAGTCATGTAACAGATTTCTACTAGTCTTCCCAGGGGTACACTTGTGCATTCAGACATATTCAAGGGATGCACTATGGGAAAATATGTAAAGGCCGCCATTCATGAGAAGGAGAACCGAGCTTTAGGGATCCTTGAGAGAGTTCACAGAAACGTGTCTGGACCATTCTTTGTTGCTTCGATAGCAAAACATAAGTACTATGTGATATTTGTTGATGACTTTTCTCGTAAGAGTTGGATCTTCTTCACACAGAAGAAAGATCAGACATTCTCTAAGTTTCTTGAGTTTAAGGTACTTGTGGAGAAATATTCAGGGAAGCAAGTGAAGGCTCTTAGGAGCGATAATGGTGGAGAATGCATCTCTAACTAATTCAATAAATTCTGCAGCAAAGAAGGAATTCAAAGAAAGCTAATAGCGCCTCATAACCCATAATTGAATGGGGTCGCAGAAAGAAAGAACAGAATGATCGTGGGTGTAACAATAGAGATGTTGCATGATCAAGGACTACCGATGCATTTATGGGCAGGAGCATGCAACACTGTGGTATTTGTGTAGAACCGTTGTCCTGATAGGATACTTGGCATGAGTACACGAGAAGAGGCTTTCACTAGTAAAAAACCTGATGTTTCATACTTTAAGATTTTTGGCTTATCTGTTTATGTGCATGTGACCAAATACGCTAGGAAGAAGCTGGAAACGACAACTGAGATCAGGATTTTTTTGGGGTACACTAAAATGCCCCATAATTATTGAGTGTATTTGCTAAACAACAGAATGACTGTTTTGCGGCAAGATATAAAATTTGATGAGGAGAAAGCCATGCAGTTGTCCCTTGAGAGGGATCTGGACTTGCATGTAGAGGAGGAACTGTTGGTTCCCAAGGATGAGCCTCAAGATGTGGAGCAACCACATGCGAAGGATCATGGAGTGGAGGAAAACACTCATGCATATCCATCCATCAGAAATGGCAGAAGGAACACCACATAATATAATGGATGGATCTAAATGGATCAAGATCAAGATGGATCTAAAAGGTAAATCAAGTTTTTGATGGGAATGTGGAGAAATACAAGGCCAAATTTGTGTCACGGGGATTCTCACAGATTGAGGGGATCGATTATAGTGATACCTTTGCACCTGTTGCACGGTATTCTTCCATTAGATCCATACTTGCACTCTCATCACAAATGGGCTGGAGCATTCATCAAATGGATGTGAAAACTGCATTTCTCAATGGGATCATTGAGGAAGAGGTGTACATAAAGAAACCTGAAGGTTTCGAAATCTTCAATAGTGAGTCACATGTGTGCCAACTCAAGAGAGTATTGTATGGGCTGAAGCAAGCACCTCGTGCTTGGTACAATCGGATAGACAACTATTTCACCAGACTGGGCTTCACCAAAAGTGAAGTATATGCAAACTTGTACCAAATTGTGGCTGAGGGTAAACTATTGAGTATTTTTTTTTATGTTGATGATCTAATTTTGACTGGTGATGAGCAGCTGATACACTCATGCAAGGAGGATCTTGCAAGGGAGTTCAAAATGACAGACATGGGACTCCTTCATTATTTCCTTGGATTGGAAATATGGTAGCGAGATGGTGAAATTTTTGTGTCACAAGGCAAGTATGAAAAGGAGATACTGGGTAATTTTCACATGGATAGCAACAAACCCATGGATACTCCTCCTCCAGTAAATTGGAGGCAAGATGATGCTAATTCTAGAGAGGTAGTGGATGCTATTGTCTACAGGAATTTAGTTGGTTCACTGATGTATCTAGTGAACACCAGACCAGGCATTTGTTAAGCAGTTAACCATCTGAGTCAGGCTATGGTTAAGCATACCAAGCTCTTTTGGAAGGCGGGGAATCATGTCTTGAGATACCTAAGGGGCACATCACAGTATGTTCTATGGTACAAACAGATAGAGGGAGTGAAAATTCAGGGCTTCACAGATGCAGATTGGGAAGGTAGTTCATCAAACAGAAAGAGCACATCAAGGGGGATCTTCAGCATAAGATTGATAGCAATTTCCTGGTAGAACATGAAACAACGATTTGTGGCACTCAGTTCAGCGGATGTAGAGTACATGGAAGTAAGTCAAGCTACATGTGAGGCTATCTGGATGAGAAATATCTTTTTTGGTTTGTTAGGTTCTCATATGGATCCAAAAATGATACATTGTGATATCAGAGTTGCATTAAACTCTCGATTAATCCTGTATTTCATGATAGGTCCAAGCACATAGATATCAGATATTATGTGCAGAGAATAATAATGTTGCTTCAGTACATTCCCACGGAAGATAAGGATGCAGATATTCTGATGAAGGCTCTCACTAGGAGCAAATTCGAATACCATAGAGTCAGGATCGAGGTGAAGGATAATCCCTTTCTTATTGAGAGGGAGTGTTGAAATTCAACAAGAAAATTTCAGCACCCATGCCTAGTGAATTAAGCACCTACATTAGGGTGGGGCCCACAGGGCTATATTTGGTGCACGTATATTTTAGTTATCCCTTAATTAAGATGGACAATAAATTGTAATCTAGTCTCAAAATAACTTGTAATAGTTAACTGAGAGTGATAAACTTAGTTACCTCATGAATTTCAAGTTATAGGTAGTTGGTAAGGCATGCAGAAAAATTCTAGTTGTAACAGAGTTCGAAGTGCAGTGGTGCATTACTTAATGCAGGTTGTAATCAAATTAACGCAGTTAAGTGAGTTAAACTTAGTTCTGCTAGTTGTAACTTCTTGATACACTAGTGAGAGATCAAGTGAATTAAATATTAATTAATTCAAAATAAGTGATCTCACATGAAACTAAGGATTTTCTATTATTAGCTACATACATGTCAGATCCAGTGGAGACACAGTTGAGATCTAGGTGAAAGGGAATTTGACTATCACTTGTAGGATTATTGGGTTGCACCCATGCAACCAAATAGAAATTGGAGTTCCCATGATAATTGGGCAGTCAATAAAAGCCAAAATTAATATTCTTTAGGGATTGAATTCATCAAGGATTGTGCACGGCAGGCAGGTTGTCTGGAGGCAGTAGATTGGCTAATTATTGGTCAGTTTTTTGTATGACAGTGTGAGACAATTAGTTGAGTACAACAGGGCTCTTGTGAGAAGAGTTGTATGTAATTGTTTCATGATTCCATTCTGAATATACAATAGAAGATAGTGGGGTTTTGAGTAGCAATCTTTCCTCAGGAAATTATCTGTGTTGTGGCTTGATTGATTCTTCTTCAGTTCATGTGATTGGCAATTGTGTTTTTAATTCCGCAAAATATTTGTAGAACAGATTCATTATGTAAATTTAGTACATTTTTAGATCATATTTAATCCATGATATACATGCTTGTTGTATAATTTCTACATTCTGCCTAAATGCTCTTTTCTTAAGTCTTGTTCGAAGAAGAACTGAATTAAGGAAATACAATACTAGTTTCAAAAAATTATGTGTAAGAATAATGTTGTTTATTTTAGAAATTCCTGAATTCTATTTCAAATTTTAAATAAGGAAAACTTATATATCTTTTTTTATTGTTTACATGTCATAAAATGTGAAAAAAGGGAAAATTGTGAGTGGAAAAGTAACAAATGGAGAAAATTAGGGAAAATATTATGATCCACTACCAAAGAAACTCAATTCCAATACATTCCTCATCTAATATTCAACTTACAAAACACAAAAAATTAGGTATGATGAGCTACGATGACATATTTTAATTCTTTGAGCAAAGAGAACGGTTAAAAAACACTAGAACTACTGAAACAAAGAACAATAATTTTGAAGCAATCAGAGAAAAAAAGTTACATAAAGTAGCAGCTACGGCCATACCTTTTCCCTATTATGACATGGTTTCATGGATTCTCTCTCATGTTGATATTAAAACCCAAACAATATCAAACCATCAAGAAATTTTCATAGCTTCCTCAAAATATGAAGTCTTATTGGCCATATACAAGCTCAGTCCCCTATAAATCCACCTTAATTTTCGCTTTCTTTAAAAGTTTTGAGGTATTTCCTTGAAGAAATGTGAAGAGAATTATGAGATAATAATTGAAGACTGGTTGAGAGAAGAAGAGCAAGGTTTCAAGATCAAAGAAAAAAATGGATATCCCATAGCTATTTTTAAGAATCCTTCTAGTTTGCTTATTAAAAATTTAACCAAATTATATGGGGAACAAGATCTCGAGCATTGAAAAATTAAATGGATCCCAATAATATATAGAATTTTGATTTAGGGGAAATTCCTAAAATTGGCTGACATCTTGTCACAAAATATCAAAAATTCATTAAAACTATAATTATCATATCCCCTTGGGTTCAAATATATTTTTTTATGCCTTCCTATTTGATAGATATTGTTAATACCTCAGTTCCATTCCCACTCATGAAATGGAATTACCCATTTTACTAGCAACTACCATTCAAAATTATGCTCCTATTTTGTCGAAATGTAATTTTAAATACCATTTTTATGATATTTGACATTATGTTTTGATTCATTTCCATGAAATATTGTTTGGAACATTACCTCCCATAATAAGTGATAATTTGAAAGAAGGCCTAGAATCAATAGTTGACTGATTTGTTGAGGAATTATTTTCCTATGTTGGTGTTTTCGGAAGTGAAGTTGGTCCTTATATTTTTCCTCGATATATCCCATAAATACTTGCTTTGAGTGAAGTGGCTAATCAAGTTGTTTTTAATGGGAAAGCCAAAAAACTTGAGTAAGTTGCAAAGGAAACTCTAGCCTAATTTTCCAATCAATTTTAGTGACATCAGTATCCAAGACAGAAGGAACAGATTCAAAGAAGTCGAAGAGATTCTTGAAATTTTATTATTTCCTTTTCCTCATTATGACTATGATCCGAGAGGTCTCATTGGAATTCGTTATATAACAATCCGTTATATAAAAAAATTATTCATCAGAAACCCCCTTTCGATGATATTTTTATAAACATTGATTATTTTTAGCAGGGCATTGAAAGAGGAAAACTCTTAAATAGTAGAAAAAAACAAAAATTCCAAGAATTTAGGGAGAAATTATTTGAAATTTTAGTAAAGGAAAAGGATCTCCACCTTAAAATTTCATTCGAATAGTTAAAGTATACTGAATTTTTGCAGTTTAATTTCAATCAACCCACTTTAGAGCCTTCTATTGTTTCTCAAAAGGAAAAAGGGATAGAAATTGACAAAAATAAGGTTTTGTTTTCACAGGTAAAGAATTTGAAGTCATAACAATAAAAAATATGAAAGAGAAACAAGAAAGTACAAGAAGATCAAAGACTCTAGAAAAAGGAAAAACACGTGAACATGAGATTATTGTGATTAATTCTCCTGAGAAAATAGAGAAAAAGAAACTGGAAAATACAGATGTAAAAGAAATGGAAATATATAAGGATGAAGAAAAACAGGTATCTACTGAAACCAACATCAAGGGAAATCAGGAAAAAATGGAATCGTATAACAATATGGATACTATATCTATTGTATCTCCTCAAGCATCAGTAACACCCATTTCTACTAAGATTCATTGAGAATTATTTTTGTTTAAACCAAAAAATGAGTTAGGGACAATTTCAGATACTATCCATTCTTTGACAAATTATTATTTTAATACTAAAAAAAAATCAGTTGTTAGAAGAGCAAAGAGAAAGAAACATGATACTCTTGAGACTATGCCTGAATTCAATTGGCAGGCTCAGAGAGACATAAAATAAAAAGCTAAAGAATCCTCTCAAGATCTAGGAGCTTTCTTTAATTACAATCAATATCACTTAAATGAGCTTGCATCTTCATATGATAAGAATTTACAAAATATTAAAATTTTGGAGGAAGAATTGAAGAAAAATGAATTGTTGAATGAAGAAAATTGGCAGCAGAATTCTTCCAATTTAGTTCAAGGATTTTATGAATATAGAGAAAACCTACATAATAATTTTCAAAAAGAATTGAAAGAAGAAAATGAAAAACATGAATTGAGAAAATTACATCAAGTTCAAACCCACATATGGAAGCAATAAGTATAAAACGATTCTCAGATTATGGTCACAACTTCGAAAGAGAAAATTGAATCTCTTAAATATCAACTCAATGACAATCGACATGCAACACGGAGTCTTAAAGTGTTCAAGGATAAAAAATTACAAATTTCTCTAATTTTAAGGAAGAAACAATCAAAATTCTATAAAAATATGGATAAAATCTCAATATTTTATCAAGAAATTACATATTTAAATGAAATAAATGATTCATTGGTAGAATGAGACAAAAAAATAAAAAATAAAAAATATGTAAGAGACTAGCAAAATGAATTTCAATCTAATGAAATTCTAAAAGTTTCTAAGAGAGATAAAATACTGATGTTTTCATCCTTAAGTTGCTGGGAGAAAGAGGAAAAGGAAATCAAAGCATGCTACAAACAACATATGAGCAATTTTTAACAATTTGGGAAAAAGGAACATAATTTATAGAAGAATTTGAACTATCATGTTCTAATTCATTAAAGGAAAAAGTTCTAGGAGAATTAAAATAGTTTACGAAAAATCTTGGTGCCAAGGAGGAGGTAGAAATAAAAAACAATAATGTTTGGAAACAACGAAGTTTCCAAAAATTTCTTCAACTACCTTTTCAACAAATCAATCTTATTGGCAATTTTGAGGTCAAATACCAAAAGAAAGAGAAAAGGGTACTTGGATTAATTTCCAACTGCTAGATCAACATCAACAAGTTTCCTTTTATTTATTTCTCTGTAGTGTACCCGATATATTCACAATGGGAAACCTATATCCAAGTACATGCACATCAACTTCTACTCAGTATCAATTACAAATATTTAGAAGATGAGAAAAGGGTGCATGTTTGTCTGCCATATATCAATTGAACAAACATGCTTTTAGAATTGAGTATTTACTTTCAAAAAATCTGTTTATTTTCTTGTTTCAACACCTATTTTATTAATTTTTAGTATTTATAGACCTTTATTCATTGGTGAAAAGGGTCCAGACTCACTGAAGACTACAAACATGGATGTTTTTAATCAATTTTGAACTACCAACTTTTTTGAAAACCATTTTCAATGTTCATGTGTGATGAGATATGGGATTTATCTCAGTGCGTTATTTTAATTACTTAATAGATTCCTATAATATTACTCTATGACTTATGTTGTTTAATTATGAAGGAATATTTGATAATTTTGTTTAAGATTCCTTATGACAATTTTGCAATTTATATATTATTATGACGAGGAATTAAAAAATTCTGAATTTACTTATTACTATTTGATCATTGAAATCCATATTGAAATATAGGCACATTTTCTCTCTTCTATGAGATAGAGATTGTTATTTATTTACTTTAAATTGTGCATGTGTAGATATTCCAGAAAATACCAAAAAAATGTTTGAATAGGATGAAAACCCGAAAATATTTTTGAAGTTTCTATTTAAATCTTTAGCCAAAATGTTTTTGTTCAATTTTTCGAATTCAATTCCAATTAGTATTTTAAATATCATGATATTATGTGTGGTGTTATGCTCATTTAAGTAATTTAATTGTTTCTATTTATATTGGTTAAATCATTGTAGAAAATTGTGTTCATATCATGTGAATTATTAGAATATATTACATATTTTTTCTTAAATTAATTATAGTTTTTGTTAGTTTAATTTTAGTTTTAGATAGTGAACCCTACCTTTATTATAGGGGGTATACTTTTATTGGCCAAAGACTCACTTGTTCCAAGAGGATATTTTCCACCTGTCAACAATTCCTTATGTAAATTGCATGCAAGCATAGCATTTCTTGCAGCGATAATTGTCCCTTGATCCTTGATCACATTGGTAATGCTTATAATATAGCAGACTCATCTGTTTCTTATTATAATGGTTATCATTGTATATGGTGCAATGGAGTTAATATTATTTTCAGCATTGTTCTACAAGTTTCCCCAAGAAGGTACATTTCATTAGTTTTTTCTACAATATTGTTTCTTGTAATGTATGTGTGTCAAGATTTCCATGAAAACAGTTATGCCTATGAGATGAAGCAAAATGTGACACCTGATTTCACATTGAACCTGGGTTCTACATTAGGTGTGCCCAGAGTTCCAACAAAAGAGTTATTATACACAAAACTAGAATAAGGAGTTCAGGCAATATTTTCACATTTTGTCAAAAACTTCTCTTCCATTTACTATGTTCTTGTATTCATCTGTGTCAAGTATTTAGCTTTGAATACAACTGCAACTAGATAGCTCTTCTTATTTAGCCCTATTGATACCAAAGGAAAGAAATTTAGAAATGTATTTCTAGGTATGGATGTGGATACAAACATGCAAGAAATGTGAGATTTGAGAATCAATTTCTGAAATTATAGAAAGAATTTATTGTGTCATATAACGTATACACTCATGATAACAATAATTGACCTGAGACCCAAATAATTGCGACTGTGCACACAGTATAGTATTTTGATAGCCTCATGGACAGAGCCAAGTTTATTCTTATTTATTTTATTTTTATATTGAGTCAGTTCAATATCATGTTTCTTAATATTCTTAAACTAAACATATATTTGTTTAAAATAGGTTAAATATGTGAAAATGATGGAAACAATAAATTACCTGATCATATTATTCATAAATTACCTGCACGTCCCTCCACTGTGCATATAGCACAACCTCCTGACCTCCAAATAATTTTCTTTTGACACTGCTTTTCTTATTCTATTATCCAAGTATTACTCCATCCTTTGATATCTCAGTTATCCTCTTGGTTTATTAGTCCTTGCAGATAATCCACGTTCGATGTCCAATCATACAAAAGGCACTGCTCCAATCATAAACTTTCTCTCTTACGGTATTGGCCGCAACAAGAGAAGCCTTATATAATTCTTTCTTTAAATTCAACGTTCCATAGTAAACAGCCTTCCTTATTATTTAAGAATGGTTTCAGTATGGTTATTTGGTTCTAAACTACACAAAGTCTTCATTGGATATTTTTTTTCTCTCCCAAAAGACTAGGTATGCTACTGCGTGAACTACCTCGAGCTAATCCTCTTAAATATGACCTGCTCTCGGGGATCCATTCAACGTGTATATATAAATCAGGACCTTTCCACTTTCTCAAATTCACACTAAGATATTCCATAACATTACCCCTTTTGAGATTGAGTGATAGCTACATTAAGCGATTATTATCCAGTGATGCTTCTTTGCCTTTGAGTAGGTAATTCCTTGCATGGCTGCATTGGAACTCCTACATCTCTTATCTGGCAAAAGCATGGCACTACCTTACAGCGGCCTTCCACCTCACTCACCACACACCAACTATTCCATAATGTTCACAAAATCTCTTATCAGGTCCTCGAGACTACTCATGGGTAGCCAGATCATTTGGCTATTGGATGGGGCTTGTGACCCTGATTTAAAAATTCCCTATGGCAGAAATGGAGACTTGTGCACAACAAATGCTATAGCATATGGAATTATGACAATAGGACATGATCGACCTGACAATATTCCCTTGATATTTCACATATTGTTCACCTGTCAGCACAACACTTTTCAAGCACATATCATGATGTACACATTGACCAACTCTTGTAAACAACAAATCTCTATTATAAATTTGTACATTAATACAAAGGGTCTGAGAACCATATTGTTCTAACTTATTATGGTTTGGAATTTGAATATATCATTGAGGTTATTAACTTCAGCTATTGAATTATTTGGTATACCATTAAGAATTTAGGAAAAATTGTTATGAGATAGAGGGTGAGGTTAAGGAAAGCTAGACTAAGTTATCCCATGATTCGATCAGGTTGAATCAGATCAATAAGAAGAACCGTATCGAAGGCCTATCGAGCAAAGGTTTCAATAGCAATGGAATGTGTTGAACCATACTGAGAGAAAGCTCACTCAAATGAGCCAACCATCAGGGGACATTCATGATTAAGTCAATCAGAGAGGGAGTCATCTAATGGAGTGAGTGAAGACTCTACTCTTTCTATACTCTTTTTTTCCTCGAAGACAAACTCTTTCTCTACTAGATTTTTCTATGAGTAACTCTCTTGCTTTTCTTCTCCACTATGAAATTCAGACACTCCGTAATTATTATTATTTACTATATTAAATTATTTACTTTTTCATGCAAGAATATGACACATGTACCCATGCATAATCATATCCACAAGAAATATACAAATATGTAAAACATCCCTTCACAGTTTCATCACAAATATATACACAACAACACATATTGCAGTTATTGTTTATCCATATCTATTACAATAACAATGTAACATAACCCATTAATTACAAATAGTAATCATACAATGTTTGTATTCTTGTCTGTAGTGAAACTAAGTCTAGCCTCTATACATGTCCTCTTTTCCAAATGCCTCTTTTTATTTTGGGGCAAGTTTCCCATCCCTCCATTACTCTTGCATCCTTTTTGTTGCAATCCCTCCATAAATTGTCCTCTTTTGCACCTTGTATTATCTCAAGCACGCATGGGCCTGAATAATTTCCTCGGACCATTTAATTTCAGGAACCATCCCCTTAATTTTAGGAACCATCCCCTTTACTTCATGGAACAATCAACCTTTAATTCCTATCATCAAGTTCATGTCTCTTATTTGCACAATAAACTATATCATCCCTAGCTCTAGAATCCATTACACGAGACTGTCTCCCTATTTTTTTTTTTTTTTAAATTACTGCAACATATGTACATTATTTTTACAATATAGCTCATACCAATAACCTTGAGTGGGACTATCACATAGATAATAAAATTTTATTCAAATCCTGAAAACGAATAATCACCAAAACCACTTTTTGTTGTTTATTCTTGTTCCATGATCTGATGTAAAGTGGAGAAAATGTCAAAGTGTTCCAAATATTTATTATTTGTTATAAGAAATATAATTTCTATTAAAATAATAATTTTAAAATCATTAAACAACAAAGAAACGTAGTGCAATGTTTTTTCCTACTTAAATAAAAAAAACAAAGACACAAATGTCATTTTGGAAAAAACTAGGTAACAATCATTTTTTGTAACATGTCACACAACCTAACCTAAGTAGAGTAATTAAGTTACTATATATATATATATATATATATATAGTAACTTAATTACTCTACTTAGGTTAGGTTGTGTGACATGTTACAAAAAATGATTGTTATGTGCTATGATGATGACCTTTGAAATATGTTTTATACCACCAACCATATATTTGTAATGTGATACTAATGTCTCACAACAAATTTGGTTAGTTAGTGCGGATTTGTTATTATTGTTAAAAACCTTAAAATTTGAAATAATTTGTATTCATATACCCATTACGAATGTTTTTATATTTACATAGTATGTTACAATGGGAGAAAGGGTTTCCACCACATTAATCGACATCTCTAGTTCCTTAATGCATGAACTTGATCCACCAGTCACTTGTTTGTCTCCTGTGGAACTTTCTCGACACTCATCACCAGTACCTTGTGGTTGGACGATGTGGCAAGTGGAATTTTTACTTACTGTTGATCTTCCCACTGCTGATTGAATGGTCCTACACTATGGGAAAGTGGTTAGGGTAGCGGAGAACCATACCCCCTTCCCCATTCCAATCGTCATTCGGCTCAGAACCACGTCTATGTTGAGCTCTACAACTGGTTCGTTCCATCTTGTCCCAACAAGGTTTTCTCCACCAAAACTAAGCTTTGGTAAGTCACGCAGCTAATATGCTACGCCATGAGTGATTACACTTGATTCCCCTTTAATTTTTTTCTAATTCCTTCTCAATGGCCTACATATTTTGACCCAACTCGCTTACATTGATTTAAGCATAGGAGGAAGAGTCATATGGCAGTCACTCCAGATAATGGCCAGGTAATTCTACTAAGAGTTTATCTTCAATATGATAATATTTTTTTTCATTGAGATGGCTCTAAAATTGTGTCGCATGGATACAAGTTATGACACATAAGTTCATTTATTTCGAGGGCTCCAACACAATTTGGTCTCAACTTCCCATACCGCGTAAAGAATTTCCTAACTTCATATGTCCTCCTCTATTTCATAATCTTTGCGCCTACTAAGGGTAAGCCCTCTCTTTCATATTCTCGTGGTATATTTCCTCTCTTTTTTCCAACTATAAGTGTCGAGCTAAATTAACGGTTACAAAGAATTGTAATTGAACTATAAATTTACTGTTCCGAGGATACGACAGTAATATTCACTTCTCGACTGTAATATATTTGTTTGTTTTTATTTCTTTAATAATTACATATAAATATATATTTTCACAACAATTTGGTACATAATATTCTTTCTTTTAATATTGAGGGTTTCTCAAGAATGATATTTGGAAATGGTTACTCATGGGGTTTGTTTCAAAGATTGTCTTTCTTGTCTCTATTTCAATTGTAAAAATGCTTGGGGTTTTTGTTATATGATTATACACTTGCCTCTTTAATTATTCATTAAAATTATCAGTACTCAACATTGTCATGCATTCTTCTCTACCACAGGTTAACTATGCTTGGTTTTTGAGATTTTCACTATGATAGCCTCTATTTGGTATGTGTATTATTTTAATACTTCACATTTCTTAAAAATATGTTAGTGAGTGAGGAAGCACTGCACCTAAGTTCTGGTTTGTGTTGAACTAAGGTCTCAACCTACGGTAACCCACTATAGAGAGAATGTTTACATTATAGCAACGATTCTTTTTAACACTCATTGTTAGTTGTACTATGGTATCTGTTTGAAATATTCGGTCACACTAAGTTTATAATTTACATTTATGCACTATTTCTTTTCTAAAATTATGTTCCCAGAGCGAGGTCTTACTTCAACTCTAATCCAGGGACCGCTCCGCTGACACATATCAAAATGATGGTTTTAGGTTTTGTTAGATATTTTTTTTAACTAGTCGTGCGAAAAGACTAAAACACACTTCAATATGATCTATGATAGGATTCCTTGCTAGATAGCAATGATGCACATCCAAGTTAATCACAGGGACATCCTCTCATCAGTATTGAAATTTAGTTTCGACATCCTTAACATATATATATGAGTAAAAAAAATTATCTTGTATAGAGATAAACTTTATTAGTACTCGCATGCAACATATGGCTATAGAATCATATGTGCAACCTCATGTTTCACAGAGTGGTTTGTATGAGAATAAAACTTAAAAAATCATGCATGTAGTCTCATCTTTTTCAAAATTATTAATATATTATATTCACATACATAATATAACTAAAACAATCATGCATCTAGTCTCATATTTTCAAAAATGATTTAAGACAATATTCACGTGAAAAATATATCTACAACAACTTGTATAGGTGAATAGGGTACTTATCTCAGAACAGAAAAAGATTGATCCTGGTCCACCCAACCTTTATAAGGGAAATTGTGTCCGCTTCTCCCCCCGAGCTCCCTACCTAGAGTAGTAGACAACAATTTTTAGTAAAAACAGAGTTAGGCATCAAGACCACCATCCAACTTGAACTCACTGATCCTTGTCTATGTTAGACTTCTCCACTGGCTCATATCCATCTCTAGATACCTCCATGGAAGCATCTTTCCATTACTCATACTTCTCAAAACTTTTCATCCAATAACATAACCCCTTCTCTTCACTGAGATACCTTTTTATCTCCAGAAGAGAAGGTAACATCTTCTAACTGCTTCTGAATTCTCTAGATATTGGAATTCATTTTTCTAGTAAGTATTCTTGAATTACGAATTTCTTTACTCAAAATAACATTATTACATTTCAAATATTTAACCTAAAGTTTCATTGGATTCTATAATTATTTTCCTTAATTAAACTAAATGCAGCATAATCTAAATGTTTGTAACTTAATTTCATTCTGGGGTGTCACATCTTCTCCCCCTTAGGAGAAACATCGTCCTCAATTTTTACTCCTTCCTCTAGAATAATTTAGGATAAGCTTGTCTCATAGAGTCTTCATCTTCCCAGGTCGCCTCTTCCGAGCTAAAGTGTCTCCCACCTGAAATTATTTTTAAGTTATTTTATTATCTGCATAGATTTTTCATCTATCTTGGGTAGACTTTAAGTTTTGTAAGACCCTCTTAAATTCCTGCTCCATTTTCGCCAGGCTATCAGGTCCTAGAATCATTTTTTCTTCTAGGCTACTCCATTTAGCAGGTATTCGACATCTCTTGTCATATAGTACCTCATTAGGGATTATTTATAATGATTCATGGTAGTTTTTGTTATAGGAAAATTCAACCAAGTGAAGGTATTCTTCCCATTTGGTTGGATGTTGCATCATGTACATTCACAACATATCTTCTAGCACCTGATTCACTCATTTGGTATGCCCATCTATCTAAGGATGGTAGGTGGTACTGAATTTAATTTGCGTAACCAACCAATAAAGAGGGATTTCCAAAATGCAGAGGTAAATTTCACATCCCTGTCTAAGATCACTACTTTTGGCATGGCATGCAATAGAAATATTTCCCTCATGAATATATCTACAATTTACACAACTTTATAAGTAGATTTAATAGGAATAAAATGATCATATTTACTTAATTTATCCACCACCACCATGATGGAATCACTTCTCTATTTATTTTTGGGTAATCCAATTATAAAATTCAAAGTGATCATTTCCAATTTCCATTCAGGAATAGGGATGGGTTGGAGTAGACTAGAAGGGTGCTGGTGTTCCGCCTTCACCTGCAGACACTCCAATCGTTTGGCTAGGTAACCAACTATATCCTTCCTAGGGATGGGTTGGAGTAGACTAGAAGGGTGTTGGTGTTCCGCCTTCACTTGCAGACACTCCAATCATTTGGCTAAGTAACCAACTATATCCTTCCTCATACCAGGCCAAAATTAATCTTTCCTGATTGCTGAAAACAATTTTTGATACCCAGGATGGGCAACACATAGAATACGGTGAAATTTGTTTAATAATATTTATTTTATACTCATTTGATAAGGGACATAAATTCTTCCCTTAAAATTTAACAAGTTCATATCATTTATATTGTACTCAGACTACTTTCTTGAATTTTGAGTCTGCTTAACTCGCTACCACAAAAATTCATATTCTGAGTCTTTATGGGTAGCTTCTTTATGTTTTTTCGATACATCAAATGCAATGTGATGGTATCAAATCGCGTAAATGCATTGCACCTTCCTACTCAAGTCATCAGCCACATGGTTTTCGTTTCCCTTAGAGTGTCTTATGTCAAAATAAAATTCACTCAAAAACGTAGTCCACTTAGCTTCCCGTGCATTCAAATTGAGTTTTTTAAAGAAGCTGGTTAAACTACTATGGTCTGTTAGCAACAAAACTTTTCCTGAATAAATAATGACGCCAAAATTTTAAGGAATGTACCACAACATTAAGTTCTAAATCATACACAGAATACTTATGCTCATGTTCCTTTAGCTTACGTGATTCGTAAGGTAATACTTTTCCTTCTTGCTTTAGAACTCCCCCACTGCTTCTTGACATGCATCAATATCCACCATAAATTCATTGTCTGGGTAAACAAATTTTAGCGTTGTGGTTGTTGTCAGTAAATATTTTAATTGGTAAAAACTAATTTTATGTTCATCATTCCATTTAAAAGTTCTTCCTTTCTTTTATAGGGACGCGATGGGGTAGGAAATTTTTTAGAATCCTTTAATAAATCAGTGGTAATACCCAACGAATCCCTTGAAAGACTGAATGTCAACAACTTTTTTAGGAATAAGACAATTCATGATTTACTAATCTTTTCCAAATCGACAGTTATACCTTTGGATGAGATCGCATGACCCAAATACTAAATCTTCTCCTTAAAGAAATCACATTTAATAAATTTGGCATAAAGTTGATTTTCTCCTAAAGTATGCAAAAATATGCACATATGTTCCTTATGCTCCTCCACATTCCTGGAATAAATCAAAATATCATCAATAAAAATTAGAAAAAACCTGTCTAAGTAAGGGTAAAAAATCTCATTCATTAAACCCATAAAGGTGGATGGAGCATTAGTAAGTCTGAAGGGAAGCACAATAAATTCATAATGGCCATAAACTGTTTGGAATGTTGTTTTACTGACATCCTCATCCTAAATTCTTATCTGATGATAACCGGACCATAAGTTGATATTTGATAATACTGAGGCACCCTTAGCTTGATCAAACAAATCGTCAATCTTGGGTAGTGGATACTTATTTTCAACAGTTAATTTATTCATCTTCCTACAGTCGATACACAGTCACAGTGTACCATATTTTTTCTTAACAAATAACATTGGCACCCATAAAAGTGATACACTAGGACTAATATCTCACCCCCTTAATTACACAATTAAAATATCTCACCCCCTTAATTACACAATTGAATAATGAAAATTTAACTCAATGCTCTTGCATCACCCCTCCTCATGCTACTTCAACAAGTTTTGTGCACCATTAAAACTTTGGTTATTAAAAATGTCCATCAAGCCACAGTGTTGCAACTCTTTGTTCTGATACCACTTGTAACATATCACACAACCTAACCTAAGTATAGTAATTAAGTTACTAGAACAAAATTAATTTTTTTGTGTTTATGCACTATAATTATGACCTTTGAAATTTTTTTTATACCACCAACCATATATATGTAATGTCTCACCACCAATATGTTTAGTTACTGTGGATTTGTTATTATTTTTACGAACCTTATTATTTGACATAATTGGTATTCATATGCTCGTTCCGAATGTTCTTAAATTTACATAGTATGTTACAATGGGAGAAAGGGTTTTCATCACCTTAAATGACATCGACAATTACTTAATGCACAAATTTGATCCGCTGATCACTTGTCTATTCCATGTGGAAATTTCTCGACACTCATCACCAGTACTTCACGGTTGAACAATGTGGCAAGTTCTTGTTTTCCTTATTGTTGATATTTCCACTGCTGATCGGATGGTCATATCCTATGGGAAAGTGGTTAAGGCAATGAAAAACCCTACCACTTCATTATTCCAATCTTCATTTGGATCAGAACCACATCCAAGCCGAGCTCTGCAACTAGTTAATTACAGCTTGTCCTGACAGGGTTTTCTCTACCAAAACTTAGCTTTGGTAAGTGACACAGCTAATCTGCTATGCCATGAGTGATTTCACTCGATTCCACTTAAATTTTTTTCTAATTCCTTCTCGGTGTCTTACATATTCGTACCCTCCTCACATACAATGATTGAAGCGCAAGAGGAAGAGTGTTGTGGTGGTCACTTCAGTTAATGACTAGGTAATTCTACTGAGATATCAATACAATAGTTTCTCTTCAATACGATATCATTTTTTTTCATTGAGATGGCTCTAATATTCTATCACATGGATACAGGTTCTAGAACATAAGTTAAATCAGGTCAGGGATTCCAATATAATTTTGTCTCGACTTTCCATACTGGGTAAGGAATTTCCTAACTTTGGACCTCCTCCTCTATTTAAAAATCTTTGCTCTTGTCGAGGGTAAACCCTCTCTTGTATGCTACATGTCACCTTGAAGACCGTCTTGGGAACCTACCATTTGGGATGGTTAAACCCATATCCTACTAGTCACTATATTTCTCTCATTTTCCTTTTCGCTATGATTCTTTTCAATTTCATTTAAATATATGCAAAGACAGTTAATTCTTGTGGTATATTTCCTCTCTTTTTTCCGACTATAAGTGTCAATCTATATTAATACTTTCATAGAATTGTAATTGAATTGGAAATTTATAGTTCTAAGGTTACGACTGTGATATTCACTTCTTAACTGTAATATATGTCTCTGTTTTATTTATTTAAGAATTACATATGAAGATGGATTTTCACAAAAAAATGTTGCATAATTTTCTTTCTTATAATATTGACGGTTTCTCAAGAACGATATCTCGAAATGGTTACTTGTGAGGTTTGTTGCAAATATTGTTTTTCTTGTCTCCAATGCAGTTGTAATAATTCTTGGGGCATTTTTTATATGGTTATGCACTCTTATCTTTAATTCGGTTAAAATTATGAGTACTCATCATTGTCATGCATTCTTCTCTACCACAGGTTAACTGTGCTTGGTTATTGATATGTTCACTTTGATAGCCTTTGTTTGGCATGTGTATTGTTTTAATGCATCACATTTCTTAACAAGATGTTAGTGACTGAGGAAGGACTGGAACTAAGTTTTGGTTCGCTTGAAACTAAGGTATCAACTTCTGGTAACGCACTACATAGAGAATGTTTAGATTATAACACAGATTCTTTTTAACACTCGTTAATAGTTGTCCTTTGATTTACGTTTGAAATATTCAGTCACATTGAGTTTATAATTTTCCTTGCTGCATTGTTTCTTTTCCAAAAATATTTTCTCAGAACGAGGTCTGACTTCGACTCTCATCCAGGGACCGCTCCACCCACACCCATCAAAAATATGGTTTTAGGTTGTGTTAGAGATTTTTTTTTAACCAGTAGTGTGAAAATACTAAAGCACACTACAATAGGATTCTTTTCTAGCCAGCAAGGATGCACAACCAAGTAAATCATAGGGTCATCCTCTCTCTAGTATCCAAATTTAGTTTCAACATCCCTAAATACATATATATATATATATATATATATATATATATATATATATATATATATATATATATATATATATATATATATATATATGAGTCAACCATTTTCATCTTGTAAAGAGATAAGCTCAATTGTTCCTCGCATATAACATATGGCTAAATAATCATACATGCAACCTCATCTTTTATAGAGTGATTTGTATGAGAATATAACTAAAATGTTCATGCATGTAGTCTCATATTTTCCAAAATTATTTAAGATTCTATACAGATACAGAATATAACTAAAACATTCATGCATGTAGCCTCATCTTTTCCAAAATGATTTAGGAAAATATTCACATGAAAAATATATGTACGATAACTTGTACAGGTGAACAGGGTACTTATCTCATAATACAACAAGACTAATCTCGATCCACCCAACTTTGAGAATGGAAATTGCGTCTTCTTCTCCCCCTAAGTTCCCTCTCCAAAGCATTAGACAACAATTTTGGACATTGGGTTCAACGCTCCCCGTGTGTTTCACAACATGGACTAATCGCCTCTCGTGGATAGTAACTCTAACGATCGTAGCTGAGACTTAAGGCCTGCGGGTTTTGGTCTAACGCTAATCATGATTCCACCAATTGGGATTAGAGCGAAAGGTCTTGAGTTCGAAACTCACCCGGATCGCGTTGGGGGGGAGATTTTTGGACATTGGGTTCAACGCTCCCCGTGTGTTTCGCAACATGGACTAACCACATCTCGTGGATCCTAACTCTAGCAATTGTAGCAGAGAATTAAGGCCTACGGTTTTTGGTCTAACAACAATCGTGATTCCACCAAACAATGTTTAGTAAAACTAGAGTTAGGTGTCAAGACCACAGTCCATCTTGAAATCATTGATCCTTTTTTGTGTCAGAGTTCTCCACTCGCTCATTTCCAGCTCTGGATACTTCCTTGGCACCGTCCTGCCATTACTCAAACTTCTCAACTCTTTTCATCCAAGAAAAAAACCCCTTCTCTTCACTAAGATTCTTTTTTTATGTTCAAAAGAGAAGGTAACTGCTTCCAACTCCTCTCGAGACTGGAATTTATTTTTCCAGACATTCTTATTGAATTCTGAATTTCTTTACTCAAAATAACATTATTACATTTCAAGTAGTTAACCCAAAGTTTCATTGGATTCTATAATTTTTGTCCTTAATTAAACTCAATGCAACATAATGTAAATGTTTGTAACTTAATTTCTATAAGTATTTTCCTTAATTAAACTAAATGCAACATAATGTAAATGTTTGTAACTTAATTTTATCACTGGGTGTCCCATTTTTGCAAAAAAAAATCTGTTTTTCCATCCCATGTAAATAAATACCAATGAAAATAGGTTAAGCTAAAAAAAATGATATTATTAAAATCTAATGCTTTACTTGAATTAAGAATAATCTATAAAATAACACTTAGAAATTAAAATTCAATATTTTGAAATTAGAAATTAAAATCCAATAGTTTTGAATTAGTTTCAAAATACTTAGGCTTATTTTATCTCTATTTTTAGGAATTAGTTAGGCCTAGACTTTCCATTTATTTTAATTGATTTATGCATGCATTTCATTGTTTTTAAATCCGTGTTCAATCTGTTTTCTCGATTTGACATCAAAGATATAGCTTAAAAAAAGTTATGTGTCTTGTATGTGTGAGCTTGAGCTATATCTAACATGTTAAAGACTTATGTTATAATGGCTTCATATTTATAAATAACATTTTAATTAAATAAAATAAAAACTATATGCACACAATTCATGTATACAAATAAGAAATGACATGTCACCACGTGGCTCTTGTTAAAAATAGTTTTTCCTAATTCAAATTTAGGGAAATAAAATTATTATAGCTAAAAAAGCACAATAGGTAGATAATATATTAAATTTTTTTGTATATAAAATATAGTGTAATTATAACTAAAAAAACACAATACTCTAAATTATAGACAAAATAACATTTTTCCGCCTAATTCACTAAAATCGGACAATACAATTTCAAAGTTTTTTGTTTTTTAAAATACATTTTTGAATATATATATAAATAGATTCAACACCCTGAGAATTCTCCGAGGCACTTGAGTTACGCTGATTAAACAATTTAAACTCAATTTTTAAAAAATCTTTGTCGAATTTTGATTAAAATTAACCATAAAAAATGTGAAAAAAACCATTTAATTTATAAATTCGACTACGCCTATATTTTATGCTCAACGTCAAAATGCACATTATATGTAACATCCACGTGTGAATGTTTAAATTCCATATATCTCCCATTAATTAATCATGGTTAATCCCCTTTGCACGTGCACAACATCATAATTAAGCATGCAAATAATGATCATTGTCCATATGGAAAATCATTCAAGATGGCCAAACATATCATACCATTGAAGCAATTCAAGAACAAGTGGTCATTTATTTCAAGTCTTTGTATAAGAAATATGTGGATCATTGTGGGGGGGCTCAAATCCACCTTATCAATGACCTCCCTCTTATGTTCGGGATGGAGGAGAATCGAATATTGTTTGACCTGGTTACAAATTCGAAAGTGAAACATGTACTAAAATCTTTTACTGCAGGTAAGAGTCTGGGTCCAGATGGCTCGACTCCCGACTTCTTTCTTCATTTTGCGGACATTTTGTTGGATGATATCACTTCCTTGTTCGAGGAGGCCAGATTGACGAGCAAGATTCAAGGGGCTCTCAACTTAATGTTCCTCGCCCTCATCCCTAAAAAGAAGGGCTCTCTTTCATTTGAAGACTATAGACCAATTTCTCTATGTAACACTTTGTAAAAGATAATATCAAATCTAATCACAGAAATAATTTAGTCTGTCTTGTCTAAATTCATCTCCCCGAAACAATATCTCACTCCCTTAATTACACAATTGAATAATGAAAATTTAACTCGATGCTCCTGCATCACCCCTCCTCATGCTACTTCAACACGTTCTGTGCACCATTAACACTTTGGTTATTAAAATTTCCATCAAGCCATAGTGTTGCAACTCTATGTTCTGATACCACTTGTAACATATCACACGACCTAACCTAAGTATAGTAATTAAGTTACTAGAGAAAAAATATTTTTTTGTGTTTATGCACTATGATTATGACCTTTGAAATGTGTTTTATACCACCAACCATATATATGTAATGTCTCGCCACCAATATGTTTAGTTACTATGGATTTGTTATTATTTTTATGAACCTTATTATTTGACATAATTGGTATTCATATTCTCGTTCCGAATGTTCTTAAATTTACATAGTATGTGACAATGGGAGAAAAGGTTTCCATCACCTTAACTGACATCTACAGTTACTTAAAGCACAAACTTGATCCGTCGGTCACTTGTCTATTCCCTATGGAAATTTCTCGACACTCATCACTGGTACTTGGCTGTTGAATAATGTGGCAAGTTGTGTCTTTCCTTATTGTTGATCTTTCCACTACTAATCAGATGGTCATATCCTATTGGAAAGTGGTTAAGGCATGAAAACCCTACCCCTCCGTTATTCCAATCGTCATTCAGATCAGAACCACATCCAAGCTAAGCTCTGCAACTGGTTCATTACAACTAAGTTTTGGTTCACCCGAAACTAAGGTATCAACCTCTGGTAACACACTACACAGAGAATGTTTAGATTATAGCAAAGATTCTTTTTAATGCTTGTTAATAGTTGTCCTTCGATTTATGTTTGAAATATTCAGTCACATTGATTTTATAATTTTCCTTGCTGCATTGTTTCTTTTCCAAAAATATTTTCTTAGAATGAGGTTTGATTTCGACTCTCATCCAAGTACCGCTCCACTGAAACCCATCAAAACTATGCTTTCAGGTTGTGTTAGAGATTTGGTTCTCCTGAAACTAAAAGGTATCAACCTCTGGTAACATAGTACACAGAGAATTTTTAGATTATAAGACAGATTCTTTTTAATGCTCGTTAATAGTTTTCCTTCGATTTATGTTTGAAATATTCAGTCACATTGAGTTTATAATTTTCCTTGCTGAATTGTTTCTTTTCCAACAATATTTTCTCAGAACGAGGTCTGACTTCGACTCTCATCTAGGGACCACTCCACCCACACCCATCAAAACTATGATTTCAGGTTGTGTTAGAGATTTTTTTTTAACCAATCATGTGAAAAGACTAAAGCACACTGCAATAGGATTCTTTTCTAGCTAGCAAGGATGCACAACCAAGTAAATCATAGGGTCATCCTCTCTCTACTATCCAAATTTAGTTTCGACATCCCTAATATATATATATGAGTCAACATATGGCTAAAGAATCATACATCCAACCTCATCTTTTACAGAGTGATTTTTATGAGAATATAACTAAAATGGTCATGCATGTAGTCTCATCTTTTCCAAAATGATTTAAGATTCTATTCACATACAGAATATAAATAAAACAGTCATTCATGTAGCCTCCTATTTTCCAAAATGATTTAAGACAATATTCACATGCAAAATATATGTACAACAACTTTTACAGGTGAACAAGTTTCTTATCTCATAATACAACAAGACTAATCTCGATCCACCCAACTTTGAGAATGGAAATTATGTCTGCTTCTCCCCCTAAGTTCCCTCTCCAAAGCATTAGACAACAATGTTGGACATTGGGTTCAACGCTCCCCGTGTGTTTCGTAACATGGAATAATCGCCTCTCGTGGATCCTAACTCTAGCGATTGTAGCAGAGACTTAAAGCCTGTGGGTTTTGGTTTAATGGAAATCATGATTCCACCCATTGGGATCAAAGCGAAAGGTCTTCAGTTCGAAACTGACTCGGCTTGCATTGGGGGGGGATATTGTTGGACATTGAGTTTAATTCTCCCCGTGTGTTTCGTAACATGGACTAACTACCTCTCATGGATCCTAACTCTAGCCATTGTAGCAGAGACTTAAAGACTGTGGGGTTTGGTCTAACGGAAATCGTGATTCCACCAAACAATGTTTAGTAAAATTAGATTTAGGTGTCAAGACCACAATCCATCTTGAAATCATTGATACTTTTTTTTTTCAGAGTTCTCCACTCGCTCATTTCCAGCTCTGGATACTTCCTTGGCACCGTCTTGCCATTACTCAAACTTCTCAACTCTTTTCATCCAAGAACAAAACCCCTTCTCTTCACTGAGATTCTCTTTTTTATGTTCAAAAGAGAAGGTAATTGCTTCCAACTCCTCTAGAGACTGGAATTCATTTTTCTATACATTCTTATTGAATTCTAAATTTCTTTACTCAAAATAACATTATTACATTTCAAGTAGTTAACCCAAAGTTTCATTGGATTCTAGAATTGTTTTCCTTAATTAAACTAAATGCAACATAATGTAAATGTTTGTAACTTAATTTCTATAAGTATTTTCCTTAATTAAACTAAATGCAATATAATGTAAATGTTTGTAACTTAATTTTATCACTGGGTGTCACATTTTTGCAAACAAAAATCTATTTTTCCATCCCATGTAAATAAATACCAATGAAAATAGGTTAAGCTAAAATAAATGATATTATCAAAAGCTAATGTATTACTTGAATTAAGAATAATCTATAAAATGACATTTAGAAATTAAAATTCAATATTTTGAAATTAGAAATTAAAATCTAATAGTTTTGAATTAGTTTCAAAATACTTAGGCTTATTTTATCTCTATCTTTAGGAATTAGTTAGGCCTAGACTTTCCATTTATTGTAATTGATTTATGTATGTGTTTAATTGTTTTTCAATCTATGTTCAATCTATTTTCTCGACTTGACATCAAAGATATAGCTTAAAAAAAGTTATGTGGCTTGTGTGTGTGAGCTTGAGCTATATCTGACATGTTAAAGACTTCTGTTATAATGAATTCATCTTTATACATAACATTTTAACTAAATAAACTAAAAACTATATGCACACAATTCATGTATACAAATAAGCAATGATATGTCACCACGTGGCTCTTGTTAAAAAAAAAAATTCCTAATTTAAATTTAAGGAAATAAAATTATTATAGCTAAGAAAACACAATAGGTGGATAATATATTAATTTTTTTGTATATAAAATATAGTGTAATTATAACTAAAAAAACGAAAAACTCTAACTTATAGACAAAATAACCTTTTTCCCCTGAATTCACTAAAATCGGACAATACAATTTCAAAGTTTTTTTCTTTTTAAAATACATTTTTGAATACATATAAATAGATTCAACACTCTGAGAATTCTCCGAGGCACTCGAATTATCGAATCGAATTTTTAAAAAATCTTTATCGAATTTTGATTAAAATTAACCATAAAAAAAAATTGTGAAAAAAACCATTTAATTTATAAATTCGACTATGCCTATATTTTATGCTCAGCGTCCAAATGTATATTGTATGTAACATCCGCAGGTGAACGTTTAAATTCCATCTATCTCCCATTAATTAATCATGGTTAATCCCCTTTTCACATGCACAACATCATAATTAAGCATGCAAATAATGATCATTGTCCATATGGAAAATCGTTCAAGACGACCAAACATATCACACCATTGAAGCAATTCAAGAACAGGTGGTCATTTATTTCGAGTCTCTGTATAAGAAAAATGTGGATCATTGTGTGGGGGCTCAAATCCACCTTATCAATGACCTCCCTCTTATGTTTGGGGTGGAGGAGAATCGAAGATTGTTTGACCCAATTACAAATTCGGAAGTGAAACATGTACTAAAATCCTTTGCTGCAAATAAGATTCCGGGTCAAGATGGCTCGACTCTCGACTTCTTTCTTCATTTTGCAGAAATTTTGTTGGATGATATCACTGCCTTGGTCGAGGAGACCAGATTTATGGGAAAGATTCAAGGGGCTCTCAACTCAATGTTCCTTGCCCTCATCCCTAAAAAGAAGGGCTCTCATTCATTTGAAGACTATAGACCAATTTTTCTGTGAAACACTATGTACAAGATAATCTCAAAACTAATCGCAGAAATAATTAAGTCTATCTTGTCTAAATTCATCTCCCCAAAACAATATGGCTTCCTTAATAACCGACTCATAAACGATGTAGTGGAATCCACTCAAGAAATCATGCATTCGATTAATGATCTTCATCTGAAAGCTATCATTATGAAGGTGGATCTAAGGAAGGTGTATGATTGGGTGGAATTGGCGCTTTTGAGATTGATCCTCCATAAGATACATATGAGTAGTGGTGTGGTAGCTTGGATAATGGGTTGTGTGCCCAATTCCTCAGTGGATATTATTATAAATGGATCTGCTACTAACTTTTTTAAGCCAGGAGGGGGTCTGAGTCTGGGTTGCGCCCTCTCACCCTTACTTTTCATATTAGTCATGGATACCCTTAGTACTCAAATTACTTTAGCAGCGAGAAGGGACGTTATGTGGGGTATCAAGATTTATGATCTAAGGAGATAACTCACAACTTCTTTGTGGACGATGTCCTCATTTTCGGAATGATCAAATTGGAATACTGGATCAAAATACAAAGAATCTTCTCTTGGTTTTTCGAAGCATCGGGTATGATGGAAAATGCTAGTAAATCGTGCATATACTATATTCATGGATATCTTGACATCATCAAACAGATTGGAGTGCTTTTTCATCTCAACATTTGTCCCCTAGAGCAAGGATTGACCTATTTAGGTTTTCATCTCAAACCCTCATCGTAGAGGGCCTCGGATTGGAACTGACTTATTGAAGAATATCGTAAAAGGATTAATGGATGGACCTTGAAATGGCTGACTAAAGGAGGGAGATTAGTTCTAGTTCAAGCAGTACTACAACAACTTGCAGTCTATTGGGCTTACCTTTTCTTCATTCCAAACTCTATTATAGAGAGAATCAAGAAAACTATGGATAATTTCATCTGGACAGGTGGTAGGGTATCCAAGAAATATCACCTCATAAAATGGGATTATATTACTGTGTCCAAAGAGTGTGGCGGATGGGGCATAATGGAACTGGAATCCTTTGGCAAAGCACTTCTCATGAAGTCGTTATGGATATGCCTAATGGCCTCGGGTATTTGGAACGACATAATTACACATAAATACCTCCAATCATTCAACAAGGAGGATTTGCATTTATTAGACAGGCAGCTGGATAGAAAAGGCTCCATTATTTGGAATGAATTTCAAAATATTTGGCCGAATTTCCAAAAGATGCTTCAGTGGAAGCTTGGGAATGGATTTCGGATACTCATTGGGTCCAATAACATAATTGGATTCTATAAAAAAAGGCCAATCTCTCAACATTTGAATTGACACCTTCAAGGAAAAGGACTTTTCTTTCTTAGTCAGATGATAGTTCAGTGGGAGGAAGAGGGCCCTCGATGGAAGACAACTAAGGAATCTGGCTTACAAGGTCAAATGGACGTGGAGTAGGAGAATTACATTATTGAACTAAAATGCATGGGATGTTGTCACAACAGTTCCGACGACCAGCTCACATGTGGGGGGACATTGACAAATGGTCAAAGCAACACATCTGAGACCTACAGGAAGTTGAGGGTCATTCAGGGCTCACATTCTGAAGGTTTTTGGTTTGCCAAAATTTGGAAGATCAAAATACAAATCAAAATTATCATTTTTATGTGGCTTGTTTGGCAGGATCAAAATCTTACGTGGAACAATCTTAAGAAGTGGGGAAAGATCGGACCTGGTGTTTTTTGTTTTTGTAGGGAAGTCGAGGAAGACAATCAACATATTTTCTTTTCTTGTTATTTTGCAACTGAGATTTGGAATATCCTATTCAATTTTTTCAATACACAGGAAGTTGTTTTCAATTCCGTGGAGGATTGTAACAGGTGGTGATCCAAACAGGGGAAATCATTAAACAACATACCTCTTCACTTTTTTTGGCGAGTCTGGTGCAGCATAAATAAGAAGATATTTGAAGATCACTATGTTCCACCTACATGGGTTTCCTCACAGACATCAAAAACTGGACAGGGATGCAGATCCAACACAGACCTCTGAAGGATCTGTCGATTAGAAACAAACCATTTGAATTTCATTTCCCTGTTGGTTTCTACGATGGAGCCTCACAAGACTTGAGGTGTGGATGTGGGGCATGGTTGATGATATCCCCACAGTGCCACTACAAATTGAATTGGCATGGCGGGTTGGTATCCAATATGAGAGCGTAAACTCTCGCACTCTGGGGATTATTGTGGTTATCAATGCACCTCTACATTGACAAAATTTGGATATTTTGTAATTCAAAGGTCCTCATTGATTATATGAATCAAAAAAACACCTTGGCCCCTGGGCACCTCTCGACTTGGTTGGACAGAATTAGAGCTCTCCATAGATCTTTCTCCCTCATCACTTTCTCACATATTTACAGGGAAAAGAACGAGACGGCAGATCACCTTTCAAATTTGGGTCTGAGGGGTGTTTTTGGTGTGATCCATTATTAACTCTTCGAAGTTTCTGGACAGGGGGCTAAAGGTTTTGTTAATTTTTATTAGATTGTTGCTTTTGACTCTGCGAGGCCCGAACCTATCTTTTCTGCTTATGTTGTTTTTAGGCATAGCCTTCTCGATTGGTGGATGATGATCCACATCTTAATAGCACAGGGACTCCTTTCCCGCGGCAGATTAGATTAAGCATGAAGGTCCTCTTTCTTCCTATGGGATTACACAAATAATCTCTCTGTTTTTTCCTGGTCATAGCAACTTGGCTTTTCAGTTATGCTTTAGCATTTGGTTCTTCGTCCTGAGATTTATTTTCATAGAATCAACTGTAATCTGTTGAACATGAGAAATTTTTTATATGTATAACTGCTTATTTCGACATTGCACTGGTACATAATATATATCAAAAGTTTTTTTCGACTAAAATAAAAAGAAAAAGAAAAAAATAAAAAATAAAAATAAAAATTATTGATCCAAAACGTCAATATGGATTTAAAGCAAATGTAATTATTAAGTGTGTTTTAACCTTGATTAAAACAAACCTTGAAAAACAAGTGTTTTAAGATTATAGCTGGATTGGTGTAACATTCATTTTAAAAATATATCATTATGTTTAAGCCTTTCCACATGTAAACCGCATAATTAATATGGGAAACATAATGGAAAGTAATGCGCATCAAAAGACATAACGGCCGTAATATTGATTAAAACTAACGGTTATAGAAACGAGTTGCGACATTCACGCTGGGTTGAAAAGAAAAGATATATGTAGTACTACTCAAATTCATAGTTTATTTTTAAAATTAATTAATTAATTTTAATTAAATAAATATATTTTTTCGGAAAAATCAGTTTACGCCTTGGTTTTAAAAATTATGATGTGAATTTTTAGAATATTATTTGAAAAATAGATATGAATGACAGAAACTTACAGTGTCAAATATATTTTATTATAATTAATTTTTTTTAATGTTAATTAAATTTAATTCAAAAATATGATGGTTTATATATTAAATTATTAATAATCAGAATTATCTTTTTGTGTTGTTTAGCTATAGGAAAAAATGAATATAACTAAGATAAAAACGAATTCCCATGAGTTTCAGAGTGAATTATCTTTATGTGTTCAGTGATAAGAAAAAAAATGAACATAGTCTATTCCCAAGACTCCTTGGAACCATAGAATCTGTAAAATTTGTGATTTTAAGGAGGTGGAGGATGAAAAACACTTCCTTTTAGACTGCCTCACTCTTACTCACATTCTCTCTCAATTCCCTACCATCTGCTACACTTCCAATCTTCTTGACCTATTAAGCCAACCCTTCTATAGCGATCTTGGGGCACTTATTTCCCTGCTCTTCAACCATAAGAACAAAATTTTGAAGAATCAAACTTAGATTCTTTCGTGCGATAGACCTCATTGGTCTTGGCCAACGTGAACCATCATCATTATTAGTAGTTTTGAATTTAATTGTTAATTAATAATTTTATGGCATATTAATTTAAAAATAAGAAAAATAAAAAATAATATTTTTTTAACTAAATAATATTCAATTTCTTAAATTTCTTAATATTATTTAAGAGCAAAACTCCAAAGAAAAACACTTATTTAATTAATTCGAATTTGGTCTTCTAAATAAAATTAGAGCAATGAATTGTGATATCAAATTCAAATGATAAATCGATTGTGTTGCTTCTCCCTTTTAAGTTATAAAAGTAGGAACATTGATGTTAGTAACTCAACTATAAGGAATCTCACAAAGGGAAAACAATCTTTTCACACTTTATATAGAGTGACACTTTTAGACTAAGTGAAAAGTAATGATAAGATATGTACATCTTGGATTTTTAAAGTTTAAATAATTTGTCAATAGAGATGGATTTGGTATGATGGGTTATTTTTATTTTAAAATCAAATAAATGTATAAATTTAATAAAAAATATTAAACAATTATCACTTTAATAATTTAAAGTCCATGACACTTTATAAACTTTATAATTGTAGAGTTATTGAAAATAAATTATTTACAGTGATCCAAATCATTTAGAATATTCCCCACCAAGTGACTCGCATGATCACTTGAAAAGAAATCACATGTTTGGTTATAGAAAGTAAGCTTTAGAGTTGTGGTGGATCATTAGTGGATATCAAAGATAATCTAGTGTAGAGAGACTTTATATGAAATAATTTTATTTTATACTTTCTGTGAAATAATTTTATAATGTATTTTATAAATGTGAGGAGTTGGTTCATTGTACAAATGATTATCATATAACATGGAAAATAAAAGGTCACAACCATACAGCATAAAATTTTGTTTGGAGGAATGGTCAAATTCTCAAAAGTATTTTGAGACATATCACATAATGAAACTCTTCATGATTACATAGACCAGGCAAGTCATAAAGAATAGGACAAAAATAAGCATAAAAGTAATATGAGGACACACAAGATGAGGTTTGGTGTAAGAGACATGGAAGCTACAATATCCCTTTAAAACTCTTAGAAAATTAAATATCTTCAGCATAAATAAAAACATTAAACATTAGTGCTCTACCCACTTGTTTGATTATTAAAAGAATTAAGTACAACGGGGATATCCATGAAAAGGGATTGCACTTGGAATTTGTGATGTCCACCTAGGGCATGATTATAGCATTTAAAATTAAATTTTATCATAGTTCTAGAATAAAATAGAAATAATCATATGATAAGAGTTTGAAATACATTGTTGCTACATTACTTTCTGTTGAGAAATGGGTGGATGCACTGTACCCATGCCATAAACGAGAATGGAATGTGTGGAATGGATTGTGTGGTTGTGCAATAATGTTATATTTGAATACATGTATATGTTTAATTCCCATATGTTATGATGTCAAATAGGGTTGTCTTTGTTTTTTTCTTTTAATTTAAATTAAGGCATATATGTTCCTAATTTTTTTTTATTGATAACTTAAAATCAATTTTAATGAAAATTAATAATTTTTATTTATAATTAATTTATTTTCTTGAGTTGATAATTATAGTAATAAAATTTTAATGAGAATATAATTATTAAATTTAATAATAGAAGGGATTGGAAAAAAGGGATTAATTTCTATATAATATTTAAGTAAGGTTATTCTTTATTATATATATATATATATATATATATATATATATATATATATATATATATATATAAACACTATAAAAAATAAAAGACAAAATTATCTGATAACACTATTATGGTCATGATTTGAGGAAATCAATGTTATAGTCTGAACACTATCAACCAAAGGATTAGTGAGATTTATAGAGGTTGAATCACTAACAAAGAAACTTTCCACCTACGCCAAACAAGAGTCAACATTATCCAGAGAAAACATCTCGTTGTAAAGCATATGTTCAATATCCTCTAACGAAGAAACACATTACAATTTTCCACTTGTTTGTCCTTGAATATGAGGCACAACAAAGACATCATTTGTTGGTTCAACACCAAATAACTCATAAAATACAACCTCCTATTCCAGAATCGACTAGGAGATGGGAGCCATTTAGCATCCTCCCCCACCAATTCAAATTCAGAGTAATAAGGAAAATCCCCTAGCTCCTTTTATTCCAAAACCAATATATCTTCCCTCACCTTTAGATGAATGACATCAAAAGCAGTAGCGACAAAACCATAGGCAACAGGGTGAACCCTTTTGTGCCCAATGTTTCCTCCTCCACCTCTATGAGTACTTATCCTCTGTCTTGGAGGCATGAGCATTGATGCGAATAAGCACTGGGGATAACGACTAGAGAAAACTCTACTTATGAAACAAGACAAAGAATGATTAGGAAGACATTGAATTCGAGACTTGAAGACAATTAGGTCGTCTCAAAAAAACCACACCACTCACCCAAAACCCAGAAGACTATCAATTTCGCCATAATTCAGTTTCATGACCTAGTGGAAAGACTTTGGAAACTGTTTACAACCCAGACTCAACTCAAAGAAATTAAAAATAGACCTAGACCCCTGAAATGTCCCAAGAAACAGGGAGAGTCACACTACTCAAACCAATTTCAATTGACTCGGAAAATTATAACCACAAGCTACAAGCACCAACACTATAGAGGAATAGTGTGTTGCCCAAAGTATCACAATTATTCACAACAACTAAGTATCTATCTTCAAAAACTCACTTGAATAGATAAACTGATAAAATTTCCCCAAAGGCCTAGACACAACTAGAATGCACAAAGCAAACGAACCAAATAAATTTCTTAAGAATAGAAAAATTAATTGTAAACTCACAAGAAGCAAACTGAAACTCACCAAAACAGAATGAAGCTCAATGAATACCAAACGGGGTATAAGCCACAAAAGACACCACCAAATGCAAAATTTCCACACCAAAGGTTCAGACATCAAAATGCACAAAACAGGCAAAGCACATATATTCCCTAAAAACAACAAAGGAAAGAGAAACCTCATGACAATTGACCTGAAACTTGCCACAACCAAGTGAGGCCCATTGCAAATCAATAGAAATACAATCTAGAGGAACCACCACCAAACACAAACTTTAAACAATAAGAGACCTATAATGGAGGTTGATGAGTTATCCTCGCTTCCTTTCACAATATGCTTGAACCATCATCCTTCCATCTCCATAAACCGACTTTTAAAATTATAAGGCCACACACATGCTAACACTCCAAAATTAACTACTACATGGCACGCCCACTTGAGAGTAATCCAAGTGTTCTGGTGGCACCCTCTCCAAACCCAGATTGGGGTATAGTTTTGTAAGAGTTATTTAATATTGTATATGGCCCTTTTTTAAAATTCATATTTGGTAAGCCGTAGACTAAAAAACCCACAGGATAACCTAGAAATTTCGGTAAGATTTTGAAAAATTCTGGCAAAAATTTATCATAATCTTGTTTACAGTTATTAAACTTCAGTATTTTGGGTGCCCTAGGGGTTTTTGATATTGTTCAATCCATTTCCACTATCAAAAATGTAATTTAAGCACTCTAACTACCCATTTTTTTGAATTTTTGTTTACTAAATTCTAGCAAAAAACTGTCGTCCAAGCTATTCTATTACATCCATAAACAACTCCTATTTGGTAATTTCAGATATTAAAGTTCCTATTAACTTGAAAAATTTTAATTAAATTTTCAACCATTTGAATTGATTTTAAATTAACTTGTAATTGAATAAAATCATTTAAACATAAAAATTGTAATTTTAAACAAATAAATCTAATACCGTGAACATTAAAGCACATGACCGTAAAATATCTGTGCCGAATATGGGTTTGCGAATATTCGTGTAAGTGGTCATGCCTTACACAAAAATCGTGTGTCTCGTAAAATAATACTTAATGAGTGAAGAGTCCGCTTGCGAAATTTTTGTAAATGTTTTACACCAATAATACATTGTATTATTGCATTATATGTCATCTCATGTATGCCGGTTTTTTATTAAGTCTGCACATAGTATCAATTATTGAATGTGGGAAAGTGATTTGGTAATTATGAGTTTGATATTCTATATGATAGATTGGATAACTTGGCTTTATAAATAATAAATATTTGGAGGTATGTATCATAATGTATAATTGAAAATTTATAAAGATTTGCATTAGGATATTATATGTTTTTTTTCTTATCACTGATTATTTGGTTTGGATGATTCCAGACAAAATTTTCAAATTCTTAAATAAATTGAAATATATTTATTACTAAACCACTAAGATTATTATAAAAATAAAAGAAAAAAATATTAAAAATACACTTGTACAGACACCCAAAATTCCTTTAAGAAAGTTTAAAATGATGTCAATGATCTCGAGGAAGATTAATCTATTTTTCAAATATATAAACTTAAAGAAGCCGTTAGATCGATACATTTGCCAAAAATATAAACTTAAAAGAAGATGTTGATAAAATTTAATTATAAATCATTTTTTTAAAGAGTTGATAAATATTATATTTATAAATATTTTTTTTTCAACCATTCACAAACAATTGAATTTTTTAATTTTTTTTAGGATTATAATAATAAAAATTGCACAATATTAAAAAGAAAATAAATAAAGAGAAAGTATATATTATTTTTATATCTAAAGTGTTTTTAGTATAAATCTAATTTTTTAAATTTATTAAAAATAATAGACTATTTTGATAAATAAAATTTTCTTATACATAAATGAATGTTATTGAGTCTAGAGGCTCATTCTACAACTCAATATGAGAGGGATGTGAGGGGTGTGTCAGTTTTTCAATTCTTCCATTCCTCTTTAAAATAAAAATAAAAGTTAAAAGTTATGTTCTAAATAAAATTATGTCTGACTACAATAGAAAAAAATTAGAAGTGAAAAAATGTGTAAGTTTATAATTTGGTTCTTGATAAAATGTTTTTATACAAATTAATATTGACATATACTTAAATATATGTTAATAATAAAAAACCATTTTAATTTGCATCATAAATTGATCTCTTTCGGCTCATGTTAGATCCGTACTTAAGATGAATCTATGCTAGTAAATAATAATGAGTAACTCATCATCATGAGGAACTTATTTGTTTGTCTATGTTTTGACATGGGCCAACTTTAACTTAAAAAATAAAAAATAAATTACCCACCTTATTATAAAATGGACCATTTTTCTAAATAAAATTTGCTTATATATAAATCAATGTTATAAATAATAATGAGGAACTTTTAAAGAAATTTTTAGAATTAGAATAATCCCAAATCCTAGGAAATTGGTGGTCAGCTCACACGAATCTATTGTTTTAGGTTCATTAAAAATAATGGACCATTTTGGTGAATAAAATGTTCTTATATATAAATTAATGTTATAAATAATAATGAGGAACTGATCATGGAGGAACTTATTAGACTTGGAATAATCTCAAATCCCTAGGAAATTGGTGGGTGGGGAGTCACTTCACACAAATCTAATTTTTTAAATTTATTAGAAGTAATGGACCATTTTTATAAATAAAAGTTGCTTATATGTAAATGAATGTTACAAATAATAATGAGGAACTTATCATGGAGGAACGTATTAGAATTGAAATAATCTCAAATTGGTGAGTGGGAAGCAATCTAATTTTTTAAATTTATTAAAAGTAATGGACCATTTGTTAAATAAAATTTGCTTATATGCAAATGAATGTTATAAATAATAATGAGATCAATTAAAATTTATATTAATTTCAATATGTTAAAATATTTACGTTTAATGTATTTATTACGAAGTAAAAATTATATTTACAAATTTTAAATTAAAATATTATTGCTTAAAAATCCATTTAATATTAAATTTAAATTGGATATCTAATTTTTTTGGTAAGTTCCATTGGTGATGCTACATCATGGTCATGTCCAAGAATAACAAGTATATAATTGAAATAGTAACTTAGCATCTAGGCCTACCTTAACAACCCACAATCATCATCTATCCAAAGTCCTATAGACTAATTAGATATCTAAAGACTAATAGTGATACCTAATTAGTCTTTTGTCTCATCATAAACATGCATGTTATAGCTTGGATATAATATGTATATAAGATTTTGACATAGTGATATGATTGGAAAAGAAAATGATTTAGCTAGGAACAGTGGTTCCAACAACATTTGTGAGACAACAAGTGTAAGAGTGTTGCAAGCATGCACACATTTCCTCCCCTCCATCCTCCACCATTTAGGTTGTTATCTTTCCTTTGTTGCAACATTTTTGCAGTAACATCATAGATATGTTCTATTATTTCATGTATCTTTGCACCTTTAGAGACAATTAAATTAAATCAATATATTTTTAAAAAATAGACATTTTACTACATGATGAGAAATTTAACAAAATTTTCATTAATTTAAAAAAAAAAAATTTAATCATTTAGATAAGTATGTATATTTTGGAATGATTTTAGGAATTTTAATTTGATTATCAATAATTATTAGGTGGATGGTAAGGATTTAACCTCCATGAAATATTCTAGAATTTTCATAGTAATATTCACAAATCAATGATTGAGAATTTATCTCCAAGTAGTTATCTTTTTATCCTTTTAATTAAATTAATTATTTAAAAAAATATTATGAACAAGTGTCAATTAGTTGTACCTTTGCACCTTTAGGGGAAATTCTAGTATTATTATGTCGAGATACCTTTAGGGGCATTTGCCAGTATTATTATTTTGAGTAGTTCAATATGTGGTGATGTTGGAATTTCCATATATGAGTGTAAAAATTTAAACGTTAGTTCAATATAGAAAATTTAAATGTTAGTTGAATATGAGAGATATACTGTATTGTAATAATAACAAAATATAATTTCGACCTACTTACAGAAGAAATAACACTATTAAATTCAATTTCTATATTGTAATTTAGTTTTATTGATAAAATCAAAACCAAGTTATTTTAATAAAAAAATATAACATGCATATCACATTAAAATTTAAATAATAATACTCTCGCAAAGTGGGCTTAGAATAGATTGTGATGGGGTGTGTTCTTAAGCAACTCAATGATGTGAAGGTGATGGGGTGTGTTCTTAAGCCACTCAATGATTTGAAGGTCACGGGTTCAAAACTTAGTGGGAAAAAATCTAGCCATGTTAAGAGCTGGTGTGACTAAGAAACTTGAGGCTTAGATGCCACTAAGTCATAGTTTCTCAAGCCTGCGGGAGGGCTCATCCAATATATATATATATATATATATATATATATATATATATATATAATTTTTTAATCAAATTGAAAATAAAAATATTTATATATAGATATGAGAAATTTATATAAATAAACATATTTTACAGTCTAGTATTAATGCAATATATATCTTTTTAAAATAAAAAAAATAATAATAATTTAAAAATCTCTCAATTATTCATTTCATTGTAAATTTTGTATCTCGTTGTTTATTTTGTTGCTCAAACAACTTGACTTAACAAACCAAAAATAAAATAAAAACACTTGTATATATAAAAATATAAATTTTATATATAAAATAAATAGTTATTGAACATATAAATTAAAATAATATCTTCATATTAAAAAAATATAAAATATAAAAAAAACTATATATGAAAATTTTATATAAATAAGAACATTCTAAAGTCTAATATGAACACAATATGTAATTCCATCTCTTCGAAAACAAATAATTTATAAGAAAATCTCTAATTATCTAGAAAACTAAAATTTAACCCTTTTCACATTTTTCATTTTATTGTAATTTTTTCATCTCATTGTTTATTTAGTTTTACTATTAAGAACACAAGGTTACTCCTTCAGATGCAATTACTTGAATATAGAATTTTATGATGGAAATTAATTTTTTTTTTCCAATTGATGCACTTAGTAATTTGAAATTTCTAATTATGTTCAATATTTTTAGTATAATCCTTAATACAACTAATAATTTGATTATAATTATTATTTTTAACAAGGATGAGTAGGTTTTTCATTAAATCTTCCTTCTAAACACAAGAACAAAACTAGAGATTTTTACATGTAATGCAGGGATGTTATCACTTCAAAATGCATCTTTGATGGAGATTAAAAACAATTCCACTTGCCTACCCTATTCATACATAAGACAAAAATTGCAACAACTATAAATTCTACAAAGGCACATTTGCATTGTGTAGCCATGGATTCACTAAGCGAATGAGTTGACATTTTATTTGAGGGTCCATCTGGAGCACTGCTGACTGTACTGTCATCCATGTCCACATTTCTCTATATATGCAAATCAACTTAATGGGAATGGAAGGAATCCATTTATTCTTCCAGTTGACTTGTTTTTTCCTTATGCTTCTCAATTTCTTGATGGAGGAAGATAATATAATCAGAATATTGGTGCACTTGACTCTTGAGTCCGTCGATTTCCTCGTTTCCTCCAATTGGGGGCTGAGGGCATATATAAAACGGACCCTCATAGCCAAAGGAAGGTGTGTCCTAGCTCGCCATGACTCTCAATTTATTTAGTGGTCATCTCCACAACACATTTCTCTTTGATAAGTGGAATAGAGATAAGAGGACGAGTGTTAAGGGAGGTTCACTTTCACACTCTCAGGGAGCATTTCTGTCTTTTCTGAGGCTGCTTTCAACTCATCCAGGAAGTCCCATGGACGCAAAGTCAACCCTTTGGGATGAATGGAGGACTTGAGCAATCATTGGCAAGAAGGAGATGTTCTCAATTTGTAATACTTTTCAAGATGTCAGTGAGAGATAGATTCCCATGCAATATAAAATAGGTTCCATGGGTGTAAGTGACTTCTGCTGCTGCTAATGGAAGTGAGCAAACCATCAATTCAAGAATTTGACTGTGCGTTCTCTACGAGTTAATAATTGTGATCTCGGGAACTGAGCCAATTCTCCTAGAGGGGCCTAGGTTAATTCACCCATGGAAAGTAGCTCGACCTTGAAACCTCAAGATACCGGACTCCAGACACCATTGAAACTATATTTGGTGCTCTCTGATCTCGCTAATTGACCTCTAGTATTCATCTTCACGAGGGGACCAACCGAGGTCAATTCACCCATGAGATACAAACCACAATTGACGTCGTAGGATACTAGAATCCCAAACAACCTTAAGAATGTGTCTAATTCTCTCCACACCATCTAATTTATCAATGTTGTTCTCCTTCTCGGGAATTTGATCTGTCCAAGGCCAATTCCAAACATATTTTCCAGCCATGAATGTCTTACCTATGTATGGAGCTTCCCACACTATAGTATTTTTATCATTCTTTCTAATCTTGGATTCAATCTGTCCGGCCATCAGCAAAATAAAAGCCATGGAGTGGAGAAGGACCATAACTTTTGGGGATTTTCAGCTAGTGTGGGCGCATGATGTAACCATTCTTCCTTCTCCCAAAGCATGATCACACTTCGTCATAGACTTCTTAGCATACTATCGATTATGAGTGAAGCACTCGAGTGGAATTATGATGTCTTTCTATTTGTTTCGTATTTAAATTTGTTATCAAAGATTAAGGTAGGTGGACTCTAATGTATTTACCAACCTTCATTGGATAAATTCCATTATGAGATGTTATTCAATTCCAATTTCCCAACCTTTAGGTGACACGTTATGTTTGCTTGAATGTCCACTTACTTGTTTTTCCCTTGGAGGATGTGGAAACAAGATATAGAAAAGGTGGTCTCCAACACGGCTCTTATTCTATGAAGGAGAAGAGAAGCTTGATTATTCATCATATTAGATCCTTTGAGGAGGTATTGGATTGTAATAAGCAAGTCCCCAGTAGTTATTATTGAGGAGATGTTTAAGTTCTTGGTTATCTAGAGGCCACCATATAGTTCATATTTCTATTTTATCATAAATTCAAAAATATTTGTCTAATTTTATGGAAATCTTATTGCCAATTTTAGATTGGCTGAGCGACCTCTAATGGGATATAATTGGTTTGTTGAAGGGTGTTGGTTTTTTTCCAGTAATTGTGAGTGTTTGACAATTCATTTTAAAATTCAAAAAACTAATTTTGTGAGTGGTCATTCCACTGGTTAGTCCTTTGATAGTGTTATGATTGTGACATTGTTATGTTAAACTTCCCTACCCAATCATGCCAAAATTGATGTGGTTGTAGGCCCTTTTCATGAATTCAGGTGACTAAAAAAACTCCAATTACTGTGGGTGACCATTGCATTGGTTGGTGCTCTAATATTGACAGTGACACTCTACATAATGATACCAAAATTGATATGGTTGCATGCCCTTTGCATGAGGGGGAAGGAGCTAAACAAATATGCAATTAATATTATTATGTTTGCTTATGCGGAGAACAAAGTATGTTCAAGAGTGTGAGAGAACGGGGTGTGGAGGAAACTCTACTGTTTAGTGACGAAATTAATTTTACAGATTTAGCTTTGCGGGAGAGAAATTGCGTATAGATGTGATTTTGTGAGTTCTTTGAAAATGTGTTATTTGTCTTCCAAATGATGCCAAAATGGACGTGTTAGAAGGTGCTTTGCAAAGGCGTAGTAGGGGGGTGGAACAAGTCTGTAATTAGTATTATTATTTTTTCTTATGTGAAGCTCTTACTGTGCAAAGGAAGAAGTATGTGCGGGAGAATCGGGCTGCAAAGAGAACTATATTGCATAGTGACAAAATTATTTTTAAACTCATTTGTAGTTGAAACTTTCACAAATTTAGCTGTGGGGATGAACAATCGCATAGAGATGTGATTTTGTGAGTGCTCTCACACTGTGTTATTGCTCTCACACACGTTGAACAAAACTGAAATTACTATTATTATTTTTGCTTGTGTAGAGGACAAAATATGTGTGGGAGAAGGAGGTGCACAGGTAACTTTATTTTGCAGTGATGAAATTAATTTCAAACTTCTTATATATATATATATATATATATATATATATATATATATATATATATATATATATATATATATATATATATATATTAGAGCAGTTACATAGAGATATGAATATTTGTTGAATGAAGGATGTGCAAAGGATAGGGTATGTGTGGGAGAACAAGGATGCAGAGGGAACTTTAATTAATACTATGAAGAAATTTCAAATTAATATTATTATGTTTCATTGTGCGGAGCTTTTACTATGCGAAGGACAGGGTATGTGCAGAACGACAAGGTGTGTGTGAGAGAATAGGGTGCATAGGGAACTTTATTTGGGAGGGAAAACATTAATGTTAAAATATTAATCTTAATTTGTGGTTATGTCATTATGTAGATATTTCTTATGCGAATATTTACTTGTGTGGATATTTTAGTGTGTGGAGGACAAGGTATGTGTTATTGTGCAAAGCTTGCTTGTGCATATATTTCCTTGTGCTGTGATTTTATTGTGCAAAGAAAGGGGATGTGCAGAAGAATGAGGGTGAAAATGGAAATGTATTCTGTACAGGTGAAATTAATTTTAAACTATTTTGTATTTAAAACTTTTTCATATTTATCTAATAAGTTCTGTAGTTAACGTGTACGTAATGTCTTGGTTGTGTTTCTTCAAATTGTGTTTTCCTGTGTGCAATGAAATATGTGCGGAGGACGAGCTTTGTGAAAGATAATTAGGGTTTTTGCTAGTGACTATAGTATATTTGAGTGCTATTTGAGTGATGAGGTTTCATCTGCAGTGCTATAGTTTTTAGATAGATTTCCTGTCAGTGGATTTTTTCTCATGTTTTTCTTGTATTATCACTTTTCTATTTTAGAGTAACCATTATTGTTTTGATATTGTATGTGCTCAACTTGAGGATATATTTGTAATTACATGTATCGATGTTAAGTTTGAATTGACTACGCTACATTTTGTAGAAATTACTTGGAGATTCAAACTACTAATGTAATTTACTAAAACAATAGACTTGAATCTACTCTACTCATATGTAGAAAGCAATTCACGACTAAGAACAAATATCAAAAACATGTGACATGAATCAATTAACACACATAACACAAGGATATATCTAGGGGAAAGCCACTGCTCAAAACCCCTTCCTATTTTTATTGCATTACTTAGAAAATAGAGAAGAAATACAATGCTTGTTCAATCCTCAACAATCTCTACATGAGTATAATCTATCTCACTGCCTCACAATATGACTTTGGCCAATACTTAGCCAATTTTGTTATCTTCCAAGATCCTATTGCCTTGTTTTTTTTCTCAAATAATTAGCCCCCTATTTATAAGGGAAATCCCCATTATGAACTGCGCAATCCCTATAGGTCCTTCTCTGACTGCATGCATCACCTGTACAACTCGAATAATTATACAACTGATAGTACACTGCCCTTGAACTCCAATCTCAACTGGGTAACTCATATTTCATGCATGCATGCTTTAAATGGGAATATTAGTTTTTTGGTGCTATGATCCAATTCAGAATATAAAGAAAGTGCTTGAGGATTGAGAGGTTAATTGTGAGTTTAATATGAGTTTTTTATTTGAATTTCATGAGAAAATTAAGATAAATAAAACATTGAACAACAACATCTAACAGATATGAACATCACCATAAATAGTAACACAACATAATATGATGAAGGAGTTCACGCTGCTTGGGGTATGTCTCCTTGGTCCAGCTTTGAATGGCTTGGCCCTCTTCTATTATTATCAAAAGTGTGATTACATGTGTTTACAGAGCTCAAACAGATTTGAAACCTATTCCATCATCTCCAAAATGCCAAAAAATCCCTGTGTAGCCTCTTTCTGCATCGAATTTGGCCAAAAAATCATCAATTTATGACTTGTCCTAGTTTCTCCACTATTCGATAGAAATTTTTCCCAAAATTTGGCACTGATCCCACAATTTCGTCCCAAAAAGTGCTATCAGAGCGCCAATTCCACCAAAAAAAGGAAGAAATTGTCGGGGCATTAATTTTCCCTCTAATGCCTAAAAACGAGATTTAAAACCATATAAGTTATGGTTTATAAAAATTTGGTTTATTAAAACTTGGTCGCATGGTTAGTACTAACTGTCAGTATTTAAGGTTATTGTGTCACATGTCGCGGTTTTTTCTGATGGAAAATGGTTGTTAAGGGCTTGTAGGTCAGTGGTTTGAAAGAGAAGTTAACACCGCGAAATCACTTGTCGTCGGTTAACATTTACTTCCGATGACTTACGGTTAAGGGCAGGGGCGAGGGAATAGCCTCCTGCCCATGGTACCACCTTTGGCGATGAATAGGGTTGGGGCTAGACCCTGAACCCCTCCCCCAAACAATATAAACACATGACATTCAAACCATAGTTCTACCATAGACTATTAAGAAACATGTGCGATGGTGCGACAGTGGCTCTTGATGCTTGGTGCTCAGTGGTTGTAGGTTCGACCCCCGCTGCTACTACTTGGTATTGACCCACAATTTTGGTGGCCCTCGGATTTCCACATGGCAGCCCCTAGCTGGGCCACGTGGAAACCTGTGGTTTGCCACCAAATCCACCAATAAAAACTTTCCATTTCGAACCAATACCATCGTGCCACTTGGACCAAACCATTCGGTGAAGAAAATTTTGTTGACGAGTGAACTTGTCACTGTGGATGCCTAGTCAACAATAATGACTATTGACTGGATTGTCCCTGTAATTTTTTTTCTAAAAATTTGCCTGCTTGAAAAAGTGGAAAAAATGCATTTATGGGAGAATACGATGTCATTTTTCCTCTAAACGAGTTGCCCCAGATTCAGAATGACCAGACCTACGTAGTCGTTTAGGTTCCACACCGATCTGAAAACTTTGATTTTTGAGCATAATTATGAGCACAATTTTGAGCACCTGATCACTCCTCCCCAATGGAAGCTTTTGGACCCCAAAATATCACTTTCAGTTGTTCAACAGACGATGGTACAGTTCCCTCACCTTTCCAATGTCAATCCATTTGGCCTTAGAAGGTTTTGTGCCTTTCAGTCCCACACAAAGGTATTCTACACTCCCTCTTTTTGATGTACGTGTTATTTTGTCAAGAATGGTATCTTATTGAAGCTCATCGAGGTATTTAGGAGAAAAGTATTCAATAAAATGAATCTGAACCTATTCTCCTTGATCTTCAATCAATGGAGGTGCATACAACCTCAAGTTCTCAACATTAACAACAAAGTAAATTTGGATATATGAAGGTAAATCTAACTTGAAGGATTTTTCATCAATCTCTTACAAAATTATGAAAGGACCATAATGGATTGGTTTTATTTTTTTACCTTCCCCTTGAAGCCTCTCTTTGCTAATGTGAAGCCAATTTTCGTCACCAACTTGGAACTTTTCACTCTACACGATGCTTGTTGTGCCTTGATTTGTACTTGGCTTGACTCTTTTCAAGTTGATCTTGAACTGATTGATGTATCAATTGGATTTTTTATATGAACTTCTTGGATTTTTTTATGTTTCTATGGCCATCCATAGCAACATTCTTCCCTAAAATGAAATCCAATGGCGATCTAGGCAAGTATCCAAGACATGCCTAAAACGCCGATGTTTGCGTAGAGGAGTGTTTTGGATGGTTGTACGCATGCAAAATGTAGTGCATGTTTTCATCCCACAACTTAGGATGATTTCTATAGTATCCTCTAAGAAGATGTATGACTGTTCGATTGACCACCTTGGTTTGACCATGTGTTTGCGAATGAAAGGTTGTAATTTTCTTCAACTTGGTATCCATCAAGTCCCACAAACTTAACCAAAAATTCCCAACAAATCGAGAATCGATCACTAACAATGGATGTGGGAAAACCAAAATTAACCCAAACATATTGAAACAATAGGTGAGATTTTTGTTCAAATATGATTTTCTTTTTACATGGCATTAATATACACATTTTATTGAACCTATCTACAACTACATACAAATAATCATGACCTATTTTTGACAAAGGAAGACCTCCTACGAAATACATAGAAACACTCTCCCATGGACATGAAGGTAAAAGAATTGGTGTGTACAATCCTAACTTCCTATTTCTAGGCTTACTAATTGCACATAATGAACAGACTTTAATGAAACTGTTGACACACTTTCAAGAATACGAGGCCAATAAAAATACCTTTGAAGATGTGCTACTATTTTTCTTACATAGAAATGCATAGTAATAAGAGAAGTGTGTGATTCCCTTATGAAATTCTCTCTCTCCCCCTAGGCAATACAAAGCTTGCCAAAATGATATAACAAGTTAATATGTACATGGTGAGCCAATCCTCTACTTGGTTGCATTGAATCAAGCTTGCATAAACATGTTCAAAGTAATTATCACATGCATATTTCCTAACATAACTTTCATGCAAAACGAAATTATGCTTGATTAAAATAGCTACACTAATAATAGGCCTAGAAAGCATATCAACAACCTTGTTGTAAATACCTTTCTTATACCTGATGACCAAGTATAATTGTTGTAAGAAACCCATCCATTGAAAGTGCCTTGACTACTACAACTTAGTTTGCGATTGCAAGTATTGCAATGGTTGGTGGTCGGTGTGTATGATGGTTTCCTTTCCCATAAAATAATGTTTCCACTTTTTCACTCTTCGAACCAATGCATAAATCTCCTTGTCATAAGTATGATAGTTAATCAGTGCACCATTGAAAGTTTCTGAATGAAATGAAATGGGCTTACCATGTTGCATAAGGACTGCACCCATGGCATATTCACTTGCATCAGTTTGAATCTTAAAGGGTTGTCTCAAGTCCAATAATGAAAGTACTAGGGCTGAACTAATATTCTCTTTCAAAGTATCAAATGCTTTTTTCTGCTTGCCTCCCCAGTGGAAGACCTTTTTCACACTATTCAATGCATTCAAAGGAGCTATGATCAAAGAGAAGTTAGAAATACACTTCCTCCAATATTGGGTTGCTCCCAAAAAACTTCTTACACCAGTGGAAGACATTTTTCACACTATTCAATGCATGCAAAGGAGCTATGATCAAAGAGAAGTTAGGAATACACTTCCTACAATATTGGGTTGCTCCCAAAAAACTTCTTACCTAAGTGACTGTCTTAGGCGTTGCCCAATTCACAATGAACTCAACCTTAGAAGGGTCTATCCTCGAGTTGCCTCCTCCAACAATATTCCCCAAGTACACCAAAGAAGTTTTACCAAACTCACATTTTGACATCTTCAAAAACAATTGTTCTTTCCTTAAGACATCAAGTACTTTTCTTACATGCATGACATGCTCATTAAGTGATTTACTGAAAATTAAGATATAATCTAAGTATATGATCACAAAATCATCAAGAAATGGCCTTAAAACATCATTCATCATGTTGTTATGTTAGCCCTCACCTAAATCCACAAAAGAAAAACTTAGGATTAATGAAAGGAAATTCATAAGTGGTGAGCAGGCTAAGAAAATGGAAGGGAAGTGTAGTATGCAAAACCCCCTCATGATAAAAGCCGTGGATAGGAGAGATGATGGTGCTGCACAAAGAAGCAAGGCGAGACCATGACCATACGTAGGACAATCAAGAAAGGAGTGTCACGTGCAAGGATTCCGAGGGTATCGAGGATGGTATGAGGAAGGCGGAGTTCTACCCCCCAGAAATGTATGACATCATGGCATGGTGGAATCGGCTCTAAATGTTCCATTGGGTGTGGGAACGTAACAGGAAGGCTTCACTGGCTCCCGCCGAAACCACTAAGTGGAACTCTCAAGGAAGACAGGTGGCACCATGAAAGAAAATGGTAAGGTAAGTTAGGAAAGTCGGTACACAACTAGTACTATTATTAACCTGGCGCATGGTTCACACCTACTCGACTCCTAATAGCCAATAACCTAACGCCACACACTCCATTTTCGACGTCCTTAGGACTTCAGCCCTACAAGTTGGCACCTTAACCTCATTTTCCATAAATCTATGGCCTGTTTAACCCTGTCTTATGCCCATTCTTGGTAAAATACTTGTTTTTACAAACCTGTCGTGTAGCTAAGCTTGAACTCCAATGCGAGGTCAATTTCAACCCCCGCGTCGCTTTCCCTCTTGGATATTCCTCACTGGTTACAGGTATTTATTCATTCTCCCACCTTACAGTTTTCCTTCCATTTTACTTTTCAAGATGGTCATGGGGAGAGCCAAGCCTAGAAAGTCTGAACCTAAAACCCCTCAAGCTCATGAGGTTAGGGCAATCCCTGCACCTGAACCTTTCATTAACACACAAGATCATATTTGCAACCCTCTATACCCTTTCAGTGTCTCTTGTGTTAGACCTGATCTATTAGAAAGCCATGTTAAGGGCCAAGACCGGTTCAGAGTCGTTCAATCAATCCTATATTACCAAATCGCTCCGCCCACCTATCCAGTTACTGAGTTCATATGTTGGCTCAGATATGCCTATGACAAGCATAGGGATGTATTTCTATCGGCTCAGGGAAACACGATTTTTCGTATATCTCTAGAGCTCATAAAGGAAGCCCTTTGTTTCCCCCATAGCCAGAGTTATGTCGAGTTCACAGAGTTGTCCCTGTCCTGTCAGTTCTCCAAGTTGCCCAGGAGGGAGCAAAGTGAATTCCTCTCTTTCATTTCAGATTCTCGTGTTACGACTATCCCGTCTTCGGATATGGTGCCCTTGACCACAGTTAAAGACAATATCTAACCTACTCTCCCTTTCATTTCAGGGTTGCTAGGTCTTAGGGAGGTCAAGCGGGTGTTAAAAGAACTTATAACTCTCCTTTGGCTCATGTTTCAACGGGGTGTCTTTTTAGACATCCCCACTTTCCTAGCTTTGGCCATTCAAACCCAGTTCCAAGAGTTACCCTCTTTGGGGGATTTTCAGTTTTTCTCATTAGTGTTTTACCTCTTTCTGTTTGAAAACACTAACAAGTTTGAAACTTTAGGCCTCGAAAATCTTTCGAGATCAAATGCCCACCAAGAACTGTCTTTGAGTGGAACGTCTTAGTGCATCAACAACATAATGGGAGGGGTTATATGAGGTTCTTGAATGAGTTCATGTCCATTTCCTACACCATACTTCATGATAGCCCTCCACCCAAGATTTTTCTCGAGGAGAAGGATTGGCTGCAATTCGATGATGAAGATAGAATAGGGGACTGGTACCTTTTTGATGACTACACTGAGATCAGAGTCTATGGTGCAGACGTACCCCCCTATCATCTGCTGGTGTTTCCTGCTATGTGGATTTATCCCTTGATTACATCTGTCAAACCCTGAAAGCGGACCAGTTCCACTTTGTCCCCGCGAAGAAAGGCTACATTCTCAAGCTCCCCACCACTATCGGCCCCTTCAATGTAAACTCAAGACATGCCCTCTCCACAGTGGAAATTCTGATTCAGGGGATGGATCTAGTACAAGGGAAATCTTGGCCCTATGACCTGAAAGGAATCCTTTCCAATAGGAAAAGGAATATTAAGTCCACTGCATATGTACATGAGACTAGCCCCTTCATTGAATGGAGATCTAACCTTGATACATGGCCTTTGGCTTTAGAGACTGAGGTTGAATCTTTGGTTGCAGAAGGAAGGGATGAAACTTCTTTAGCAGGTACAGAGAAAAGAGGGCAGGCCGATGAGGCCGATGTTTCAGAGGAACAAGAAGATATGGATATGGGGGAGGGATCCCATCCCTCCAAGAAGAAAAGAACTGAGGAGGTGGAGATTATCTGGGAAGATCTTCCGTAGGAGAAATTGATCCGGTACGAGGAGCCTGATAAGGGCAAGGCTGGTTTCATGGTAAATTATGATGGCGCTTCCACTTCGGAACCCTCTGGGATATCACAGGTCATTTCGGTTAACAGAGCCGAAGTAAGGGAAGAAATTGGAAATAGAAACCAGATAGTAAGGGAGAAATTCCAAGCAGAATTGGTTGGGTTTGTGGTAAATATAATATTCGGCTCACCTCAGAGATTGATATGGAAAAAGAGAAGTTAATAATAGCTATCATAGACGCAGTGCTAGATCCGACAACTGATGAAATCAACGACTGAGCTTTGGAGGTTTCTGTGAATCTGACAAAGGTCCCTTTAACTAACAAGCTCGGTCTCCATCAATGCATCGAGGATATGTTAAGAGACGAAGTAGTAAAACTTGTGCTTGCACTGAGGAAGCTGGAAGACAAGTACAAAGAGGTGTTGGAGAACGAGAAAAAAGAGAGGGCTAGTGGCAGAGGCATCAGCAATAATCTGCATAATTTCAAGAGAACAGTGAGGGAAAAAGGAAGCGACAAAGACGGGATCCAGAAGAAAATCATCTTGGAACTAGAGGCCGAAAACTCAGATTTAAGGAAGAGACTACACATCCCCCACAGAAAATATATGCAAACAGAGGAGCTAGCCCAGGCAGAGAGAGAGAAATCAACTCTCGCTAATTCATTGGCCCAGGAAAGGGATGGGAATACCAAGACGGCTGCATAAATGGTTGCCCTTAGACAGAAAATGGATGAGTTACAGGGGAAATGGGACACACACTTATGCGTGACCCCAACCTCGGATATGCCTGGTACCAATCCAGCATAGCTAACCAAATATTTGTTGGACTTGCAGGTCTCAGAAAAGCAAGCCCACACAGCAGATCAAAAAATACAAGACTTGGAAGCTAAAATGGAAGAAAACGACAAGGTGGTAGCAGCTCTACAAGAAGAGGTGGAAGAAGCTAAAAGGGAGAAGCTGCAATAGGAAAATACCATCAAGGAACTGACCAACCAGATGAAAGGAAACACAACCCTCCTGGAATCTAGGTGCCTCATTTGGACCGACATTATATCAGAGGTAAAGCAACATTGGAAATATATTACTTTAATGGATGATAAAAATATTGCGGTCTGATTATTCAAAGGAAAGTTGCAGGAAGGTCTAGCGGAAGCGGAGGAAAAGGTGGCCATGGCCAAAAAATATATCACTTACCTAAACGGATTAGACTCTAAAGAGCTAGCCACCCAAGGGATCAAAGACCGTTTTAAGGGAGTGATGGAAATCATAAGGGTAATCGAGAAGGAGATTGTGCGTGTAAACACATTGAGTGGTTTGGAAAAGGTTGCCAAGGGAGTGGAGCAATTCGATCAAGAATGGGATGAGCTGGTGAAGGCAGGCCTCCCATCATGCTAGGAGCCAGTAACGACTGCGTTTTCAGGCCTAACGGATTATGAACAGAAGTTGACGGCTGTTATGAACCAGACTGATCTCCCATATGAGAAAACTACTCGCCTGAAATCTGAAACAATAATTACTGCCCTGAGCAAGGAGATTTAAATTCTCTGTCAGATCAAGCAGTGCTTGGCCGTTCATGTGGATTACTCTTAATTGACTGATATACAGGCCTAAGTGGAGATTTTTACCACTATGCCCCCACCAGGGGTGACCATATGGCAGAAATGCAGTGAGTATGTCAACATTCCAGTCGCCACACTGTCCCACCAGTCCCCACCTCCTCAGAGACACAAAGTTGGCTCGTCCACATCATCAACACTTCCAAAATAGCTGGTAGTAGCCATGCCCTGTCATCCAAAAACATGATACTCATGATCTGGCCCAAGTGGCCTTTTTACTTGCTATTTATTTTACATTGTAATATCGGGTGAAATCTTCATTTTACCCTATGCATTTTATTTTCTGTTCATTTGTTATGTTTTCAGTTGGTGCCTTCATTAAGGCTATTATGTAAATGATGGGAGGTGTTTTTCCTCATCATCAGTTTTGATTTTTGATAAAGACTCCAAACAAAAAATATATTTCTATGGATGAATATCGGTCTAGAATATATTTTTTGCAATACTCAGCTCAGGGGTTATAAAAGAGAGAACCTAGATCTGAAAGAGGGTTCTAGACTTTTCAGAGCAAATACTGTTAGTCGAAAATTATCCTTTTTGTAAAGTTTTGAGGAATGTTTCATTAGTATATGTTGAAAGTTCCCATTGAGGAATTGAAGCGAAATTGTTTTGTTGTGTAATGGATTCCTAATGAGATAAGTTACAATTTTTACTTTCCTCAGATATGTCTTAATACAAATGTTCATGGTATTTCCATCATTCTCTTCATATCGTAAGTTTTCGGAATGCGAGTGTGGATTATTTGGATGTGAATTTATCTGTGAAAAGGTACTGATGTCTATCTATCTGTAGCACTTTAAATGTGGCTCGAAGCACAATATTATGTTCATTTCTCATATCATATTCATCACCTTTCTATTGATATTAGCTCTGGTATATTATTATGTTAGTATAAGCCTACCTGTAGTTAGTATTTCCTTTCATGTTATATCATTGTTCCCATGCTCAGTTATTTTAATATCTATCAACTTGTTTCGTGCTCAGCCCTACTTACAACAATCAAATTTGAGTCTGGCTTTGATATATGCTCATTGATATTTACGTTTTACTATTGGGTATCACAATTGCCTTCTTTATTTCTCTGATGTCTTGGTCCCACACCTGAAAAAATTAAATCTTGTTCCTAACAAGAGGTCCTGTATTCTTAGCTACAGAAAGCCTTCTTAAAACCTCCTGATTTAAGATGTCCTAGGCACTGGTCCTTAACAACTCAGGGTTGTCTCTAGGAGTTACAACATCTTTTTGGCACCGTTTCTGGGAAAATAATTTGAATATATTATCCCTGGGTACGAAAAAAACACATACACCCTTCAAAACCAGGTGAGCATGAAGGGTTGTGAGTTGTATATCCCTCACCTTGGTGACTCCACTGTCCTTTAAGGTATAAAATCCATTCGCAGTCCTGACTTACCAAAATCCCCACCTAAGGTCAGATACCTCTCAGATTAGAATTCCTTCTATGTTTGACATAAAGAAAATCTTATTCAAACGAATCTGGAAAGAAAAGCAGCCTGCACACACTGATGTACACAAATTCTCTCTTGAAGAATCCCCATCTTCCTCACAACAAGCTCAGGTCCAAGGCCCCAGATCTATTGTTAGAGTACTCGAATATCCATCAGATAACCCTTTCCTTGAGTAAGCAGAGGTGAAGGATGAGGCAAATTCAGTAGATACATCAATATTTTTCTTACATCCCACTCCGAGAGCTGAAGAAGTGAAGCAAGTGACTATCCATCAGATCCCACTCGTACAAGCCAATTCACCGACCACTTTTCAGCATATCCCCATTGTCATTCATCAAAACCCTCCTCTAGCTCCACCTCCTCTCATGGTGGTTCCCAGCTTCTTTTTGAATAAGTATGCCCCCTTGGCATTATCGTAAATTCTCAATGACATTCCCCAAGATTACATGAAGCACTTACCCCGGTTTACCGGCGAAGAAATCAGTGTTGCACAAAAGCATCTGGAGGATTTATGTGCCTTCATAAAGAATTTCAATGTTGAAAAGCTAGATGTAGTGTTAATATTGTTCGTTCAATCTCTGGATGGAGAAGCTCGTAAGTGGTTCAAGACTCTCGGGGATCGCTCCATCACTAACTGGGAGGAAATGGAAAATTCTTTCACCAGAATGTGGGGAGAGAAAAGGGACCATGGTTATTGTCTCATAGGGTTTAACTCTTAAAAGAAAAGACATAATGAATATGTCTCTAAATTCATAAAGAGATTCAACAAGTTATATACCAACCTACCGGTTCACATGAAGCCCACTCAAATAGCTGCTAAGGTAGTCTTCGTGGGAGAATTTGAATCAGAATTTGGTTTCAATTTAAGAGAAAGGAAGTCTGTTTCTCTGGACCAAGCTCAGACCGACGCATTGAAGGTAGAAGCCAACTTTTCTTCTACAGGGAAGTCAAGGAAGGTTGGACCATGATTTTAGACAAAAGGGTAAAGAATACACCTCTTCTTCAAACCAAGACAAAGAGGTGTCAGATTATAAGATCGAGGAGATGAAAAAAATGGTAAATAATCTTTCGAACAAGCTGGTGAAACTAGAACTTGAAGCAAAGAATGCCTCATCTCGACCATCCCAAACAGCTCCTAACAGAGGGTATAACCCGCAGCATCGAAAACCCCCTCTACAGATTTTGCAAAGGGACAAAAAAGAGCAAAAATATCACATACAACCTCCCCTATATTTGGAAGGGAAATGGAGGGCCCTACTAAAGATGCTTCCGATGGGAAATATGATCAGTACCTTGCCTATTCAGAAGGTGAGGAGGTAGAACTTTCTCTTCGAGAAGAGGAAGATGAACAGAAGGTAAACTCCACTGAAGATCCTGATATAAATGATTATTGCAAATAGTTCATGGATTTTATGCAGGCCCAAGTCCAAAAGAATTATGACCTTTGGTCTTCCAGGAAAAGAATGCGCACTCAAGATCAAGAAGAAGAGTCACCTCCGAAGGAGTCGACCTCTCAGAAGATTGATAAAAGAGGTAAGAAACATGTTGAAGAACCCTCATATCAGAAAGATACTTACTCGTCCTCATCTAAGTTAGTACTTGACCCTCTTGTAAATCTGAAGTGTGTCCCTACCGATGAAAAGCCCCCGACCTTTCCTAAAGAAACAAAAGAGGCCACGGTTGAAAAAGCACCTACTGTGTTTAATCTGCAAAAAGAGCTTGAGAAAGTTAAGATCCATGTTCCTTTAGTCAAACTTATGAAGCAACCTTATTACAAAGCTCAATTCTCTCAGTTCATGCTTCCTCATAGAGTAAATCCACCTCTAGACAGTCTTAACCTTCAAGAGGAAAGGCCCATGGTAGTATTCGGTCCCCATGTCAAGGAATTCGATTCTGCAACCCCACCTTTCTATGTATCCTTAAGCATCCATGATTTGTTACTACACAATTGTATGTTGGATTCGGGGGCATCACACAACTTGTTACCTCTTTCAGTCATGAAGCAGCTAGGATTGCAGATCATTCGACCGTATAAGGCCCTCTATTCATTTGACTCCAAAAGAGTTAAATGCCTCGGGATGATTAAAGATCTGGTGGTAAACTTGGCTCAGATTCCGACTAAGAGTGTTGGTATGGATATAGTGGTTGTTGATATCCCAACTCGTTTCGGGATAATTCTTTCTAGGTCACGGGGGACCAAAATTGGAGGGTCAATCAAGCTCGACCTCACTTATGCAACCATCTCGGTGTTTGGGGGGAAAGAAAGAAGGCTATATCAGGAGTCAAGATTCGTGAAGATGGTGACTAAAGATGATGGCTCAGTTAATTCTCCAGTCTATAAAAAAGAGGGAGAGTTTTCTTGTTTAATGCTCGAGGAGGACCAAGAGTTCTTACAGGAGCCAACACTCAATTTGATGAAGCTGGAACAATCCTCCGGTAGTGATGAAAGGGGAATGTGGAATCCGCACTTTGATGGAGCAAATTCCAGGGAAGGAAACAGAGTAGGGGTCCTCTTGATCTCCTCTAATGGACAATTAGTCCCTTTTTCTTTCAAAGTGGAGTATGAAGCCACCAACAACGTAGTAAAATACGAAGCATTACTTTTGAGCTTACAAACTGATAAGAATATGAACATTCAGAGTCTCAAAGTTTTTGGAGTCTTCGAGCTGGTTGTGAGGTAGATTAAAAACCAGTGCCAAGCTAAACATCCTTGGTTGAGAGCATACAGAAACGAGGTATGGGACCTAGTCGAAATTTTTTTCCTAGCATTCAACATATAATTTATGTCAAGGGATCAGAACAGGATGGCTGATTCTCTTGCTATGGCAACAAGTAATTTCTGCCCACATCAGAACCCACTCCTCAGGTATGAAGTGGAGGTGTGTTATTTCGCCTCTATCCCTGACAGTGTCAAACACTGGTAGGTGTTTGAAGATGAGGAGCAGATGAAACGTTTCATGGAAACTATAGGGGAATTCTCAAACTTGGTCATTGATACCGGAGAGGAAGAAGAAACTGAAGAGCAGCTGCAAAATAAATGGCAAGAGATGGTGGCTAGTCATAAGGTGTTTCAACTGAAAGGAAACATGATTCTTGGAGGTTTAGTCCCTCTAGAAATATTGTTTGATACGAATGATGTTCCTGTCAGCCCAAATAATGTGACTTAGGAATCTCAAATAGAAGAGCTCAACATTGGAACAGAAGAAGATCCTAAAATAGTAAAATTGTCTAAGAGAGTCTCGGAGGAACATAAAGAAAAATATTTGCAATTTTTCCATTCTTATAGGGATGTTTTCACTTGGTCTTACCAAGATATGAAAACATTTGATATCAGTATCATTCAGCATAAGATCCCACTGAGAGGAGATGCCAAGCAACATAAGCAGAACTTAAGGCAGATTAACCCTTTGTTGCTTCCTTCCATAGGGAAAGAAATCAAGAAGTTGTTGAAGGCTAAGATCATTGTGCCCCTTAGATATTCATAATGGGTGTCCAACCTAGTCCTAGTCCAAAAGAAGAATGGGGAGATAAGGTTATGTGTAGACTTTCAGAACTTGAACAGGGCTTCCCTTAAAGACAACTATCCCCTCCCCAAAATGGATCACATATTTCAAAAAGTGGTTGGATATTCTCGAATGTCCATGATGGATGGTAGATATAATCAGGTGGCAGTCCTTCCCGAAGATCAAAAGAAGACAGTATTCACCACACCATGGGGTAATTTCATGTACGCTCGTATGCCTTTTGGTCTGATAAACCGTGGAGCCACTTTCTAGAGAGCAATGGACATCACTTTTGTGGGAGAGCAAGACAAGTTCGTGGTGGTATATTTGGATGATATCACTGTTTTCTCTAAGGATGATGTTGAACATGTTGAACATCTGCGCCGGAATTTTGACACATGTCGCAGGTATGGTCTGTCCCTCAATCCTCAGAAATCCATGTTCGCTTTAGAAGAAGGAAAATTATTAGGACATGTTAGCACCTAATTTGAACCTTAGGCTGAAAAAAGGCAAATCAGGGTAACCTCAAACCATGCTCAGCCTTGTAGCTAGCCCTGCAAGGTTAGGAGAGGGCTCTCTTCGTGAAAAATATTCAATGAAATATAACAATAAACTGATTTTAGGCTAGGTGTAATGATGGGAAATGTTTTTATAAATCTTCAGGGTGTATGGAACAGATGGGGCATTTTGAAACTGGGGAATTAAATCAGAGATACATGGTATTTCATGGGGAAAAGTAGGCAGGAATTTTAAAAATTAAGTTTAAAATAATGATGGAATGTTTAAGACTGGTGAGGATCTGAAAAGGGCATAGGTGATGGATCCTTTTCAAACAACAGAAAACATAGAGTATTGAATTATTTCCCAAGGAAGAGAATTAAACAATAGATTCTACCTATCAATCTTGAAAACATTCAACCAGAGATATGAATTAATGAATGAATGGCAAACATAATGATTAACAAATGATCACAAAGGAAAGAATAGTGCTAAAATCCACACCAAGGGATCCCACAAATCAGAGATGCATATCTTTATTAATTCCCTGCCAAACTGTTACAAATGGAAAGCAGAGCGTCCTTAGTAATTTCCAACTTATTCCACACTTTTATTCCCCTACTGACTGCTTACAAATGACTGAAAATTACATTAAATAGACAGAAATCTGAGGGAAGTAGATCCACAGAAAGAGGAACTGTTTGATTGAAATCCGAACATAGGAAACAAACCAACGATCTGCCCCTGAAAGGAAGGAGAAACAATACATTTTGAACATCTTAAATATTTGTTGTTATATCCAACAAATGAGAAGAAGAAACTTGTAGAACCAATCCCTTTTAAATCATTGCTGAAGAAACTGTGATGATTCTATGTCTATATTTGGCTGTCGGCCTTTACTGTTTTCTCTGTTTTTATCCTTTGAAGAATAACCAACTTTTGAAGAAAACGCCCTTTGGAACCAATTAAACTAAAATTATGCCTTTTAGTGAAGGAAAGACTCATTTTGAATAAAAAAGAGCGAAGGAAAAGGAGGTGGGCCCGAATTGCAATCGCAATCGGAAGAGGGGAAGGAGTATCACACAAGGGAGGGAGGCGATAGAAACTTGCGATTGCGATTAGTGTATAAGAGGAAAGGGGAGATCACAATCGCAATCGGGGATCAGAGCGGGAGAGGAGTAGGTATATTGGGACGAGGCATAAAAATTGCAATGCGATTGGAATAAATATAATAAGGACAAAAGGATAATCCAAAGGGGTAATGGGTTAAATTCTCTTTCAAAATGAATAAAAATGGGTGGGCGCTTTTACAAAGGAAAAAATAATTTTGTGTTGAAAAGAGCAGAGGACTTAGTGGGACTGGGGATGATCGCAATCGCAAATCAGGACGAGGAAGAGAGCGGGTTTAACATACAGCGAAGAAATGTGATTTCAATGGAGCGACAGAGTAATACAATGGAGAAAGGGTAATAAAAAAAAATGTTCGATGATATATATCCTTTGAAAACAAACCAAAAATGATTTTTTGTTCTTTACAAAGGAAAAACCCCTTTACATTGCAAAGGGTGGAAGAAACTCAAGGTGGGACCCAGGGGTAGATCACAATCGGAAGATCGAAAGGGGAGTGAAGTGCAATGGAAATGCCGATTGCGATTTGCGATTAATCGCATCGGCGATTTGTAATCAGGGAAGGGCAAATCAAAGGGGGTTAATCAGAGCATGCATTTGAATGTTGCCAAGGGAAGGGTTTTATTTAATCACATTGGGGTTTTTATGGGTCAAAAGAACTTTTGCGACGCGATTATGCAATCAGATGGGCGAAAAGGGATTTATAAAGGAAAACTTTGAAATTTTATGGAATAAAGACTAAGGGTCAAATGGGAAAAGGGGTAAAGTTAGGCTATAGGGGGCATTCTTTCACTTAGGCATAATTTTCTATCCAGGAGTCAGTTTTGAGAGTATAATATACTGTTGGAAAGCTCTTTCCAAGCTCTTTCTGATGGACATACTTAGAACATGATTTTGCACTGAAAATGCTATGGAAAACACCTCTGAAAGGTAGGGTGGTGGCTTTGTGGAGATAGCAGCTTCTGAAGTGCGGCTTATTACATATGAAGACATAAAATTACATAAAAGATTATAATAAAATCAAAGTACCATGTTTTCACCTCAAAACAGGGGTTTGAGTTGAAAATTACATCGAGCTCAATAGAACAATTCTTTAATCTTTTCAGATGTTGTGCCTTTGAGTTTATTTGTCCTCCTCGTGACCTTGCTGATATTTATTGACACTTGGCTCATTAATTTAACCATGATGAGACCCTAGAACCTAATGATACCAACCCTATAACCTAATAATATGGATTGGGAGTGAAAGTGACTCATGACCAAAGACCATAGAGAGGGGAATCAAAAAATTTCACATGAGGGAAAACTGATAAAAGACAACCATCAGTGGAATAATTTTATATCATGACCTAATGGAATGATTGAAAATTCCTTCAGAATGGGACACCTAAGATGCAAATGCAAAAGAGTAAATTTGATCACTGATGGTAGCATGACAAGACTGACACTAACATTGGCTCCAATGGGGATGGTAGCGCCTTGGAGGTGCCAAGAACACCGTAGACCAAGTAGCCTTATCCATTGGGAAAATATGGTTAAAATACTGAAAACTAACACAATGCAGACTGACTCTGACTCAAAACTAAGACTAAAACTAAAATAGAACCAAACTTTACACATATCATTCAAGTTTTATAGCCTTCACCTTGGGCCCCAAACTTCAATGACCGTGCACTTTGAAATCTGACCAAAAATAACATGGTATATACAATGATTGTGACACATTTTCTGATCCATTGTCTTCAGTAGTGGTAGTGCTTCAAAAGCCTACCATTCACTGGTCCTCTAGGGAAATCTTGGCCATCCATCTCTGAGAGTAATATGGAATTATGTCCCCTGTATGCTGAAATCTTGTATGGTACTTTCCACAGGTTGTCGAATTTTCCATGCTTCCCTTTGTCCTCGTTTCATGCATCCCATCTCAACACCACATCGTCCAACTAAAACTTTTCTACTTTGGATTTATGGTCATATATCTTCTTTATCTTCTCCTGCAACTGAGTAGCGTTCTGAGATACTTCCTCTCTTGTTTTCTGAAGGTGGATCATTTTATTGATCCTTCGTTGATTATCATCTTCTTCACTGCCAGCCTCTTGCAATAATCTCATGACCGAGACTATAAGAGACTTGGGGAAAAATAGCATCAGTACCATAAACCAATTCGAACGGTGACATACCTATGGATTTCTTGCTGCTGACTATATCTGCCCATAACGCGTTGATGAGCTTTCAATGCCAATTCATTTTATTTGCCTCCAACGTTTTCTTAATTATATTTATCAGTGATTTATTTGATGATTTTTATAGACTGTTGCCTTATGGGTAGTACGTTGTTGAATGGCCAAACACAATATTGTATTTGTCGCAGAATTCCACCATCTTCTTAGATCTAAACGTTGTTGTGTTATCTGTTATAATCTTGTGAGGGCAGCCAAAACAAGACAAGACATTTGATTCTAAGAATTGAATGATTACAGTATCAGTGGCTTGCCTTGCTGGAATGGCCTCAATCCATTTGGTGAAGTAATCTGTACTTGTCAAGATCCATCGATGTTGTGCTGATGATGCGGGATGGATTTCCCCTATGAAATCAAGTCCCCACTACTGAAAGGGAGCATTTACTGAAACTGGTTTCAAAGGGAGAGGAAGCAATTTCCTTTTCCCTTTGAAAATTTGACACTCATGGCAGCTCATCACTGTTTTGTACAAATCTGAAAATAAAGTGGGTCAATAATATCCTACTCTCAACACTTTGTTAGTTGTATTTTTCCAAAACAAATGACCACCACAATCACCTTTGTGAAAGTCATGCATTACCTGTTGAGCCTCATCCTCAACCAAACAATTAAGCAAGATACCTCCTGGATCTTTCCAATAAAGAGCGTTGTTTAAAATACAATATTTGGAAGATTTAAGTTTCAGTGACCTACCATTGCTTTTAGACATCCCGGGAGGTGGTGAAAGGTGCTGAAGAACATAGACTATGTCTGAATACCATGGGGATTGTAGAAAAATTTCTGAAACTGGAACAAGAAAACCTTCATCCTCATCTTCTGACATTGTTGTTATGAGATTTATATCCAAAGCATGCAGGTTTGATTGGGCCATTAATTTTTCCAAGACTTTTCCTTTGATCAACTTTGTGGGTTTGATCTCCAAATCATATTCCAACATCGTTGCTATCCACTTACCTCTTCGACCCTCTGGATCAGTCTGCATCAAGACATCCTTCACTGCTGCACTAGGAACATATGCTATAGTATGTGAAGGCATAATGTATACTCTGAAATCCTTCAATTCTTTTATGAGGGCCAATGCTTGTTTCTCAATAATATTATACCGCAAGGCAGCATCCCGAATAGTCCTACTAAAAAAGGCAATTGGTTTTTCAATCTGATCTCTCTTTTGCATTAAAACCGCAACCATAGTATGCTTTGATGCAAATGAAAATATAATGAAATATTGGGTATAGTCAGGACTAATCAAGACTGGGGCATTGGACAGAGCAAAATTTACTAGATTAAATGACTTGATAGCCTCCTCACTCCATTTGACAGTGCTATCCTTCTTCAACATATTAGTCATTTCTCTTAAATGTTCAGCCAAATTGGGTATAAATCTACGCAAGAAGTTCATATTACCATTAAATGCCTAAATCTCCTTTTTGTTCTGTGGGATATCTATGTGCTGGATGGCTTCTACTCTGGATGGATCAATGCAGATACCGTCTTTAGAGATGATATTTCCCAGCAACTTGCCTTCATCCATAGCGAACAGTATTTTCTTTGGATTAAGATAAATCCCAAACTTTCTGCATCGCTGAAAAAAAACTCTCAAATGGTGCAAATGTTCATCATCAGAACTAGAAAACATCATCAGATCATCTAAATAAACAACAAGAAAGACATATTTTTCATTGGAAAAAGCAATGTCCATTACTCGCTGGAAAGTGGCTCCAGAGTTCTTCATTCCAAATGGCATTTTGGCATACTGGAAAGTTCCCCAGGGTGTTGTGAAAGAAGTTTTGTCTTGGTCTTTTTCATGCACCAAGATCTGATTATAGCCTGAGTAGCCATCAATTAGTGATATCCTTGATGCTCCAACTACTCTTTGCAGAATATGATCCATCTTTGGGAGTGGATAGTTATCCTTTAAAGATGCTTTATTCAGATTCTAGAAATCTATGCACAACCTTATCTCTCCCGTCTTCTTACGTACTGAGACCAAATTTTATATCCAGTCAAAAAATATAATGGGAACTATGATACCAGCTTTATACAATCTGTTTACCTCTTTTTCAATGGATGGCAGCAGCTTTGGGTTGATCCTTCTCAGCTTCTATCTAAATGGCTTCTGATTTGGCTTGATGGGAATAGTATGCTGCATTATATTTTTGTCATACACCTTCAAATATGAATAATCCCATGCAAACACATCAGAAAATTCAGAAAGTAATTTAACATAATTTTCCTTTACCTCAGGGGATAATTATTTTGATAACTTCACCATATTAGGCTTGTCAGTTGTTCCAAGATTCACATCTGCAACTCCTTTATCAGTAGGCACCAAGCTTGGTTTCTTTGCAACATCATCTTGATAAAAAAGCTCCTTTAAAGGTATGAGACCTCTAGGAATTACATTATCTTTCAGCTGTAATATGTCTATCTGATTTTCTTCAATTTCATGATCATCAACATTACAATGCCTTCTATGGGAGTATCCTTGAATTTTCCTTCACTCTGCAAAAAAGAATTAATTTCATTGTCATCCCAAAACACTTGCCAATACCTTAAATTATCCGGAACAGCAGGCCGATATTTGACATAAATTTCAAACTTGTTGCTGGAGTTCATTGGAATCTTCAATTTTCTTGCAGTAGTGGCAAGAGAATAAACAATAAGATTCTTCATTCGGGGTACTGCTGTCAAAGTGTACTTAGAAAATTTCCTCAAGATGTCTTGGACAAAATTTCTATAGGCCCTCAATCATGGATGCTTTTCTTGATACTCTCCTTTTACCTGTTTGATTATCAACTCTGAGTCTCCATGGACAGAAACCCTCTTTGCATTCAGCTTCTTCAAAATTTTCAAACCTACAATAAAAGCTTCATACTCTGCTTCATTGTTAGAGCAGTCAAAAGCCAACTTGTAAGCACATACTCTAACATTACTAGGAACTTTCTCAGGCTGGAAAACAGGGCTCCGAATCCATATTCCAATACCAGCACCGTCCTTGCCAAAAACTCCATCAAAGTCCATGCTCCAAAGGCCTTCTTCTTCTTCTTCTAGATGCTAAAATTTTGCTTCTTTCTCTGCTTTATCTGGACTAATTTATGCATCCTTCTGTTGTTCACTATCCTTTGGCCGTTGCAAGGCAGGAGGCTCAGAAGCACTTGCTGCTTTATCCTTTTCCTGTTTGAGGACTTCCCTAAAATTTTCTGAAATTTCATGTATCTCATCTACTTGTACCAACTGAACATTCTCATCATTCAAACCACCATCTGAATATAATACAAATGACTCTAAATATGTGTGGACTGAATTAATCGGATGATTAACTGCCTTCTCCTTGCTAGTGATCATGTATTTCATTTTCTTCTCCCTATATGGTTTTCTCAACTGACCAAACATGGGAATGGTGGCATAAGAGAAGTCAAGCTGCATGGTTCCTTTACGTTTTGAACCCCAAGACCTGGATAGAAGCATTCCAAACCATGGTGGAATATCGGCAACAACTATATCCATCAAAACATTTTTGGCTGGGATTTGATCTAAAGATACTACCAAGTCTTTGATAAGACCAATACAATGGACCCTACCAAAGTCAAAATAATAAAAATCATGGTATCTGCGGGTAATATCAAGACCCAACATTTCCATAATGGCCTTGGGCGTCAAATTGTGCGAGGCTCTAGAGTCCAACATGGCATTATGTAAAATGAACTCATGCAATCTAAGACTCAGGTAAAATGGAGGGACTTCACTTTCTTATGATTGGTCTTCTGTGGCTGGACCAAAAATGAGTTTAGGATAATCATCTTCAACATTCACCATATCTAATACAGAGTCTATCTGCAAAATTCTAGACACTTAATGTTTATAAGCACTATTTTTCACCAACTCAGTCAAGGGCATGGACACCTTCAGCTTAGAAATCTCATTTTCTAAATTAAAAGAAGGAACCTTTTCTACCTCTTTGATGGGAGAATATTTCTTCTCTACTTGCTCCTTTGCTGCGTTATGCTGGTTCTTTTCATTTGTAGTGTTATTTGCTGAGGATGCCTTGCTGGGAGAGGGATTAGCAGGCTCTTTCCCTTTTCTTTGAGTATTTGAGGAGTCGTTTTTCGATTGTAGCTCTTTTCTTTTCTGAATAGGATTGTGCAGCACATCTCTGCTCCTCAAAGAGTACTACTTCTATTATGTTGATAAAGCGTTCATGTATCCACTTTGGTAGTCATCAGACTCTTCTTCTAACACTATATCATTAGCCAATATGAAATCTTCATCTTTTCGAATGTCTGTAATTAATGTGTATTATTCATCTTCTGTGAGAAATATGGGTGCACCATCAGTTGTGAAAAAGTGGTTGGCTTCAACTACAGGATCATCATCATCGTCTGTCTCTGTTCCCTAAATGTAATTTTGCTGCAATGGAGTTCTGATCTGTTGTTGTGGCGTTGCTTGGTCTTGCGCTCTCTGTTCTCTCTGCTTAATTCTGAATTGTGGCTGCTTATGTCCTCTGAAATTCAGATTCCTGATTTGTGCTTCAGGTGTATCTGAGATAGTTAATCGATCGACCATATTCTCCACTGTTCGGATCAAACTTATCGTCTGAAGGGGAGGCTTCCTCTTTAACAGTGACTCTCTTTTCAGCTCTGGTCTACACTCTTTTGTCCAGAAAATTCACTTCTACACTCACAACTATCTTCTGCATGTCTTCAAGTTTGGTAGGATCTCTTTCTAGTAGCTGGTATGCCATATCAACATCGAAACCATTCGGAAACTTGAGCAAAGATAACCCCATGGGGGATTCAAATTAGCCAAAATAGCATTATATACAACATTAAATCTCACACAACAATCCTGTACAGTTTCACCCGCATTTCTTTTAATGTTTTCATATTTAGACAGGATTTGGAGTGGGTTTTTCTTTACCTCCCACCAGTCTAAGAACTATGTATGTAACTCCTGCAAAGTTTGGATAGAGCCTGCTGGTAAGGCTCTGAACAACTTTCTAACTTCACCTCCAAAACTTTGGACAAACAACCTCGTGGTTACATTCTCTGCCTCTACCTTATGAAGATAAAAAAAGTCATTCATTTTATCAACATGCTGCTGGGCTGTAATGCTTTGAGTGGCATCAAAGATAGGTATTTTACTTTGGTAGTCAGCAGGCATATAATTCATAACCTGAGGTAAAACCAGGGGTGCATAGCAGGCAGCCATGACTCGAGGTGGATTTACAACAGTGTTTGTACTACTAGGATTCAAAGGAGGTGTTGATGGAGGAGTCAAAAGCTGAGAATTGAATTTTGAAACTGATGGAAATGCTGATGAATTAGGTAGAGGAAATGTTGTTGCCGATGACTTTGAAGGCTTAGGGATATTAGGTACAGTGATATATGTCTGAGGGGAATTCAAAATATAATCATCAATCGATATATTTTCCATTTGAACTTCGATATCTATAATAAATTCTGGATCTAAAACTGTGTCATCAAGTGCAGTCTCAGATTTACTTCTGAACAAAGAAAGGTCTTCTACAAATAACCACTCACTGGGCTAGGTGAGGGATCTGAAAATAGGCCTAGGACTTAGTGATCCTTCTTGTCTTCTGACTATCCTTGGAATGAGAATGGGATTTTCAAACACAGGGGGAGGATTTGGATCTCGATTGGCCCTTGTGTATCTTCTTAAAGACAGTGTGGTCAAATTTCTACAGTAAAAAAATTTATTTCAGCCTAGCAAACTCTGAATATCATCATCGAGAGTCCAGGAATTTATATGAAAGATATTACTATGGTGATCAGTATTCTATGCTAAATACTTCCCCAGTATGGTCGCCAGAAATTTTAGCACCTAATTTGAACCTTAGGCTAAAAAAAGGCAAATCAGGGTAACCTCAAACCACTCTCAGCCTTGTAGCTAGCCCTACAAGGTCAGGAGAGGGCTCTCTCCGTGAAAAATATTCAATGAAATATAATAGTAAACTGATTTTAGGCTAGGTGTAATGATGGGAAATGTTTTTATAAATATTTAGGGTGTATGGAACAGATGGGGCAGTTTGAAACTGGGGAATTAAATCAGAGATATAGGGTATTTCATGGGGCAAGGTAGGTAGGAATTTTAACAATTAAGTTTAAAATAATGATGGAATGTTTAAGACTGGTGAGGATCTGAAAAGGGCATAGGTGATGGATCCTTTTCAAATAGAAAAAAACATAGAGTATTGAATGATTTCCCAAGGCAGAGCATTAAACAATGGATTCTACCTATCTATCTTGAAAAAATTCAACCAGAGATATGAATGAATGAATGGCAAACATAACGATTAAAAAATGATCACAAAGGAAATAACAGTGCTAAAATCCATACCACAGAGATCCCAAAAATCAGAGCTGCATATCTTTATTAATTCCTTGCCAAACTGTTACAAATGGAGCGCAGAGCGTCCTCAGTAATTTCCAACTTATTCCACACTTTTATTCCCCTACTGACTGCTTACAAATGACTGAAAATTACATTAAATAGATAGAAATCTGAGGGAAGTAGATCCACAGAAAGAGGGAGCTATTTGACTGAAATCTGAACATAGGAAACAAACCAACGATTTTCCCCTGAAAGGAAGGAGAAACAATACATTTTGAACATCTTAAAGATTTGCTGTTATATCCAACAAATGAGAAGAAGAAAATTGTAGAACCAATCCATTTTAAATCGTTGTTGAAGAAACTGTGATGATTCTTGTCTCTACTTGCCTCTCGGCCTTTACTGTTTTCTGTGTTTTTATCCTTTTAAGAATAACCAACTTTTGAAGAAAACGCCCTTTGGAACCAATTAAACTGAAATTATGCCTTTTAGTGAAGGAAAGAATCATTTTGAACAAAAAAGAGCAAAGGAAAAGGAGGTGGGCCCGAATCGCAATTGCAATCGGAAGAGGGTCCGAAGGAGTATCACACAAGGGAGGGATGCGATGGAAACTTGCGATTGTGATTAGTGTATAAGAGGAAAGGGGCGATCGCAATCGCAATCGGGGATCGGAGCGGGAAAGGGGTAGGTATACTGGAACGAGGCATAAAACTTGCGATGTGATTGGAATAAATATAATAAGGACAAAAGGATAATCCGAAGGGGTAATGGGTTAAATTCTCTTTCAAAATTAATAAAAATGGGTGGGCTCTTTTACAAAGGAAAAATATTTTTTTGTTGAAAAGAGCGGAGGGCTTAGTGGGACCGGGGATGATTGCAATCACAAATCGGGACGAGGAAGAGAGCGGGTCTAACATATAGCGAAGAAATGCGATTGCGATGGAGCAACGGAGTAACATAATGGAGCGGGGGTAATAAAAAACAATGTCCGACGATATATATCCTTTGAAAACAAACCAAAAATGATTTTTTGTTCTTTACAAAGGAAAAAACCCTTTACATTGCAAAGGGCGGAAGAAACTCAAGGTGGGACCCGGGGGTAGATCGAAATCATAAGATCAAAAGGGGAGTGGAGTGGGAGCGAAGTGCAATGGAAATGCCGATTGCGATTTGTGATTAATCTCATCGGTGATTTGTAATCGGGGAAGGGCGAATCGGAGGGGGTCAATTGGAGCATGCATTTGAATGTTGTGAAGGGAAGGGTTTTATTTAATCGCATCGGGCGTTTTATGGGTAAAAATAAATTTTCTGACGCGATTATGCGATTGGATGGGGTAAAAGGTGTTTATAAAGGAAAAATTTGAAATTTTATGGAATAAAGACTAAGGGTCAAATGGGAAAAGGGGCAAAGTTAGGCTATAGGGAGCCTTCTTTCACTTAGGCATAATTTTCGATCCAGGTGTCAGTTTTGAGAGTATAATATACCGTTGGAAAGCTCTTTCCAGGCTCTTTTTGAAGGGCATACTTAGAACATGATTTTGTACTGAAAATTTTGTGGAAAACACCTCTGAAAGGAAGGGTGGTGGCTTTGTGGAGATATCAGCTTCTAAAGTGCGGCTTATTACATATGAAGACATAAAATTACATAAAAGATGATAATAAAAGCAAAGTACCATGTTTTCACCTCAAAACAGGGTTTGGAGGTGAAAATTACATTGAGCTCAATAGAACAATTCTTTAATCTTTTCAGATGTTGTGCCTTTGAGTTTATTTTTCCTCCTCATAACCTTGCTGATATTTATTGACACTTGGCTCATTAATTTGACCATGATGAGACCCTAGAACCTAATGAGACCAACCCTATGACCTAATAATATGGATTGGGAGTGAAAGTGACTCATGACCGAAGACCATAGAGAGGGGAATCAACAAATTTCACATGAGGAAAAATTGATAAAAGACAACCACCAGTGGAATAGTTTTATATCATGACCTAATGGAATGATTGAAAATTCCTTCAGAATGGGACACCTAAGATGCAAGTGAAAAAGAGTTAATTTGATCACTTATGGCAGTATGACAAGACTGACACTAACATGACACATTGTCACTAAAGCAGGAGTGAATATAGATCCAAAAAGGGTAGAGGTAATTAACGGCATATCTCTACCTCGTAACAAGAAGGAGGTCCAGTTTTTCCTTGGGCGCATAAATTTTTTGAGAAGGTTCATCCCGAACTACGTAGAAATAGTTTGACATATCATCGAGATGATGAAGAAAAACAACGAGGTGAAATGGACAAAGGATTCAAGAGAAGCATTCAACACAATTAATAATTCCTTTGCAGAAGCCCCAGTACTAGTAGGACCAGATTACGGTAAGCCATTAATGATCTTCTTGTTTGCTTCCCCACATACTATAGCTGCAGTATTGTTACAAAAAAATGAGGAAGGGCATGAGCAACCCATCACATTCTTCAGTCAAGTACTTTGAGATGCCGAGTTAAAGTATAACATTTTAGAGAAACAGGTGTATGCCCTAGTGAATTCCCTAAAAGCTTTCCGCATGTATGTACTGCAGTAAACCATCACTGTTTTCGTGCCTACTGCTACAGTTAAAGACATTTTGATTCAGGGGGACAGCAAGGGCAAAAGAAGAAAATGGATTGCTAAGATCCAAGAATATGAATTAGACATTCACGTTACAAAGCTTGTCAAGGGATAGGGGTTGGCCAAAAAATTTTCTGAATCTAACTATTAGGCTCTGGGAATAAATTTGTCCATGGGAGTTGGAGAGTTTCCTGAAGGCATAGATGAATAGACCGGGATAGAAACTACTGCCCAAAAAACACACATGAAGTACCTGACCAGTGTTTGGTATAAGGATATTGTAGAATACCTTTTAACCCTCAGATGCCCACTAAATTTAAATAAGGATAAATATCGAGCGTTGAGGTTGAAATCCCAGAAATATATTGTTTCCAATGGTCGATTATATTAGAAGGACCCTTTAGGAATCCTACTCTTGTGCCTCACAGAATCCAAAGTGGAGGAGGTCATGGCCGAATTTTATGAAGGCATTTGTGGAGGCCACTACAGTTGGCGGTCCACAACCCACAAGATATTGACAGCAGGATTTTTCTGGCCCAAATTGTTCGGAGATGTACATGCTCAAGTCAGGGCATGCGAGAAGTGCTAGAGGTTAGCTGAAAAGCATAAATTTGCGCTCTTGCCTATGATCCCAGTGCATATAGAGGAGCCTTTTTAGCAATGGGGGATAGACTTTATCGGGGAGATCCACCCAGAGTCCAATGGCTAGAACAAGTGGATCTTGACAGCCACTGACTATTTCACCAAGTGGGTAGAGGTTGTGTCGGCAAGGAATGTTATCGATGCAGTAATGATCAAGTTCCTGGAAGAAAATATCATATCCAGATTTGGCTACTCAACCAAAATCGTGACAGGCAATGCTCAAGCTTTCAAGTCTGTTAAATTCACCAACTTCTGTCAACAATACCATATCACCTTGGGGCACTCTACAACCAATTATCCTCAAGGAAATGGACTAGCTGAGGCTTAAAATAAAACCTTGGTGAGGGCGTTAAAGAAAGCTATAAATGAAAGTCAGAAAAATTAGGACTGTCAGCTTAAATTTTCACTATGGGCAAACAAAATCACTAACAAGAGATCGATAGGTGAATCCCTATATGAACTAATTTACAGGAGAGTAGCGGCGTTCCCCATTTATCTCACTTTGCCCATGGCCAGATTTCTATAGGATAGCCAAGAAGAGCCAAACGAACTTATCAGAAGGATGAATCAACTGGTTGAGCTAGAAGAGACTAGGGGTTGTGTGAATGACAGGTTAGAAGAATATCAGGATAAGATGAAGGGTTTATTTGATCAACATGCCAAATATAAAGAAATGCAGTCTGGGGACTTAGTACTGAGATGGGACATCATAAGAGTCGAGAAGGGTAAGCATGGAAAGTTCGACCCGCTATGGCTTGGGCCATTCAAAATTGTCGAGGTTAAAGGCAACAACGCCTTCACACTGGAGAATTTGAAAGGTGATGTGATCGAGGCACCCGTAAATGGGAAATTCTTAAAACCCTATTTTCAATACTGATCTGGGTCTTGAAGGCCCATTGTATTATAGTGTATATATCAATTTCTTTCACTTTCACCGTTGATGTTTTGTTTGCCATAGGAATGTTTTGAAGTTTTGAAGAGGCTCCGATTATCAAAGTATAATCCACAAATGGTTTCCAAAGTTCTCGACACACTTGAGAGAAAATTTTCCATCCCCAGGTGGAGCCAATGTTGTTATGTTAGCCCTCACCTAAAGCCGCAAAAGAAAAACTTAGGATTAATGAAAGGAAATTCATAAGTGGTGAGCGGGCTAAGCAAATGGAAGGGAAGTGTAGTATGCAAAACCCCCTCATGATAAAAGGTGTGGACAGGAGAGATGATGGTGCTACACAAAGAAGCAAGGCGAGACCGCGACCATACGCAAGAAAATCAAGAAAGGAGTTCCATGTACAAGGATTTCGGGGGTACTGAGGTTGGTATGAGGAAGGCGGATGTCTCAGCGGGGTGTTGTTTTAGACATCCCCACTTTCCTAGCTTCAGCCATTCAATGTTGTGAAACCAACTCCAAAAGTAGAAGAAAAGAGATATCAATGCCTTAGAATAAGCCACTTCGAGGGGGAAACCTCCAATACATTACATGAATGAAGAATTCTTGGATGATACAAATTAAAAAACCTCCTTTCTATATATAGGAGTCCATGGGGCCACAATGTAATCCTGGCAGACCTAACAATAATAATTTAAGGGCACAATAATAACAATATGGGGGTTACAAGGGTACAATAATAACAATAAGGGGGTTACACTAACAAAAATAAGGGACTATACTAGTAATATAGGGACCTAACATGCCCTTCTCCTTCCAAAAAGTGTTTTCCTCAATTCTTGAGTAGCTTTGGGTGCTTCTGTATAAAATTCCCATCCTCCCACGTAGAATCTTCAGTGGGTAAGTTCTTCCACTTGATGAGATACTCTGAAATTGATTGATTCCATAGCTATCGAGTTCTCGTTTCCATGACCGCTTCAGGTTCCAATATGATTTTTCCTTCCTCATCAAGTTCTAGAAATATTGTTTGAACTGGAAGATTTTCACCTATAACCTTCTTTAAGCATGAAACATGGAAAATTGGATGCACTCATGAAGAAGTAGGAAGCTCCAATTTGTCTGCCATAGTACCAAACTTTTGCAACACCTTGTAAGGACCATAATACTTTGGTGATAATTTATTATCCTTCTTAGCTTGCTTGAGGGACATTTGTTTGTATGGTTATAGCCATAAAAATACCCAGTCTCTTACATCAAAACTTCTCTCGCTGTGATGTTCACTTGCCTGTTGTTTCATTCGATTTTGTGCCAAATTCAAGTTGTACTTTAAGAGTTGGAGAACTTCTTGTTCATGCTCGATGTGATCTTCCATTGCTTGAACCTTAGAATTTTCTCTTAAAGATGATGTTAGGGATGGTGGATGATATCCATAAAGTGCCATAAATTGGGTCATTTTTGCTGCAGTATGGAAGGAAGTGTTATACCACCATTCAACGAGAGGTAACCACTTGACCCATTGTATTTGTTTATGAGATACAAAACAACAAAGATATCCTTCCAAACATTTATTTACTATCTCAATTTGAACATCGGATTGAGGATGATAAGATGAGCTATGAGCTAATTGAGTACCGAAACGAGAAAATAACTCCGTCCAAAAATTTCCAGTAAAAATGGGATCTCTGTCGCTCACAATAAACCTTGGGTTTCCATGTAGCTTTTGAATTGTGTCCATAAATGTAGTAGCAACTGTAATTGCTTTAAATGGATGAGATAATGCACAAAAGTGTGCATACTTGGTAATTCTATAAACTACCACCATGATGACACTCTTTCCTTCGGACTTAGGTAAAACTGTGATAAAATCCATTGAAATCTCCTCCCAACATTGACTTTGAAAGGATAAAGGTTGTAGAAGACTCGGGGTCTTAATTGTCTCAAATTTATTTTGCTGGAAAACCAAAAATTCTCCCAAAAAATTTTGAATATCAGATTTAAGGCCATCCCAAAAAAATTCTTTCTTCACCCAGTGGTAAGTTTTTAAAAATCTTGAGTGTCCTCCTAAAGGAGAAGTGTGAAATTCCAAAAGAATCTTTTGATTTAGTTGGGAATTATTACAAAGATATAAGCAATATTTGTACCATAAGGAATCATTTTTCCAACTAAATGTATCATATGTACTAGGATCTTGCTGCAACTTTTGAATGAGTGTCCACACATTTTCGTCCTTCTTCCATTCATCTCTTGCTTCGCTTATCCAATCTGGTTAGATAATAGAAATGGCATAAAGAAATTCTTCCACCTCTTCATTCTTTCTTGAGAGTGCATCTGCAACAAAATTTAGCTTCCCTTTTTTTTTAGATTATTTCAAAGTCATAACCCAACATCTTTGTGACCCATTTTTGCTACTCTTCTGAAGATAGTCTTTGTTCCAAAAAGTGTTTAAGACTATCGCAGTGAGTTTTCCTTGAAGTGTCTTCCCATTAGGTAAGTTCTCCATTTCTTTAGTGCATGTATTATTGATAACATTTCCTTCTCATAAATAGGTTTCATAATCTTTTCCTTTGATTGAATGACTTTCAAAATTAATGGGTCTTCCTTCTTGCATTAAAACAACACCAATTCCATTTCCTAAGGCATCACATTCCACGGTAAAGGTTTTTGTGAAGTCTAGCGTAGCTAAGACCGGTGCTAGGCACATTGCCTCTTTAAGATGTTCAAAGGCCTTAGTTGCTTTAGGAGTCCATGAAAATGCAGCTTTCTTCAATAATGTTGTTAGAGGTGCTACTATTCTCCCATAATTCTTAAAAAAATTGCGATAATACCTTGTTAACCTGAGAAATCCTCGCAACTTCTTTATGGTTGTGGGGACTTTCCATTCCTTAATGTTTTTAATTTTTTTAGGGTCTACCTTAACTCCCTCGTGAGATACAATATGACCTAGATATTCCACCTCTTGTACTCCAAAGAAACATTTGGATGTTTTTGCATATAATTGCTTCTCCTGCAATAGCTTGAGCACACTAACAACATGTTGAACATGATCCTTCCAAGACCTACAGTAGATTAGTATATCATCAAAAAATACTAGCACAAATTTTCTAAGGAATGGTTTGAAAATGGAATTCATCAACCCTTGAAATGTAGAAGGTGCATTGTTAAGGCCAAAAGTGATAAGGTGATCATGTCCTAAGTGAAAAAATGCTCAAAATTGGAACTGCTCAGAACTGGTAATAAGTTGATCGACCGGATAGTGTTCTTCATTATGATCCTAACATCGCAAACAACACTCAAATCCGATGCCAGATGTGGAAGATATTCAAGTTTTAATTTTTCCCAATAACCTTCAAAACAACGCTTTTGAAAGAAAAATTGGCATCTTTAGAAAAATTGTGAAATGGAAAAATTTCATTTTTTATAAAAAAAATGGAGGGCCTATCAGTGGGTGCCACATGGCCCCAGGCCTAATGGTTCAATGTGTAAAAAAATTTTGAATTTTAAAAATTATTTGGTCATTGGGCCGACCCAACCCGGGTGGGCACGGGTCACCTGCGGGCGGTGTCTACCCGCGGGTCAGGTGTGAACACGGGCCGGTGTGAACCTTGGGCAGAGAGTGAATGAACAGGTAAAATAGTGAATGGGTGGTAGTTGGTCGTTGAACGCAAAGGCGGGTTGGTTGTGAGCGTGACGGTTCAGCTCTGAACGAGAGAGCATGCAGCGATGGTTGGATGTGAACGTCAGCGGGCATGACTGAACGAAGTGTTGGGTGGTGTCGACCCATGAATGGGTAGAGTCTGCACGTAAACACCAGCGGGTCAGTGCTGAATGTGTTGGGGTCTCAAAATAACGGTGGAAAATGTTTTGGGTGGAGATTAAGGCTTAGTTCCCACGGTGTTAGCCCTCCACTCATAAGACCTCAAGTGGAGACCACGGGCGCGGTTAAATTTTATCCGCCAGCTCCTAACTGTCCAAAAACCTCGCATATGAACATGATGAATTCTAACAGTTAAATCAAATGTTGCCAACTAATTTGGAGTGGGGTCCCCCTAAACCTGCGGAGATAGCCAAAATGGCAGAGTTAACTACAGTTTCCCAAATTTAGGAGGTTTTTTAGGCCAAACTGGAAAAAACTTCAGTTGGGCATAAATTTCACTAGACAAAACCTTTTGGAGTGAAATTGTTTTTGATTTCGGGTATTTTTAGCATTCCAGAGCCAATGGAATAGGTTGCAGAGTCAACAGAGCTGATCTTCAGGTAATTTTTCAGCATAGAATCTTGGAGAGCCATCAGGGCCTAGGGAGTGTTGGAGCTATATTGGGCTATGGTTGAGCATTGGAGGTGAAACAAAAGCCAATATTTACTGTTTTCTGTGTTTTGAACTCATTTCCATAGCTTATTTTTCCTGTTTAGGCTTTCTTATCACTATATAACCAATTTGAGCATCTAATGAGAGCAAGGACATGCCCATTTGGGGGCCTTGGACCCGGCAGATGTAGCCTAGGAGGGGTGAACTGCCTCATCAGCTGCTGTGTTATATTATGTGATTTTATCTTGCTCTGTTTTTTTCAGATTTAATATGTTAAATAGTAAAAAGAAATAACACTCCTTCACACAGAAGACTCAGAAATTAACCAAAAACACTTTGTTTCACTTGCAAGACTATCTAAACACTTTGAACACCTATTTAATGGAAATGAATACCTTGAACAAAAAATACAAGTAGTTTCATTTTCAGATCATGAGTGTTAAATTATATAAGTTCTAAAGGCAGAGTCTGTAAAGGGCCAGGTAGCCTCTGGATCTCATCCTTTTATCAAAGGTGACATATCTAGTAAATGCCCCTACAGTCAATCTCTGGAATAGATCAAAGAAGTTGCATTTTCATATCAGTTGGTATGAGAGCTATGGTTTAGAGCTAGATTTTTTACTTAGCATTTGTTTTGTGCAAAGATTAAGTCATTTGTTTGCAATTTTTGATGTTGACTAGGTTAAAACTCAAGAGAGGTGAAGGAAAATTGGTTAGTGCACAAACTAATCCACAACCAAGAAGGGTTAGAGAACCACCTCCAAGATCCCTAGAAGCATCTAAAAGCATGTCTTCAAGAGAAGGTGAAACTCCCGAAGAGATGGATCCCAAGGAAGAAGAAAGGGTATTTCGGAAATCTTTCTTGGATATGATTGAAATGGTAAGGATCCTCTATCAAGAAAGAAATGATAGGATTGCTGGAGAAGGGTCTAAAAACCAAAAAGAAGGAGAGGATTCCTCAAGAAGAAAGAAGGTTAATGATTAGTCAAAGAAAGGAAATGGAGGAAATGGTGATCCACCATCTCCATCATCATCCTCTTCCTCGTCATCATCTTCCTCGACTTCGGTAAATCAGTCACATAAGTTGAAAACCACTGGTAAAAATCATTTTCTAAAGCTTGATGTCAAATTTTAATTTCCAATGTTTAAAGGTGAAGTGAATGTAGAGAAATTAGATAATTGGATCAGACAATTGGAAGTCTATTTAAGGATTCAAAATCTGTATGATGATGACACCAAAATACAACTAGTGTCGCTAAGGATGAATGGAGCAACTTTGGTATGGTGGGAAGCCAAGACCAAAGAGGAAATCAATAAACATGGTAGGATTACACTATCATGGAATAAATTTATTACTGCAATCAAGAAGAAATTTAATCCTCTTTCTCATCTTCAAAAGGCTATAATTAACTGGAAAAACTTTAGACAGCTTAAGGGACAGAATGTGCAAAACTATACCCAAGAATTTAGGAGAAGAGCACTCTTATTAGGGGTAGAATTATAAAGTCAAGATACTTTGCTGAATTATATAGGTGGATTGCACAGTTACCTTAAACACACTATCCCTATGTTTAATCCTACTAGTCTAGATGAAGTTTGTGTACAAGCTACACATTTAGAGGCTAGAGGGAAAAACACTTTTGATGAGGGTAGAAACAAGCCTTTCAAAGGGAAGAACAAAGATAAAACCTTTAAGGGAAAAGGTAAAAAGAATGCATCTATCAAACAAGAGGGTGAAAAGGTCATTTGTAAACATTGTTCAAGAGAGGGCCATGAAGAGAAAAACTGTTGGAAATTACATCTTGAAAAAAGAAACCAGTTTAACAAAAACAAGGGAAAGAAGAAAACTACAACTATTACAACTACACCTCAAGATTTAGGTGATGATTCAGAGGATGAAACAAAAATTGCAGCCATGGGTTTGAAAAGTATCAAGGGAAAGGAAACTGAAACTAGAGCAAGCACTATTACTTCAAACTATCATTTACAAGCTCCTAGTGAGGAAGAAAGAATTGAATTGTTACATGTGAGGGTAGTCTCAAAACATACTAAAATTGACACACTGTTTGACAGTGGGTCACAAGAAAATCTCATATCAGAAGACTTGGTCAAACGGCTAAAACTTGAGACTATTCCACATCTCAAGCCTTATCCACTTGGGTGGATATGCAAGGATGAAAACTTACAAGTCTCAAGAAAGTGCATATTGTGATTCGCCATAACTGCACACTTTATTGACACAGCTGAACTTGATGTGGTGCCACTTGATATATAGGGAATTGTTTTGGGAATTCCTTAATTATTTGACAGGAAAGCGATCTTCCATCACCATGAAAAAAATATCATCTTTTTAAATATGGCAAGGATTTCATTGTCAGAGCACATCAAAAGAAGAAAAATATAGCGATGGTAAATGCGGGACAGGTAAAAAGGCTAGTCAATTCTAGCAAGAGTTTTGTACTTCTTATGGTTAAGCCCAAGGTTGATATGAATTATGAGTCATTTTAAAATTTTGATTCCAAGCTTAAATCAGATTTATATGATGTAGTTGATGCACATCATCAGATGTTTCAGGAACCGATAGGTTTACCTCTTGAAAGGGAGATTCAGCATGAGATCCATTTACATCAATATTGTCCTCTTCCTAACATCGGTATGTACCGCTTGTCTATCATGGAGAATGTTGAAATTAAGAGGCAAATTAAAGACTTGTTGGAAAAAGGATTCATAAGACCAAGCACTTCGCCATGTGGGTCACCGATAGTGTTGATTCCAAAGAAAGATGGAACTTGGTGCATGTGTGTGGACTTCAGGGCATTGAAAAAAATAACAGTAAATAATCGTTACCCACTTCGAAGGATAGATTATTTGTTGGATCAGCTGAAAGATGCTAAATATTTCACTAAGTTGGACTTACGTAGTGGTTATCATCAAGTTATAATTGCAGAAACTGACATTTGGAAGACAACTTTTAAAACCAAACAAGGACTCTTTGAGTGGCTTGTCATGCCGTTTGGTTTATGCAATGCACCTGCAACTTTCATGCAGGTAATGGATGATGTCTTACGTCCTTTTCTTGATGATTTCGTTATTTTCTACTTAGATGACATCTTAATTTTCAGCAAGACTAGAGAAGAGCATGTCATGCATGTTAAGAAGTACTTGATGTTTTGAAGAAAAATCAGTTATTTCTTAAAATTTCAAAGTGTGAATTTGGAAAGAATTCTTTGGTTTATTTGGCACACATAGTAGGAGGAGGCACTTTGAGAATTGATCCTTCCAAATTAGAATCCATTGTGAATTGGCCTACTCCCAAATCCATTACAGAGGTAAGAAGTTTTTTGGGTGCAGCTCAGTATTGGAGGAAGTTTATTTCTAAATTCTCTGCCATAGCAACTCCTATGCATGCAGTGACTACTGTGAAGCGTGCTTTCCAATGGGGAGGCAAGCAACAAAAATCTTTTGATTTTTTGAAAGAGAAGATAATTTCAGCTCTAGTTCTTGCATTACCGGACTTGAGACAACCATTCGAGATTCAGACAGATGCAAGCGATTATGCCATGGGTGCAGTTCTCTTACAACATGGTAAGCCTATTGCATTTCATTCTGATACATTTAATGGTGCTATTGAGTTGTATGCATTGGTACAAAGTGAAAAAAAATGGAAACACTATTTGATGGGCAAAGAAATAATTGTTCATACCGACCATCATCCTTTACAATACTTGCAATCATAAAGTAAATTGCAGTAGTCACAACATTTCAGATGGGTGGGCTTCCTACAACAATTTCACTTGGTAATAAGGTACAAGAAAGGTATTTACAACAAGGTTGCTGATATGCTTTCAAGGCCTATTATTAGTGCTAGTACTTTTCTTAAGAATGATTCTATTGTGCATGAGAGCTACATAGAACAATATGCATCAGATGTTGATTTTAAGGATGTGTATGCTAACTTGAGTGAAGGGAATCATGTTGAGGAGAATGATTATCATTTACATAATAATTTTCTGTTTCATATGGGAAAGTTATGTATACCACAGGGGGAGAGACTAAGCATGATGAGAGAGGCTCATTCTTCTCTCATAGCTGGACATTTTAGGGTAAGAAAAACAGTGGCACATTTACAGAGGTATTGTTATTGGCCTCACATGGTAGATATTGTTTCACGTTTCATTAGAGGTTGTTCATTATGTGCTACAAACAAGCCTAGCAATAGGAAGCTTGGTTTATATACGCCATTGTCGGTACCTTCTAGACCATGGGAAAGTGTTTCTATGGATTTTTTTGGAGGGCTACCATTATCTAAAAAGTAGCATGATTATATTTATGTAGTAGTTGATCATTTCAGCAAGATGTGTATTCTTATGCCATGTAAGAAATCTATAACTGCTGAACAAACTACTGATTTATATTTTCAACATGTATGGGTTCATTATGGCTTGCCTAATTCTATTTTTAGTGACAGGGATTCTAGATTTGTGGGGAACTTTTGGTCCAATTTATGGAATATGATAGACACTAAGTTGAAGAAGAGTACTGCTTTCCATTCGCAAATTGATGGAAAAACAGAGGTAGTGAATAGAACCATTGTACATATTTTGAGAGGTTATTGCAGCAAGCATCCCAAGCTTTGGGATGAGAATTTTCATTACATTCACCATGCTTACAACTGGGCCAAGCACTCTTCTACAAATAATTCACCTTTTGAAGCTTGTTTTGGGTATTTGCCTAAGTCACCTTTAGATTTTATTATTGAGAAGGATGTGGCCATCGATGGTCATAGTGACATTGACAAAGATCACATGTTCATTGAAAGAATTTAGCTCATATATCAGCAAGTTCAAGAATAGCTTGAAAAAAGTCGAGGCAAGTACAAGGAGAGGCATGATAAGCATAGAATTGATCATAAGTTTCAAGAAGAGGATGAGGTATGGTTGCATATTAGTAAGGAAAGAATACAAGGAGAAGGTAAAAATCTGAAGCCTATTCATTATGGTCCATTCAAGATCCTTAAGAAAGTTGGAAATAATGCTTTTCAATTAGATTTTCCTTCATACATGCAAATGTATTTTGTTGTGAATGTGGAAAATTTACGTTTGTATGAACCTACTTTAATTTCTTATATTGAAAGTGACATTCAACTGCCATCCATAGAGGATTTCTCACCATAATTTTTGGATGAATTGAAAGAGGATGATATCCTTGACAGAAGGACATGCACTTCAAGGAGGGGAAATGTTGATTATGTTTGGGTTGGTCTTAAAGGCAGCAAACCGAGTAAGGCAAGTGGATTGAGGTGGAAAAGGTGAGGGACCTATACCCTTATCTTCTTAACAGGTAATTGAAGGATTTTTGGGTCCAAAAGCTTCCCAATGGGGAGGTGTCATCAGGTGATCATGTCGTAAGTGAAAAAATGCTCAAAATTGGAACTGCTCAGAACTGGTAACAAGTTGATCGACTGGATAGTGTTCATCATTATGATCCTAACGTCGTGAACGACACTCAAATTTGATGCCGGATGTGGAAGATATTCAAGTTTTAATTTTTCCCAGTAACCTTCAAAATAGTACTTTGGAAAGAAAAATTGACATCTTCAGAAAAATTGTGAAATGGAAAAATTTCATTTTTTTATAAAAAAAATGGAGGCCCTATCAGTGGGTGCCACGTGGCCCTAGGCCTAATGGTTCAATGTGTAATTTTTTTTTGAACTTTAAAAATTATTTGGTCATTGGGTCGACCCGACCCAACCCGACCCAGGTGGGCACGGGTCACCCATGGGCGGTGTCTACCCATGGGTCAAGTGTGAACGCGGGCCGGTGTGAACCGTGGGAAGAGAGTGAACGGACGGGTCAAACAGAGAACGTGTGGCGATGGTTGTTGAACGCAAAGGTGGGTTGGTTGTGAACGTGATGGTTCAGCTCTAAACGAGTGGGCATGCAGAGATGGTTGGACGTGAACATTGGCGGGCACGACCGAACGGAGTGTTGGGTGGTGTCGACCCGTGAACGACAGAGTTTGCACGTAAATGACAGCGATTCAGTGTTGAACGTGTTGGGGTCACGAAATAATGGTGGAAAACGTTTTGGGTGGAGATTATGGCTTGGCTCCCACGGTGTTATCCCTCCACTCATAAGACCTCAAGCGGAGACCACAGACACGGTTAAATTTGATCTGTTATCTCCTAACTATTCGAAAACATCGCATATGAATGCGCTGACTTCTAACAGTTAAATTAAATACTGCCACCTAATTTGGAGCGGGGTCCCCCTAAACTGGCGGAGATAGCCAAAATGGCGGAGTTAGCTGTAGTGTTCCAAATTTAGAGGAGGTTTTTTAGGCCAAACTGGACAAAATTTCAGTTGGGCATAACTTTCACTAGAAAAAACCTTTTTGAGCGAATTGTTTTTCGATTTCGGGTATTTTGAGCATTCCAGAGCCAATGGCATAGGTTGCAGAGTCAACAGAGCTGATCTTCAGGTAATTTTTCAGTAGATAAGCTTAGAGAGCCATCAGGGCCTAGGGAGTGTTGGAGCTGTATTTGGCTATGGTTAACCATTGGAGGTGAAAAAAAAGCCAAACTTTACTGTTTTTTGTGTTCTGAACTCATTTCCACAGCTTATTTTTCCTGTATAGGCTTTCTTATCACTATATAACCAATTTTAGCATCTAATAAGAGAAAGGACATGCCCATTTGGGGGCCTTGGACCCGGCAGATGTAGCCCAGGAGGGGTGAAATGCCTCATCAGTTGATGTGTTATATTATGTGATTTTATCTTGCTGTGTTTTTTTCATATTTAATATGTTAAACAGTAAAAATAAATAACACTCCTTCACACATAAGACTCAGAAATTTACCAAAAACACTTTGTTTCACTTGCAAGACTATATAAACACTTTGCAAACCTATTTAATGGAAATGAATACCTTGAACAACAAATACAAGTATTTTCATTTTCAGATCATGAGTGTTAACTTCTATAAGTCTTAAAGGAAGAGTCTGTAAAGGGCCAGGTAGCCTCTGGATCTCATCCTTTTATCAAAGGTGACATATCTAGTAAATGCCCCTATAATCAATCTATGGAACAGATCTAAGAAGTTGCATTTTCAGATAAAAAAGGCATGACCAAAAATTCATAATGACCCTCATGAGTTTGAAATGTTGTTTACGGAATATCTTCAGTCTTCATTCTAATTTGATGATATCCTGAATGAAGATCCAACTTGGTAAAATAAATTTCTCCATTTAATTCATCCAATAATTCATCAATCACAGGAATGGGAAATTTATCTTTAATGGTGAGCTTATTTAGCTCCCTATAATCGGGACCCATGCACCATGATCCATCCTTGTGTACCAATACTACAGGAGTAGAGAAAGAACTTTGACTAGGTTGAATTATACCCGCCTCTAACATTTCTGCAATCATACGTTCAATTTTTCTCTTTTGGAAATAAGGATATCTATAAGGCTTGGTGTTTGGAGGAACACTTCCTGGAATCAAAGGAATAACATGATCATGATCACGAATAGGTGGGAGTCCTTTGGAAGTTTCAAAAACCTTGGAATGATTGTCCAAGACTTTTTGGAGATCTGCAAAAATAAATGATTTTGATGTTGGAACTTCTGGTGAGGATAATTGTGTAATTATGCCTCGTTGTTCTTTCTTTAGAAGCTTTGTCATGACATTAGAGCTTATTATATTTCTCAGCTTCCCTGAAATACCTCGTAATTCGACTTCCTTTCCTTCTAAAAAAAATTTCAAGAAAATTTCTTGAAAATTAAAAGCTACCGTCCCCAAATATTGTAACCATTGTACTCCTAGTACAACATCAGCACCTCCCATAGGAATGGAAAGCATTGGACTATTGAATACATATTCCCCCATGGTTAGCTTGATATTATGGAATTTTCCAGAGCAATTTATAGTTCCTCCATTTGCAACCATCACTTGACATTCTAGTGTTGGGTATAGGAAACAATTCAATTCCTTGGCTACCTTACGATGAATAAAATTATGGGTGCTACCTGAATCAATCAACACTATTACCTTTTTCTTCTTGATATGTCCTTCTATCTTGAGAGTTTGAGGAGTGGTAATTCCTGCCAATGCATTACACGATATGGTCGGACTCATTTCCTCCTCTTCTAGGGTTGGTTCCTGGTGTATATCCTCTTCTTGTTCATTTTCTTCTTCCTCTTCACAATCTATGTAAAATAATTTCTTCTCAGCACACTTATGACTTTTAGTGTATTTTCTATCACAACTGTAGCAAAGCCCTTTTTCTCTTTTTTATTCCAATTCTTTTGGTGTCAACCTTGTAGGTTGTTGAAATCTAGGAGTAGCAACACTTCCCTCTTTATAGAAGTGAGTGGTAGGCTTCCTTGTCGCCATAATTTTACATTCAATTTTTCGTACCAACTTGAATGCCTTCTCCAATGAATTAGGTTCCAAAACGCGAACTTCATGTTGGATGTTATCCTTTAAAGTACCTATGAAGATATCAATCTTGTGTTCCTCTAGAATATTAGTTACCCTTATATTCAATTTTTGGAAGTCCTCAATGTACTCCCCCACTAACCTTTTTGTTTGAGATTTATCAATTGGCTAAAGAAGGTGTTGCTCTTTGTATCCTCATAATGTGCTATCATTTCCTCCGTAAAAATTGACCAAGTGACAATTTTTTTACGAGAGAAAAGCCATCAATACCATACAAATTTATTTTTTCTAAATGTAAAGTTGCAATACATACCTTTTGTGTGTTTTGCACGTTATTGAGATCAAAATATTTCTCAATCTGTAGTATCCATGTTACAGGACCCTTTCCATCAAACTTCATCATATCCATTTTTGGAATATGGTGGTTCTTCCCGCCAACATTAGAGTTTATGAAATCACGATTAACATTTATGTTGTTCTCATCATGAGTTTCCTCTAATATATTTTCACCATTAGGAAACATTTGTTGTATCAAATTTGTCAAACCTTCCATGTCTTCTTTTAGATCATTCTTCGTGTTCTCCATTTTTTCGTCGATCTTAGCTTCCATGTCATCCGTCTTAGATTCCATGCCAGCTTCCATGCCATCTATCTTAGCTTCCATGCCATTCTTCAAACCATCCATCTTATATTCCATTCCCTTCTTCAAACCATCCATCTTAGTTTCCACACCTTTCTTCAAAACTTCCATGTCATTTTTTGTTGCTCTTTGCGAGAGCGAAATTTGTTGCACTTGCTCTTGTAAATTTGATATGTCATGTTGCCATTCTTCATCTTCATGAGTCATAGTAGAGCCTTCTAAAGGCTTAATGGGCTTTGAATTATTTTTAGCGGCCATTTTAGAATTTAATATTGATATATATTCTACAATATGCCCTTGAAATAAATTCAACTTGATTCTTCAAACAAGACTCATGCAATTCGGGAAAAAACAAAATACACACCTTTTACTTGATTTTGAGGAGCTTTATATTGAAATTGAATTATCTCTGTAATTGTAGATCCTAAATATCTGAAATTCAGCCTTATAGTATCCCTCTGAAACTTCTTTCAAATGTCACAGGTCTGACCTGATTTGGATTCTTCAAGGCAAAGTTATGTCCAATCTCCCACAATGACCCAATTATGGACTGGTTCAATAGAACAAACTTGTACGACTTTCCACGTGTCATTGTTTCCTCCTTTGGCTTTGAAATTGATAGAAAATAAACTATAGTCCGTGTAATTGTGGCCAATTTTTACAACATTCCAATCTCATGCTCAAAGAGAGAGTTATGAAGATTTTCGCACGATAACCTCTTTGAGATGAAATTCGGGAGACTAAAAAATACCTAACTTCCACATATCATATCTCCGCAAATATTGTGAACCAAGCTCTAAAATTTTTTGACGATGTTCCTTACAATTTGTTCTTTTCTCTCTAACAATTTCAGCTTCTGAAACTTGGTAGAAAAAAATTTATAGCGCAAATGCCGCGATGACCTTTTTAGGTTAAATTCAGGAGCATGCAAAAAGCCCTAACTTCCACAGATCATATCTCTGAAAATATTGTGAACCAAGCTCTGAAATTTTGCGACGATGTTCCTCAGGATTTTAGCTTCGCACTATAAAAATTTCAGCTTTTGAACCTTCGTAGAAAAAATGTTATAGCGAAAATTCCACGATGACTGGTTTGGAGCATCGAAAACCCTAGAATCCAAAGCTCTGATTCCAAATGTTGTGAAACTAGCTCCAAAAATAGAAGAAAAGAGATATCAATGCCTTAGAAATAAGTCACTTCAAGGGGGAAACCTCCAATACATTACATGAATGAAAAATTCTTAGATGATACAAATTACAAAACCTCCTTTCTATATATAGGAGTCCATGGGGCCACAATGTAATCCTAGCCGACCTAACAATAATAATTTAAGGGCACAATAATAACAATATGGGGGTTACAAGGGTACAATAATAACAATAAGGGGGTTACACTAACAAAAATAAGGGACTATACTAGTAATATAGGGACCTAACATTGAAACTCAGTTCCAAGAGTTACCCTCTTCTGCGGCTTTCTGGTTCTGCTCATTAGTCTTTTACCTCTTTCTGTTTTAACACAATGACAAGTTCGAAACTTTAGGCCTCGAAAATCTTTTGAGAGAAAACACCCAACCGAGAACTGTCTTTGAGTGGAACGTCTCAATGCGTCAACAGCCTAACGGGGGGGGGGGGGGTGTTATACGAGGTTCTTGAATGAGTTCATGTCCATTTCCTACACAATACTTCGTGATAGCCGTCCGCTCAGGATTTTTCTCATAGAAAAGGATTGGCTATAGTTCGATGATGAAGAGAGCAAAGGGGACTGGTACCTGTTTGACGACTACACTGAGATTAGAGTCATAGTGCAGACGTACCCCCCTATTGCCTACTGGTGTTTCCTGCTATGCGGATTTTCGCCCTTGAGTACATCCGTCGAACCCTGAAAGTAGACCAGTTCAAATTTGTCCCCGCAAAGAAAGGCTACATTCTCAAGCTCCCCACCACTATCTTCCCCTTCACCATAAACTCAAGACACACCCTCTCCACAATGGAAATGCTGCTTCAGGGGATGGATCTAGTACAAGGGAAAGCTTGGCCCTATGACCCAAAAGGAATCCTTTCCAATAGGAAAAGGAAGATTAAGTCCACTACATATGTACATGAGACTAGGTCCTTCATTGAATGGAGAGCTAACCTTGATACATGGCCTTTGGCTTCGTAAATGGAGGCTGAATCTTTGGCTGTAGATGGAAGGGGTGAAACTGCTTCATTGGGTAGAGAGAAAAGAGGGTAGGCCGACGAGGCCAATGTTTCAGAGGAAAAAGAAGATATGGATATGGGGGAGGGATCCCATCCCTCCAAGAAGCAAAGAACTGAGGAGGTGGAGATTATCTGGGAAGATCTTCCACGGGAGGAATTGATCCGATACAGGGAGCCTAACAAGGGCAAGGCTGGTTTCATGTTAAATTATGATGGCACTTCCTCTTCGAAACCCTCTGGGATATCACAGGCCGTTTCGGTTAACAGGGCCGAAGTAAGGGAAGAAATTGGAAATAGAAACCGGACAGTAAGGGAGAAACTCCGAGCATAATTGGCAGGGTTTGTGGATAAATATCATACCTGGCTCACCTCAGAGCTTGATATGGACAAAGAGAAATTGATAATAGCTATCACAGAGGTAATGCTAGATCCGACAGCTGATGAAATCAGCTACTGAGATTTGGAGGTTGCTGTGAATCTGGAAAAGGTCCCTTTAACCGACAATCTCAGTCTCCATCAATGCATCAGGGATATGTTAAGAGACGAAGTAGTAAAAATTGCACTTGCACTGAGGAAGATGGAAGAAACGTACGAAGAGGTGTTGGAGAACCAGAAAAAAGAGAGGGCTAGTGCTAGAGGCATCAACAACAATCTACATAATCTCAGGAGCATAGTGAGGGAAAAAGGAAGCAACAAAGATGGGATCCGGAAGCAGATCATCTTGGAACTAGAGTCTGAAAACTCAGAGTTAAGGGAGACTACACATCCCCCGCGGGAAATATATACAAACAGAGGAGCTAGCCCAGGCAAAGAGAGAGAAATCAACTCTCACTGATTCATTGGCCTAGGAAAGGGATGGGAATGCCAAGACGGCCACATATATGGTTTCCCTCAGACAGAAAATGGCCGAGCTGTAGGGGAAATGGGACACACACGTATGTGTGACCATAACCTCCGATATACCTGGTACCAATCCAGCGCAGCTAACCAAAGCTTTGCCAAACTTACAGGTCTCAGAAAAGCAAGCCCACACAGCAGATCAGAAAATACAGGAGTTGGAAGCTAAACTGGAAGAAAACGACAAGGTGGTAGCAGCTCTACAAGAAGAGGTGGAAGGAGCTAAAAGGGAGAAGCTGAAACATGAAAATACCATCAAGGAAATGACCAACCAGATGAAAGGAAATGCAACCCTCTTGGAAGCTAGGTGCCTCATTTGGACCGAAATTATATCAAAGGTAAAGCAACATTGGAAATATATTACTTTAATGGATGATAAAAAGATTGAGGTTTGATTATTCAAAGGAAATTTGTAGGAAGGTCTAGTGGAAGTGGAGGCAAAGGTGGCGATGTCCAAAAAATAGATTACTTACCTGAATGGATTAGACTCTGAAGAGCTAGCCACCCAATGGATCATAGACCGTTTCAAGGGAGTGATGGAAATCAGAAGGGTAGTCGAGAAGGAGACCACGCGTGCAAATGCATTGAGTGGTTTGGAACAGGTTGCCAAGGGAGTGGAGCGATTTGATCAAGAATGGGATGAGATGGTGAAGGCAGGTCTCCCATCATGCTGGGAGCCGGTAATGACTGCGTTTTGAGGCCCAATGTATTATGAACAGAAGTTGACGGCCGTTATGAACCAGACTGATCTCCCCTATGAGAAAAATACTTTCCTGAAAGATGAAACGATAATTACTACCCTGGGCAAGGAGATTTCCCTTCTTTGTCAGATAAAGTAGCACTTGGTTGTTCACGTGGATTACTCTGAATTGACTGACATATAGGCCTTAGTGGAGATTTTTGACACTATGCCCCCACGGGGTGACCATATGGCAGAAATGCAGCGAGTATGTCAACATTCCAGTCGCCACACCATCCCACCAGTCCCCACCTCCTCAGAGACACAAAGCTGGCTCATCCGCATCATTGGCACTTCCAAAACAGTCGGCAGTAGCCACGCCTCGTCATCCAAAAAAATGATACTCATGATCTGGCCCAAGTGGCCTTTTTACTTGTTATTTATTTTACATTGTAATATCGGGTGAAATCTTCATTTTACCCTATGCATTTTATTTTCTGTTCAGTTGTTATGTTTTTAGTTGGCGCCTTCGTTAAGGCCATTATGTAGATGATGGGAGGCATTTTTCCTCATCATCAATTTTGATTTTTGATAAAGACTCGAAACAGAAAAGATACTTATGTGGGTGAATATCGGTCTAACATATATTTTTTGCAATACTCAGCTCAAGGGTTATAAAAGAGAGAATCTAGATCTGAAAGAGGGTTCCAGATTTTTTTAGAGCAAAGACTGTTAGTCGAAAATTATCCTTTTTGTAAAGTTTTGAGGCATGTTTCATTAGTATATGTTGAAAGTTCCCGTTGAGGAATTGAAGTGAAAATTTTCTGTTGTGTAATGGATGATGGTGGAGTAGATGGTGGCTTATCTCCATTTCCATTACCTCCTCCTCCTGGATAACCCTCTCCTCTTGGATGCCTAGATATTTCACCCTGCAACCTTGTGTTACTCTCTTCATAAAGGACCTTCACCATCTCTTTCATGTCAAAGAAATCCTTCCTAAAATCCTTCTCATCCTCTAACATGTTATCAACTCCTCCTTCATAAGACATGCTTACTAAAGATTCTACTGCAATTGGAGGTGAATCTTGTGGTGGAGATTTTGGAAACTATGCCCTCCTTCTCCTTGTTCCAACTAGAGAACCTGTACCAATAAGCTTGCCTTCTCCTCTCTTGAGCTTCAACCTTGTAAGCATTTAAACACTTGCAAAACAAATTAATCCTCTTTTCACAAGTAAACATAGTGATCTGATACCAACTTGCTCTTAATGGTAATATTAGTTTTATTTTGCTAAGATCCAATTCATAATATAAAGAAAGTGCTTGAGGATTGAGAGGTTAATTGCAAGTTTAATATGAGTTTTTATGTGAATTTCATGATCAAATTAACATAAAAGAAACACTAAAAAATAGCATGTAACAGACATTAACATCACCATAAACAATCACACAACACAATATTATGAAGGAGTTCAGCCCGCTTGGGATGCATCTCCTTGGTATAACTTCCAATGGATTGGCCCTCTTATATTATCCTAAAAAGTGTGATTACATGTGTTTACAATGCTCAAATAGCTCAGAAACTTGTTCCATTAGCTCTACAATTCCCAAAAATTCTTGTGTGGCTTCTTTCTGCATCAAATTTAGCCAAAAAATCATCAACTTATGACTTCCCCTAGTTTCTCCACTATTGATTCCACATTTTCCTCAAAATCCGGCATTGAACCCATAATCTTGCCCCAAAAAGTGTTATCAGAGCACCAATTTTGGAAAAAAGAGGGTGAAATTGTCAGGGCATTAAATTTCCCTCTAATGCCTAAAAACTGGATTTAAAACCATATAAGTTATGGTTTATAATATTTTTTTTTCTTAAAACTCTACCGCACTATTAATACTAATCGTTAGCATTTAATGTTACTGTGTCACATGTCATGGTTTTTTCTTACAGAAAATGATTGTTAACGGCTTACGAGCCGGCGATTGGAAAGAGCGGTTAACATTGTGACATTAGATGGCACTAGCTAACATTTAATACCGACAAATTACGGTAAAGGGTGGGAGCACGAGCCCATGGTCCCACATTTGGCGTTGACTAGGGCTGGGGCTAGACCATGGTCCTCTCCCCCCAATGCACTAAACATATGACATTAAAACGATAGTGTGCACATATACTATTAAGAAACATGTGCGATGGTGCAACAGTGGCTCTTGGTGCTTAGTGCTCGGTGGTCGCGGGTTCGACCCCCGCTGATACTGCTCAGTCTTGAACCATAATTTTGGTGGCCCTTGGGTTTCCACATGGAAGCCCTTGGCTGGGCCACGTGGTATCCAGTGGTTGGCCACCAAATCCACCAATAAAAACTTGTAATTTCGAAACAATACCATTATGCCACTTGGCACCAAACCATTCGGTGAAGAAAATTCCATTGACCAATCAACCTGCCACTTTTCATGCCCAGTCAACAGTATGGAATTCTTACTGGGTTGTCCATGCAATTTTTTTCCAAAAAATTGTGTGTTTGACAAAGTGGACAAAACACGTTTCTGGGAGCATACATTGTTGGTTTTCCACGAAACGAGTTGCCCCAAATTCCAAATGATGAGATATATGCGGTCCTTTAGGTTCCACGCTGATCTAAAAACTTTGATTTTTGAGCATAATTTTGAGCACCTGATCAATGCATGGGTTAATTATGGCTAATTATCCTTTAACTGCTTGATCAACGAGTACACACCCCACTACCAGACCTCCCACTAGTTTCTCCAACAGTTGGAACTAGTTTAATTGATTTTAACTTAATTTAACTGAATTAAATTATTACAACTCAAATTAAACTCAACCTAGCCTCCTAAAATTTAGGAATCACTCTACAAAAATCACGTTAGGCCCTCAAATTGAATTAACTGAGCCGACTATGTAAAAATAACTTAGTTAACAAATTCTTGTTATCTTTTGATGTCGAATTACAATTTTATCCTAATTTAATTCAAGGGAAAAATAAATTAGGATTTTCTTGTTGCCACTTTAAACACTCCCTCTCAACAAGAAAGGGATTATTAAATAGCCCAATATTGTCTCTATGGAACTTCAATTTTCCTCTTGATCATTCCTTTGTCAAAATATATGCATCTTGTTACTCTGTAGGAATGTACTCCAACAAAATAATCCACCTCTACACACAATCTCATAGATGGTGATATCAGATGTCAATATGCTTGGAATTATCATGAAAAAATGGACTTTCAAAGAGTTTGATACAACTCTGATTGTCACAAGAAATCACAATGGGATCCATAATCTAACCAAATATTCCAACAAGAATCTTCCTCATCCAGATATCTTCACAAGTTTCTTGACTAGGAGCCATGTACTCTGCGTCTGATGAATGGAGTGTAACTAATCTCTGGTTCTTGTTGTACTAGGAAACTGCTCCTAACCTAATACTAAATAATCCTCCTAAATTTCTCTTTTGATATGATGAACTACCTGTCCAATCTACCTTTGTGAAGCCTTGAAGCTTCACTCCCTCTATCCATCTGTACCAAACACCATATTGAGTAGTTCCTCTAAGGTATCTCAAGACATTTTTGGTGACATTCCAATACATTTTGGTTGTCTTAACCATTTCTTAACTAATTTGGTTAACTACATAACACATGTGTGGTCATGTGTTCACAAATTACATAAGTGAACTCACAAGCTTCCTGCAAATAGTGGCCTCCACCTCCTCACTTGAAGTGGCGTCCTATTTCTTCCAACCTCTTGTTAGAGGAGTGCCCATGGGTTTGCTACTATCCATGTAGAACTTCTTCTGTATCCAGTTGGAATACTTTCCTTGGGAGACAAACAATTTCCCATCTCCTTTCCATACTTCAAAATCGAGGAAATAATGCATGAGTCCCATGTCCTTTATTTCGAATTATTTTGCAAGATTTTATCAACTTGTCATCAATGTTTACAATCAAATAGTCGACATATCATACTATAATGATTTCCTTTCCCTAATCCTCACAATATTCTCAAATAATATTTGGCGTTTACCCATGAAGATGTAATCCCTTAAGAAGTTTGAAACGTTGGGTGACTAAAAAAATCTGAACAGGTTATTCCTCTCTTTTGAAATATAATACTATAATCAACAATTTACCTTCAACAACAATATGGTAAGGTTTTGCATCTGCTTCACTTTTGGTGAATCCTAACTTGGTGAAATAGTTATCGATCCTGATGTACCAAGCATAGGGTGTTTCTTTCAATCCATACAATGATAGCTTGAGTCTGTACACATGTGACTCTCTATCGAAGGTCTCAAATCCTTATGATTGTTAAATGTACACATACTCCTCAATCACTCCATTGAGGAATGTTTTCCTCACATCCATCTGATGGATCTTCCATCCCATCTGTGCTACAAGTGCTTCAATTTATCTGGTAGAAGAGTACCTTGATACTGGAGAAAAGGTCTCCTTGTAATCAATTCCCTCCACCTGAAAAAACCCCTTGGCCAAAAAATTGTCCTTGTGTTTCTTGATTCTTCCATATACTGCTTGCTTCACCTTGTATATCCACCTTGAACCTACCACTAACTTTTCTCTGGTATTGGGACCACTTCCCAACATTTTTTCTGACTAAGGAATCATATTCCTATACCATGGGATCAACCCACATTGGATTCTACACTACTTCCTCGAAAGAGGATGGTTCTATCTCAATTAGCTCACTCATCAGAGCCATCTACCCAGTGTGTTGATTCAGTGACCTCCTCTACCTGCACTATGATGTGGGTGTTCCGACATTCTCTATAGCATCATCCAATAATCTGTCAGCTTCGCTGGTGTACTTCATTCCTTATCTTGATGTCTCTGCATGAGTGGGTGCCTCCACTCTCTGCTCCTTTACTTGTGGCTTTTGCACAACATCCGAGGATCTAAAAGCTCCTTATCTGCATACAATGGAAGCTTACCTCTCGAGGGAACATCTCATGGCCTTCTCCTCATCGAACCGCATATCTCTATGAACAACTGTCATCCCGTGATATGGAAGGTACACCCAATAGTTGTGAGGTGTATTACTGTACCAAAAAAATATCCCCAACTCTGTTGTCGGCTCTTGATGTTTCCTCACATTCTTGGAAACATTACTATAAACTAATGAACCAAAGGTCCTGAAGTGTGACACATCTATTTTATTCCTTGAAAAAGATTCTTTTGGTGTACTAATCGAGAGAATCTGATGAGGATTCCTCTTCTACACATATACCATTTTTTTGCATCCTTCATCCCACAAGTGCAACAATAGGCCCTGATCATGAAACATCTCCCATGCAACTCCCAAAATACTTCTATACTTCCTTTCAGCAACCCCATTCTGGTATGGGTTATGGTGTTCTATTAACCAATATCGAATTCATTCTTTTTCACAGAAGTTATTGAAACCATTCAACAAATGTTCACGACTGTTATCACTCTTAATAGCCTTCACTTTCCTGCCAGTGTCTTTCTCAACAAGAGATTTAAATTCAAAAATTTGGAGAATGTCTGGTCTTTCTTCTGCATGAAGAAAATCCATCACTTACGTTAGAAATCATCTACAAATATAATATAATACTTTTTATTTTCCATGGAGGCTGTCTTAAAAGGTCCACACACATTTGAGTGAACTCTTTCAAGGACCGCTTGTGCTCAAATTTCGTTATCATGAAAGGTGTCTTGTACTTCCCCATTTTACACCCTTTGCATGTATCTCGCTGCTCTAGTGCACCCTTGAGAAGTATTATAGAAATATGATGCATTATCTTCAAAGATCCATGGTGCAAATGGCCAAGTCTCCTATGCCATATTTCACCGATGTCTTGGCTTTTCACCTTCTCTAATTTTGTTCTCAAAGTAGCACAATATTCTACATCCAATATGCAGAGGTTCTTCACCCAAAACTTGATCAACTTCACCTTTCCCATGGCGATGTGATGAAGGAATTCCTTTCCTTTTCTAAATATCGCATCGTAGCAACGATCCTCCAACATAGCAACTAGAACTAAATTATTCTTCAGACCTAGAGTATACATGACATATTTTAATTTGAGAGGAGAACCATAATTCTTATGAAAAGTAACTATATCAATGTTTCTCGTGCTATACCTTCCATCATATCCCATCTCAATGTCCATATGGAGGTCCTTCTCCTCCAAGTCACTGAAAAATTATTTTCTGCCTTTCATATAGAATGAGGCTCCACTATCCAAATACCACACACTACCCATAATTGATGTCACCATGCATGCAATTAGGGTGAAATCAAACTATAATTTTGAATCTAGAGCTTCACCTTCCACTCCTCTTGAAAGCTTCTTTCTAGCCATTTTGTGCGGACACTTTGTGGCATAGTTTCCTAGCTCATGATGGTGAAAAAATGTAATCTTCCACAAGTATTTCTTCTTGTAAGCTTGACAAAAATATCCTTTGGATTGGGATTTCTTCCTTTTCCCTTCTCTTCTTTTCCATACAAGGCACAATTCTCCTCATCCTCAACCTTGGATGAGGTCTCATCTCTAGTGTTCTACCTGAACTCTTCCTATACTAAATATGACCATAATATTTCCCAGTTTGGTGGCTTCTCCATCCCATTGACCGAATCCTAATAGTTGTGCTAGCTCTTGGGAAGGCTTATCTGTTCTAGGCTTACCAGATTATCTTCTAAAACCATAACACCAACACTCCCAAGTTTATCATGACATTGTGTGAACTTGTCGAGGTACTGTGGTATTGTGTTGCCCTTCTGCATTTTGATATTTCAAAGCTTATCTTTGTGTGCCAACTTCCTATGGTCACTACTGTTCTCGAAAAATTATGTCAACATATGCCACATTGCATATGGATTTTATTTCCCATGGTGATTATAGACAATATGGTCATGTACTCCCTCCAATATGATCCTCTTTGCCTTAGCTATTCTCTTCTTCCAATCTGCTAGATCCTGGGCATCAACTCGTGTTGTTTTCGAGACATCATTATCATGAATTATTTAAACCCATCATCTTCCATGAATTCTTCCATCCGGTCCTTCCAAGAAATATAGTTCTAGATACCCTCAAAGGCATACTCGAGCCTTAGACCATAAAATGCTATCCTACTAACTCTGAAGAATAGATCTACAAACTCGTTCCTCATGCAAAGATAACTTCAAATTCTCTTCTCTATTATTAATATAGCTTTGATACCATGTAGATTTTTTTTGTAGATTCAAATTCCTAATATAATTTACTAAAACAATAAACTTGAATCTACTCTACTCATCTATCGAAAGAAATTCACGATTGATAAGCAATATCAAAAACATGTGACATGAATAAATTAACACATGTAAGACAAGGATATATATAGGCTAAAGCCACTTCTAAAAAACCCTTCCTATCAGTATTTCATTAGTCATAAAATAGAGAATAAATACAATGTTTGTTCAAGCCTGAAAAATCTTTGCACAAGTATAATCTATCTCACTGCCTCACAAGGTGACTCTGGGAAATACTTAGCCAATTTTATTACCTTCCAAACTCCTATTTACTTGCGGTATTTATCAAGGAATTAACACCCTATTAATTATGGAAATCCTCGTCTTGAACTGCGCAATCCATATAGGCCCTTCTCTGACTACTTACACAACATGTACAACTTGAATAATTATACAGCTGATAGTACACTACCCTTGAACTCCAATCTCGACTGGGTAACTCATGTTTCATCCATGTATGAGTTAATTAAGGTGGATTTATCAGTTAAATGGTTGATCATTGAGTACACACCCCACTAGTAGACCTACCATTAGTTCTTCCAATAGTTGGAACTAATTTAGTTGACTCTAACTTATTTTAACTGAATTAAATTATTACAAGTCAAATTAAACTCATCCTAGGCTCCTAAAAAAAAGGAATCACTTTACACAACATAATTTAGTCCCTCAACTCAAATTAACTAAGCCAACTAAGTCCAAATAACTTAGTTAACCCATTCTTATTGTCTTGTGATGTGGAATTACAATTTTCTCCTAATTTAATGCAAGGTAAAATTAGATCACGATATTGTTGTCGTCATTTTCAACACATATAAGCGAAAAAAATATACATAATTGTCACTAATTTGTGATAATAACTAACGTATAGATTTATTTTATGAAAATAAGAAAATAACCGGGAAATTAATGGTTGAATACAAATTACTGAAAGTCGAAAAAATATGCAATTATTTTTTGAAATTAATTATTCATCAACAAATACTAGGGAGGCTATATCTAAAAAGTAAGAAACAAGAGCTCATAAATGACCATTTAACCACCTACCACTTGTTGATGAGGTGAAGGAAGTTAATAACCACCTAATAGTGGTAAATGAATAAAATATCTAATTTTTCTAGCTTTTGTCTCATAAATTCTGAGAGAGGAAATTGACAGAGACTAAAGAGAAGCATACATTTTTTAAAGAAGGATTTCAGGCCTAGTTTCTCAGGGGGACAAGAATAAGTTGTGTCAGGGTTGGGAGAATAGAAGTGCTTGACCATTAATTTCCCAACAAGAAATATTTCAAGTTGGTGTTTTATGACTCTTTATTGTAAAGTATATATATATATATATATATATATATATATATATATATAATATAGGGTTGGATTATTAGAAAAGAGTTTCTGCTTCGACTATGTTTAAGCTGAAAGTTTTGAAGACAAAATTATTGGAAAAGAAAGTAGGAAACAACTTTGGGTATAGGTATTGTTTTCATTAAATGATTTTTTTAGTAGAAGTAGCTAAGTACTTGATTGGATTATACAATACTAGGAAAATTGATAATGTAAATTAATACAAATGTTATGACGGAAGAAAATTAGTGTCTGTAGAGAATTTTTTGCTATTATTTATGATTGTAAAACAATGGTATGAAAAAAAAAAAATATTGTATGAAAGAGTTAATAGTTACTCTCTAACAAAACATAGGAGGGAAAATCCATGTAGTTACTCGCTATTATTATTTTTGGATACACAAAATAAATAATATAAGTGTGATAGATACGTATTTAGAAGGAGCAAGCTTCTATAAAACATTTTCATCTTTAAGGAAAATTGACTTTTACTGAATAGTGGGGTTGCTTTCTTATAAGGGTTATTTTTGGATACACAAAGAAAATAATATAAGTGTGATAGATACATATTTAGAAGGAACAATGTTCTATAAAACATTTTCACCTTTAAGGAAAATTGACTTTTACTGAATAATGGGGTTACTTTCTTATAAGGGTTTATGAGAATGGTATTATATCAATATATTATTTCGGTGAACAAGAAATAAAATGTCATAAGAAGAATGTTCTAGATTACACACTAATTCGGTTCCATATTGACAAATCTATAGAAATAGTAGTGGAACCTCTAGTAGGAATATTTATCTCTGCTATTAAATTTAAGACTTCCTTATAGTAATAGTAGAGAATATATATATATATATATATATATATATATATATGTAGTGTTTAATATAGGGAAATTTCTTCAGAAAATTACAGTTATTGCTATGGAAAAAAAATAAAAATTTTAAGGAAAAATAATTTTATTAACATAACAAGAAGAAGATTTGACTAGAAAATTCTCTTGTAGAGCATCATAGTCTATAAATAATAGAACTATAATTACCTTAAAAAAATGTATATATTAAAAAATAACCATCTACTAACTTTTGTAATATGAGATGAATTTATATACATCCACTAAGTATGCTTAGTACAATACAAACCTAAAGAATGAAAGTCTTATACATTAAAGACCAATTAAAATTGTTTAGGCTTAGAGGAATTCTCTTAAAACTAATGATAAAATGAGAAATTTCTCTCAGGGTACAATATAAATTTCCATGATAATCGATAAACCTAGTTTGAAGGGAAAAAATGATTTCTTTCCCAAATAGCTATCTGCATTGAAAATGAAAACATACCAAGAGATGGAACAATAGTTTCCAACCTCGAGATACAATTGAAAAATTACTTAACCAGGGATGGGAACTAGACTGTAATCCCAAATCCATGATGTGAATTAAACAAGAGTTAACATGAACATGAGATATGAGATACCTGCAACAAATATTGAATCCTAATTAGTTAATACAAATGAAAAAAAAAAAAATGTCAGTGCAATAATATTCTAGCTTAGAATGTAAGATGGAAAGGTAAGTTGTACCATAAATCATTGTTTGGATACTCCATATTAAGTGCTTGAGGAGATGCCGATAGAGAAGAGGTTATGGAGGGTTTGTAAATTCAATAACCAAAAAAAAATTTATACAAATTATGACAGAGTATCTAAGTAATTTCCATTGGTTTCCAAAATTACAAAAGAGAAAGGAGAACAAAATATGTAAAAAACGTATTGGATGTTGTGGAATTTTTTTAGACTCGGAAAAATATTTGATTACACAAAAAATATTAAATAACTCGTATGGGGAACCTAGGGTTTGACAAAGAGAGAATAGTACTTCGTGTAACCTTGAAGGTTTTCCTGGGGAAATGAAAATGTATCTCACTACAAGACAATAATTAGGAATTGATATAGACACCACTTACTAAGAGACAAAGTGTCCAAATAAAAACGAACGAAGCAGATTATAGAAAGTAAACTCTAACTGACGGGGGGTTTCAGTATTTACTGAGTAAGCTCAATTAATCACATAGTAATGGAGCCTAAATTCATGTGACAAAGGAACTAATAGTCATTATTTTTGAGTACCCTGCGAAATTTGTACAAGAAGTGTAAAAAAAGTACATAAAGTATAAACAATTGCAACAATGGACAAAAATACACATGGGAAAATAATTAAAAAGAATAGTAGAGATATGAAGTTTTTATAGAGATATGAAACCTTGGAATAATTGGAGTTGAAACTTGTACAATTTGAAATAGGGAGGAGTTATGTCGTTAACACACGACAAATGGAATCCATAAACGAGAATAAGATGGAATTTCATACTGCAATATTGCAGTTATGTTGCAGTTATGTATTACTGCAACAACGACAATTGTTGTCTAGGGTTGGATCAAACCCTAACCACGTGACGCGACATGCCGAGAGGTTTGGAAAAAAATAACAAGAAATATTACCTTTGAGTCATATGTGGCGTGAGTTTGTTGAAATAATGTTACAATTGATAGGTTATCAAACATATATGTATATACCTTTAATATTTTCATCAATACAAAATATCCAAAGCTAAAAGAACCAGGGTAAATAGTAGTCGGACGTAAATTCCAAAATTTTATTTAATGTCATGAATATTACATGAACCTTAATAAAATAGGGTTTAGAGTTAAAGGGGATAATCACTTTAGGTACTAGAAAAAAAGAGAGAGGATATTTTAATGTATCCAAAAACATAGGGATATGATAAACAAATCAATACATAAGTTATACAAAGTGAGAGATAGATATCCTAAATATAACATAATTTTTACAAGAGTTATGGTGAAGTAAGTTCTTGAAAAAATCAACAAATAAGAGGTTCTTACTCTGTACCATTATAAAGAGATATCTTATGGTGAGACTTCACATTCATCAAAATGAGGATTTTTTGATGTATCCAAAAAAATAGGGATATGATAAACAAATCAATACATAAGTTATACAAAGTGAGATGATAGATATCCTAAACATAACATAATTTTTACTAGAAAACAAGAGTTATGGTGAAGTAAGTTGTTGAAAAAATCAACCAATAATTTTACCAAGAGGTTCTTACCGTGTACAATTATAAAGAGATATCTTATGGTGAGACTTCACATTCATCAAAATGTATTGAGATATACTAACTGATATTTTATGCATTTTCATAAATATAGATTATAATAATAATAATTGTATTATTATAGGGCATAGCATGACACTGAAATGGGAATGGTTGGAGGTGGAACCAGTCATGTAGAAGAGCTAAATATTGAATTGCTACAAGTAATAAGAAATCTGAAAAATGACTTTGAGGATATTAAAGCAAATAAAGAAAGGTTGGTGAAAGAAAGAGAAGACCAAGAAGAAATTAATGGGTATTTATTAAGAAACTAGAGAAGGAAAAGTTGGTAAAAAGACTCATAAGAAGAGATATAGAAGTAAACATGTTTTTACTACAAGCATAAGTGATTCAGAAACCTCTACTAATAGTGAAACAAATGAATCTGGTGATGAAGATGAGAAAAAATGAGACAATAGTATTTCCTCATCGAGAAAAGGAAATTGTCTTCTTAATCACAAGGAGAGTTGAAGAAAACTAGACCTCCCAATTTTGATGGTGAAACTAAAGAAGGGGTAGAGACATGGCTCCTCAACATGTCCAAATATTTTGGAGTATACAACTATCCAACTAATCTCGAGGTAAGTTTGACCACGTATCAATTGACTGGTAAGGAAGCTTTATGGTTGGAAGAAAATAAAGTTGTTAAGAAGATAAGAAGTAAGAATATAACTTGAAAGTTTTTGAAGAAGGGATTTAAGAAAAAGTACTTGAATGAAAGGTACTTTGATGAAAAGGCTATCGCATTTCATGAGTTGAAGCTCGGATAACTCACTATGGTTGATTTTTTTAATAAATTTATGATTTTATTGAGGTATGTTCCATATTTCAAGGAAGAAAAAGAAAAAATCCAAATATTTGTCAGTTGCTTACCTTTCTCATACAGAGAAAGAATATAATTTTACCAGCCAAATTCTATGGATGAGGCTATTAGAAATAAAAATTGTGCTTTAACTAGAGCAAACAAAAAGGAGAAAACTATAAAGGATGGGTGTCTAAGAAACCAGAACATTTCAAAATTAAGAAAAATAGGTTTAAGAAGGCCAATTTTACAAAAATCATGCAAGATTGAAATTACGACATAAATTTTAGTTAGCATAAAAAGGATGGATAGAAAGGAGGAATTGCTGCAAGTAATAAAAATTCCAGTGAATCTGTGAGGCCTCACATCAAATTTTGGGACTGTGGTGAGATTCACTTGTGGAGGGAATGTCCATAGAATCCCGTAAATAAGAAAGCAATGTTAAAACAAATTTAGGAAGCATCAACATTAAATGTCATAACCTGTAATATACCAAGCATAAATGTTTCATTAGATGGAAGAGAGGCATGTCATCAATCAATTACGGTAGAAGTACAAGGTAAGATATATAAAAATAATGTATATGTGATTATAGATCCATGCTCTGCATTAAGCTATGTCTCACTCATTGTAGGTAAAAAATGTAAACTTAAAAAAACAAAAAAACATAGACCTTGGTTTGTACAGTTAGCTACTATAATGAAAATAAAAGTGTTAGAAATTAGTAAATAATGCACTCAAAATATTAATGGAATGCAAATTGTTCTCAACTTGAACATTTTACCATTAGGATCCTATGATGTCCTCATAATAATGGATCAGTTAGGAAAACGTAGAGTGATATCAAACTATCTAAACAAGTCATTTACTTGCGTAAATGATGAAGGAGAAGCTTGTATGATTCAAGGCATTCCATGGAAAATATCTATCATGTAAATTTCTTCTATACAAATAAAAAAGTATGATAGAAAAGGGTGTCAATTATTCTCTATCCAAGTGCATGAAGTGTCTAAAAATGAAAAAAAAACCATCATTGGATAAATACCCCATAATATATGAGTTTAAATATGTATTTCTAGAGGAAATAACAAGACTTTATCCAAGAAGGGACATTGATTTTACAATTGATCTTGTACCACATGTTTTTCTAGTTTCCAAAGCCACATATAGGATGAGTATACCTGAACTAATGGAAATTAAAATTCAACTACAAGAGTTAAAAAAATAAGAGGTATATTAGACCTAGTGTATCTCCTTGGGGAGCAATGATATTATTCGTGAAAAAGAAAGATGGAACATTAAGGCTTTGTATAGATTATATAGAGTTGAAAAAAATGACTATAAAATACAAATACCCCTTACCAAGAATAGATGACATGTTTGATCAAGTTAGGAGAGAATCCATATATTCAAAGCCTTTGATCTCAGATCAACATATCTTTAGATCATAATCAAGGATGAAGATATACATAAGACACCTTTTTGCACCCGATATGGGCATTATGAATTTGTAGTATCTCCATTTGGGTTGACCAATGCCCCTGCCACATTCATGTGTCTTATGAACAGTTTGTTAAGGCCCATTTTAGACAATTTTTTCATTGTATTCATAAATGATATTTTGGTATACTCAAAAATTAAGGAATAACATGATTAAAATTTGAAGAAAAATCTTCAAACTTTAAGAGATAATTAACTTTATGCTAAATATAACAAATGTTCATTCTACTAGAATAAAATACATTACTTGGGACATGTGATATTAAAAGAAGGTATTGATGTAGAGCTTGAAAATGTTAATTTTTTTTTGGAGTGGCCAACTCCTAAGAATGTGGAAGAATTCAGATATTTTATGGGCATCACAGGCTATTATAGGAGATTTATAGAAGGATTTTCTGAGCTTTTCTATCCAATTACTAATCTCCAAAATAAGGGAATCAAGTTTGAGTGGAGTCATAAATGTCAAGCTAGTTTTGAAAATCTTAAACAACTTCTAACAACAACTTCTATTTTAAAACTAGCTGATCCTTGAAAGGGAATTCTTGTGCACTGATGCAAGCAAGGAAGGATTGGGAGAAGCTTTAATGCAAGATGGCCATGTTATCTTCTATGAATCTAGAAAATTAAAAGAGCATGAAAACAATTATGATACATATGACCTCGAATTAGCAACAATAATTCATGCCTTTAAAATGTGGAGACGTTATTTCATAGGTAAGAAATTTCAGCTAAGGACAAATAAATTGAGCCTTAACTATCTATTTGGCCATCCTAATTTAAATGCTAGGAAAGTAAGATGGTTAGCATTTATAAGTGAATACGACTTTGAAATTTTACACATAAAAGGGAAAGAAAATAATATTGTTGATGCATTAAGAAATAAATTTGACCAAATCAATAACACATTAGCAATTAGTTGGTAAAAAAAATTGGTTGGAAAAATAAAAGAAACTGCATATTTAGATTCGAAATGTGTGAAAATTAAAGAAAATCTACATGAAAATGAAAATTTAGGAGAAAAATTAGTTGATTTCTAAATTAACAACCAAGAATCTATATTGTTTAGGGGTATAATTTACATACTAAATGAAAAAAATATGATTTTTTTTTTGTGTGAGATGAGTTGCATAAAATCCCAACAACTAGTCATCCTGGTTATAAAAAGTTACATATGTCATTGAAGAAATATTTTTACTGTCCAAATATGAAAAATCAAAAAACTGAGCATGTGCAAATGTGCCTTTAATGCCAACAAGTTAAGGAATTTCATCAAAATGTTGTTGTTTTATTACAACCATTATGTTGCCATTGATGATGTAGTTGTTGGTGTAGTTGTTGGTTGCAATGATTGATGGTTGGCATTAATGTCAACCTGCACATGTATTGCAAATGATTATGTTAGTTAACTTGTTAGGTGCAGGGTGTTTACCTTAGTAATATAATTACATGTATTGGTATTACTATGGTATCATTACCTTGGTATTGGTTTGTGTGTGCTCTAGGTCGACACTTGGTATTGGCATGCAAGGTATTAGTATTATGATGGTATATACCTATAGTATTACCATGGTATTTACCTTGGTATTGTAATTACAGGTATTGGTATTACTATGGTATCATTACCTTGGTATTGGTTTTTGTGTGGCCCAGGTCAACACTTAATATTGGCATGACAGGTATTGGTATTACCATGGTATCTCCCTATGGTATTGGGTTGGATGTTACCATGGTATAGGGGTCCATGGTATTGGTATAACCATGGTATTGAATTGGAGTCTACCATAGTACATTAGTCCGTGTTATTGGAATAACCATGGTATTTACCCATGGTATTGACCTGGATTTTACCATGGTGCAGGGGTCTTTGGTATTTACATAACCATGGTATTTACTTGTGGTATTGAATTGTATATTACCATGGTACATATATCCATTGCATTTTCATAACCATGGCATCACATTTGGTATTGACTCGAATATTACCATGGTACATGTGTCTGTGGTATTGGGATAACCATGGTATTTTCCCAAGGTATTGATTGGAGATTGTTGATGATATTTTGACATATATTCTGGTGAGTCAAGAAGAATTGAAAAAAAAATGACTTCGAGCATATGAACATAGATCCACTACAAAATTGGAATTAATTGATTTAATCATCTTTAGAAATTACAAATATGTGGAGAAAGGTTTCTCATTTGGTTGGTTCTATTGCGTGAGAAAATTTTCATAGTTTTTTGGAGAGCGAATGGTGAGGAGTGTGAATTTTCTATAGCAGAGTGTGCATGGAGGTATAGTTGTAGCATACAAAAGTATTCACGACTGAAGACTATTTATAATCAGAAAAGTGACAGGGTTAAAACGGATTTGTCTAATGCATTTGTGATTAGAGGGACCAATTTTTTATTTGGGTTTATATATGTTGCTGATATGGTTGTGATAAATTGGCTGCAGTAGTCTCTCATGTTTTTATATGACAGTTATATATTGCATCATTGAGTTTCTAAATCTAATTTTATTTGCAAAAAATGTATTGAGGCTATATGAGTTGAGAATGATGTATAAAAGTGAGAGATGGCTATGATTTGAGTTTGATCCATTGATTGAAGTTTTTTTTATTATGTGCTATGAGTATATTTTTGTTTGTTTTTGTGATGTTCATGTTCAAAAACACAAGGGTTCCAGTTTGAAATTGTATGAAAAGTGAACCACATAAAGAAGTGGGGTGGGTGCTCTAGAAAAAAAAAATTTATTGATAAAAAAAAAAATTCTTAAGTCCAATGGGTATTGGGAAGTCTTGTTGATCATATGGGTGCCTACAGAGTCATGAGATGGAAATGAAGTTTGTTTCTGATAGTTTCCATATTGTACTCTCTATGTAATGATTTTCTTGATAGATAATAAAATATATTGAGCAGCGCAACAACAACAAGGGTGGTTTTTGACCCAGAGGGCACTACAAGGAAAATACTCTCTAACGGATGTTTTTGAGGAACCCCACAGACAAATACCCCATACATCTGTTTCTAGCGGAGGTTAGTAGAGGAGGTTAGCAGGCAGAGGGTTTTGCAGATTGTTTTCCGCTCAATGCGCTTATTATTAAACGTCGCCCGAGTGCTCTAGAATTGCGAAACATTGGTGCGCACAAAAACATTGGCACACCAGACACCGTGCAATCCATACACACCCGCCTGGTGCGTCATATTATTCTATAGAACTGGTACATCACAGATCTTCCGTGCCGGTGCATAATAAAACACCGCTCCATAACCAAAACCACCTGGTGGATCATAAAACAATGTGCAAAAACACAAACTGACTGGTGTGTTCGTAAGAAATAGAACCGGTGTGCCTATAAACCATGCGCACCGGTAAAGGGTTAAATAAAAAGAATTTATGGAAAAAAACCCATATTTTTCATTTTTCCAGTGCTCCTGAGCTCTCAATTACCGGTGCACTCTACCATAGAACGCAACAGTGCAGAAAAAAAATTGGCACACCAGACAGCATGCGTGACGTACACACCACTCGGGGTGTCCTATTATTGTAACGCACTGGTGCTTCACTACTCTTCCATGCCGATGCATCATAAAATAGTGTGCCAAAATAGAAACATGTCAATGAGTTCTTATCCAAGAGCACCGATGCGCCTATAAAAAACAAGCAATGGAATAACGTTAAATAAATAAAAAAATTAAGGCCAAAAAACTGGTGCTTTACGACTATTTCGCACGTGTGCTTTACAAATATTCTGCCCCGGCGCATAATCAAAATATCGCGCCAAAACTGAAACATCCCAGTGCAGTGTTAGTTAACCACCCCGGTGCATCATAAACAACGCGCCAAATCTGACACCGCTCGGTGCGGTTGTAAGTAAGCATACCAGTGCGCCTATAAAACCCTGCGCACCGGAACAAGGTTAAATAAAAAAAAATACGGCCAAAAAACTGCATTTTTCACTTTACTAAGTGCTCTAGAGCTCTCAAGCACTGGTGCCATTTCCCTTTCTCTGAGTCGCTCTGAAATCGGTGCTCTCATTGCACCCATTGCATGCACTGCTACTCTGCATTAGCCACCAATCTCTAGCTTGCATTTTGAAAAATGATGGGCAAATTTTATTTTGCAAATTTTACAGCCAATATGTCTCCTCGACGGCGAAATGTACTGGCATTTTTCTAGTTTTTCCATAATTAAGCCTTTTAGCGGATTATAATTTGAAATAACCTTAAAAATAACCATTAAAAAAGAAAAAAAAAATTTGTCGCGCGGTGCACCTAAGCCATTCGGCTTGCACCAGATTGGGGTGCTGCCTATAAAATTTACAGGCCGCACCGCCACTGGTGCTAACGGTATCCGCACCATTTTCGGCACGGTACTGAAAGGCACCCCACATAATTTTAAATTAAAAAAAATAAAATGCGATGCACTCATTTACCCAGGTGCACTGTTGACCATGGGGATCCCAGTGTGGTGCGTTGACGGAATTATCCACCCCGGTGTATGTCAGCGCACCGCATTCGGCATTCCGAGAGGGTCAACGGTGTGGCCGGGTAAAATATCGCACCTTCGACTATGTAATTTTCACGACGTCGGTGCGCTAACACGACTATATGCGCTGGGGCGTATATTTCAGTCAGCGCACCGCTATTTTGACCTTAGATATAGTCAATGATGCTTGAAAAAAAGACAGGTGCATTGAGGCTGGTGCGTTGTATTTCATTAGGTGCACCGTCATCAGTGCGCTACAAACTTAGACAGCACCGGAACCGGTGCGTGACTATTTTGGTGGCGCACTGACTGGTCTGTTTTTTTTTTAATAAAAAAATATATGTATATTCCTAAATACATGTCTGTTTTAATAGAAAAAAATTATTTAATATGTCAATGATTCAGAGAGAAGAGGAGGAACAACAGCAACAACAGGCAGAATATTATGATATGATTCACCAATGGGAGGCCCAAGAGAGGGAGAGAGATGCATACCCTCACCCTATTACAGCAGATACCCAGGGGATCCTTAGGCAGGTAGGCCTCCTCAATTTCTATGAGGAGGCTACTTCCCTAAAGGCCCATAGTGTGTTTTTGAGATATCTTATCCGCAGGTGAATGCCCACTGACAAGCTTTCTAGGTTGGTCCTGACCAGTGGTACACACCCACCGAGGAGGATATTTATTTTATTACAGGGCTATCGAGGAGAGGGGTGGATTTTCACTCATTCCCACACGTGCCAGCTAGTTGCGTAGCACGGAGTGAGTTAGTTTACTCCCATAGATACATTGAAGCATAAATACTGTCTCCTTCAGAGTTTCAGGTACTTGGAGGTCAGTTACGTATAGGTGCATTTGGTAGACAGGATGTGCACTGCCTCTCACTTATCATTTCAACCATTTCGCACAGCACTAGTGACGGGCAACACATTAGTTTCTCGCTTTTATATTATGTTGATTCTTTAGTACAACAACCACAACTTGTCAGGTGGTCTGCCATTTGTTTGTGGCAGTTTTGTACAGCCTTATATAGATGTCATGCTCATGCATAAGGGAGGGTCAACTTCCCTTTTGCGTCAGAGTTGTTTTGTTTATTTTTTGAGAGGCTTCTAGAGATGAGACCTAGTTTTTTTCAACAGCCTCGTAGGCCGATGTTCGAGGCTCAGATGCACATGTGGGGGTAGATGATGCCCAAGAGGGGAGACACTATGTTTCCAGCTAGGATATCGCATGATGCACTAGACTTACTAGCCAGTGTTGACAGGCTGCATCCCTTCATTATGGTCCCATGTCCTTATGCTGGATTATATTGGTGAGGGTGTCCCAACATCCTCTTTATAGATGATGAGCTGCCAGATGCTGAGGGTGTCCCAACATTCTAACTTGTTATTTAACTTGTTTTTATTAAATTGTGTAGTGAAATTGTCTAATTATTGTTGTGTTCTTGTATATATTTTGCAGACATTGGCTCTTTTGATGGTGAGGAGATGCAGGATCCACCACATGATCCAGGTGTGGATCTTGATGATGATCAGGACATGGTCGATGCCGAGGATGATCATGATCAGGATGATGCCGGTGCAGCAGAGAGACATGCTCCTGCTAGTGCACCAGTACTGCCTTTTCCTAGGCGCGGTCGACCTGAGACTAGATATAGGATGGATTTGGGCTACCAAATCAGTGCATTGATTACTGAGGCGGGCATCAAGCCCGCTCATTACAGAGACATACAGGCTGATGATAGGTTGTTACGGATGTGGAGAGGCATGCCACGTGACATGTACAACCTAATGTGGTATGTCATAGGAGCTATGAGAGCTGTTATGCGACTAAGGAGGACTGCTCGTAACTATAGGTGTAGTCAAGCCACGACACGTGATGGAAAGTCCACGAGCAACAACTCATCATCATATGATCGTTCACCCCGCGCCATGTCTGATAAGCATGATGCTCCACTAGTAGCATCTAGCAATCATCATGGAGATGAGGTTGGACCATCAGCCACGTCCAGTCAGCAACAAATTGCAACATCCATCAGTACTAGTCATGATCATCAACAGGCTGGACCATCCACCGTCGTGGCTACACTATTGACTTAGCAGGCCTCCACTACTACTGCATATATTGATGTTGTACTGCCATCGCCAACTAATGCATTCATTAGTACTAGTGATCATGATCATGAGTAGGCTCGACCATCGACCGTCGAGGTTGCACCCTTTACTGAGCATGCCTCCACTTGTACTGCTATTGATGTTTTTATACTACCACCAGCTGATCCATGACATTTATATTACAATTGTATATTTTTAACATTATATATATATATATGGTCCATGTATTTTATGTTCATGTTGCAGTTGTACTTAATTTACATGTTGGTGATCATCATGATGTGGCGCATATTGTTAGGTCATGTTAGATATGTTCATTTAATATTTAGCTTGCAGATAGATGTGTATATGTGATAGAATGAGTTATTTGATATGAGATGTATATTTGATGTTTGTGTTGTGATGATGTTAATTATAATGTTAATTTGATGTTTGAATGTGTTTTTTAGTCTAATATGATGTTTGTACGATAGTTATCATGATCGTGATGATGTTTATTAATTAATTTAATATTAAATGACCATGATATTTATTAAATATTATGTTGTGATTGTAATTGAAATTGAAATTTTGATTGTATGTAAAATTGTAAAATTGTATTTGTATTTGTACTAATTGCAATTTTAACTGTAATTGTATGTAAAATATTTAATGTAAAATTTTGATTGTAATTGTAATATTTAATTTATTGTGAAATGATTGTAATTGTATATATGAAAAATTGTAAAATTGTAATTCTAATTCTAATTGTATGTAAAATTCTAAAACTGTAATTGTAATTTTAATTGAATTGTATGTAAAATATTTGTAAAATTGTAATTGTATGTAAAATTAAAATTCTAATTCTAATTCTAATTGTAATTCATGTATGTGAAATTAATGTAAAATTGTAATTGTACTTGTAATTGTATGTAAAATATTTGTAAAATTTTAATTCTATTAATGTGAAAATTTTAATTGTATTAATGTGAAATGATTTTATTAAAATATTTAAATTTGTAAATTTGCAAATAATTGTAAAATAACAAATCTAGAATAATACGATTTTTTGTAACATAACAAACTTTATAAAATAATGAAAATAAATTCATGTACTTTAGAATTACCATTATTTTATTATGATCTTACATACAAAAAAAAAAAACTTTATACAGTTTGGTGTGCTTATCATCATAACGTGCACCGGTGTGTCGTATTACGAAGACGCGCTGGTGCTTCACAACTCTTCCGCACCGGTCACGAATAAACGCAACTTTATTTTATTTAAGTGAAAAAAAAAGATGCAATTTGAAAAATGAGCGGCAAAATATTTTTGAAAATCTAATTTCATAAAACAATTCTTTAAATACTAAACACTTTTCATTATTTGACTATTTTTGCTAAAATTTTCAGCCAGATATTTGTAGGCGACTGACCTGGAGCAAGAGAGCACGAGGGCACTGTGGAGTAGCGAAATACGTTTGAATAGAAGTATTCTGACAATCAGAAACCAAACCTCTGGTGATTCAAACCCTGTATCATAGAATTTCAAACCATCTCGTGATTAAATTTGATTATTTTTTTTACTTTTTTTTTTTCTGCAGTTTTTTTACTTTTTTTGTAGTTTTATCCATTTTTACCCTAAACCCTTCATTTTTTGTTTTTTTCATTTCTTCTCCATGTTTCTGTGATTTCAGAAATAGGGTTTTTCATTTTATATTGACGTCCAACCCATGGGATGACTTACACAGTCGGATCCCAATGCATTCGGCCATTGCGTGAGTTTTTGGAAAAAAATGATTTTTCTTTATCAGTGCGCCCTGCGTACCATACCGCACTGATGCACTGTATTATACAGCGCACCGCGCAAGTACTGTGTAATAAAAAAATTGAAAACAATTTTTCTAAATCCGTGCGCCATATCTAAAATAGGGCACCAGTGCTCCATTTAACGAGGATAACACCGTACAGTGTATTACACTGTTTTTGCGGTGCGTTTATAATACCCCACTCACCGTATGGTATATTATACTGTTTTTGCGGTGCGTTTATAATACCCAACGCATCGTACGGTCTATTATACTATTTTTCAGTGCATTTTTAATATCCCCACACACCGGCTGCAGTGCGTACCTCATGAAAGGTGCACCGGTGTCTTGATATTTATTTTTTACCTGAAAATTTGAGAATTTATTTATAAATATATTAATGAATGATATGATGCAGGTTTCAGATTGATAAAGAAATGACTGACAAGAGATCATGTAACAAAAATACTGATAACACATCAAGAAAAACAAAAAAGGAAACTTCTTTGTAAATTCTTTAGAAAAAATATTATTTTTGAACTACATGTAAGTTTAACTAATATGTATTGTTTATTGTGTATCATGCAAAGCCACAAAATGATGAATCTCGATATGTTTATTTACGATATAGGACCAGAAGAGCGTAAAATTTTAATGGAAAAATTGCAAAAGGATGAATCGGGTGAATGAAAAAATACTATCAATCCAATATGAGTTTCTTTTTTTAACTATTATTAATAATATACTTAAAATTATTAGATAACATGTGTCAAACAATCTACTAATTCACATCTATTTAATGTTCTACAGGGACCAAAAACTCAAAAAGGAATGTTTTTCTAAGAAAATAAAAAAATAGAACATGCAAATGAAAATGAATTTCTCCTTAGCCCCACGGGGGTAGGCGAGTTGGTAATCGGAATGCGGTGAAGTTCATTTGTAAGGCGAGCCCGACAGGAGGTCATGAGTTCAAATCCCTCGGACTAAAGCGGAGCATGTGGAGAGGGGCGGGCGCATGTTCCCAGTGGGTATAGTGGTAGTGGTCAGAATCGACCCCATGTAACGCGAGTTGCGAGGCTGCCCCAGTTGCCGATCCCACTGTAAAAAAAAGAAAAAAAAAAGAAAAGAAGAAGAATTTCTCCTTAGCTCATCTGGAGTGGTGCTAGAAGTTAATGAACGGGGAAAAACTTTTACAAAAGTTTGAGGGATCTAGTGGAACGAATTTATAGACGTTCTTTCCACTTACAATACAAAAATCAATCCAATGATTCCAAGAACCAAATTTTATCTAAACTAAAGGAAGAGTTTCCAGAGAATTGGTCAATGAGACTGTCAAACTTTTAATAGCAAAAACGTACAAAAATAAAAATAAAAATGAAAAAGTAATATTCCTTTAAATGTTTGTCTAGAATTATTTATAAATATCACTTTTGTTATATTTACTTTTCATATATCAGTATAAAAATTAAATATTTTATTATCATGTTACATTTTCAGGAAGATTATGAAAATCTGAAAAGATGAACGAGCTGATATCATAAATATGCTATTTGGAATTTCCAAAAAGGTGTACAAGGAGATGGTCAAAGAAATGGACAAAATTTCATTGCAGGAGGAGCCATCTCATAAACAACGTGCTTCAAATATAATATGTAATAATTGAATTTTTCGATCATTAGGTACAATAAATAAACAATTTAGCATTAAATATTAATTTTCAAGAATTTTCTTGCAGAAAAGAAAAGAAAATGGCACCCATTCAGCACATAAATTAGGACGACAAGGAAGAAAATGGTTGATCTCTAAGTTTGTGAGTAATTGCTACTTCCTTATAACAACTTAACTAGATTTCATTTTTGTATTTTTTAAGTTGTTTTACAAAAATCATCATTGAATGTCTTCAAATAGGTGCTAACATACAAATAATAACCATCAAATGAATTGATTGAAATTGGGTTAAATATGGGTTGTGAGTATATGTTGGCATATCAGAATTTAATTGTGGAATTTGTAAGCATCTATGGATCTTGTTTTACTTAGCTCCATCTATAATTAATAGAACAAAAACATCTTTTATATTAAATATATGATTTGTTATGGGGTATAAAACTTGCAGGAAACAAAGTATGGAATTGCGCCAACAGATGAAATTTTGAAAGCTGGCATGGTACATGGTTTTGAAAGAATGTGTATAGTTTATGAGTCAATTTTTGCTATGGTACATCATTTTTCTTTTCGATTTACATTGATGCATATTATTTAATATTGCAATTTTCATTATTCTCACCAATGTATATACACTCATTTAAGTTTATTTTTATGCTTGTAGATGGAAGGTGAAGAAGAAGAAAACAATCAACGTCGTGAACAAAACATTCCTAAAAATAACCCAAGTCATGGAAGTAGCTCTAGGAGTGACAATAGTTCAAGTGAAGAATGATGATCTCACTATCATTGGATATCAAAGAAAGGCATTTTATTTTTTGAAATATGTCTGTGAAATCAGAGATTTTGTTTAATGTAATGGACATAGTGTCCCAATTGAAAGAAAAAGGGATACGAATAATTGTCCCATTTTGTATGATAAAGACTGTCTTATTCTCATATATATATATATATATATATATATATATATATATATATATATATATAATATGTTTTAAGTTATTATATTGCATCCTCCATTGTTGTCCTCAAATGCACTAATAAAAATTTAATTCATATGAATATTGTTATAAGATATATATGTGTCGAATTTTGATGAATAATGAATTTTAAAGAACCACAATAATTATGATATGATATAACAAGTTAATCCAAACAACACATTCAAATTCATTAATAAAAATTTAATTAATATGAATATTGTTATAAGATGTGTTAGGTCCCTATATCACTAGTATAGTCCCTTATTATTGTTAGTGTAACCCCTTTATTGTTATTATTGAACCCTCGTAACCCCCATTTTGTTATTATTGTGCCCTTAAATTATTATTTTTAGGTCGGCTAGGATTACATTGTGGCCCACTAGGATTACATTATGGCCCCATGGACTCCTATATATAGAAAGGACGTTTTGTAAATTGTATCATCCAAGAATTGTTCATTTATGTAATGTATTGGAGGTTGTCCCCTCGAAGTGGCTCATTTCTAAGGCGTTGATATCTCTTTTCTTCTATTTTTGGAGCTGGTTACACAACATTTGGTATCAAAGGTTTGGATTCTAGGGTTTCGCTACTCCAAACAGGTCATTGTGGCATTTTCGCTATAAATTTTTTTCTACGAAGCATCAGAAGCTGAAATTTTTAGGGTACGAAGCCGAAATCTTGAGGAAGTTTGTATAACAATTTCAGAGCTTGGTTCACAATATTTTCGGAGATATGATCTGTGGAAGTTAGGTCTTTTTTCAGGCTCCTAAACAGGTCATCGTGGCATTTGCGCTATAAAAAAATTTCTATGAAGGTTCAGAATCTGAAATTCATATGGTGTGAAGTTGAAATCCTAAGGAAATTTTTCAAAACATTTCAGAGCTTGGTTCGCAATATTTTTGGAGATATTATCTATGGAAGGTAGTGCTTTTTCAGGCTCTTGAATTTCATCTCAAAGAGGTGATCGTGGGAAAATTTCAATAACTCTCTCTCTGGGCATCGAATTAGAGTGCCGTAAAAATTGGTTGCAAGTACACGGACTGTAGTTTCTTGGCTATCAATTTTAGAGACGAAGGATGAAACAGTGACACGTGGAAAGTCGTACAAGTTCGCTCTACTGAACCAGTCCAAAATTGGGTCATTGTGGGAGATTGGAAATAAATTTGTCTTGAAGAATCCAAATCAAATCATACCTATGGCATTTGAAAGACAGTTCAGAAGGATACTACAGCAGTGAATTTTAGATCTTTAATATTCTCAATTACATAGATAATTCAATTTCAATACAGAGCTCCTAAAAAGCAAGTAAAAGGTGTGTATTTTTTTTCCGAATTGCATAAGTCTTGTTTGAAGAATCAAGTTGAATTGATAGATATCAGTATTGGATTCTAAAATGGCCCCTAAAAAGAATTCAACTCCCATTAAGCCTTTAGAAGGCTCTACTGTGACTCATGAAGACGAAGAATGGCAACATGACATATCAAAATTACAAGAGCAAGTGCAACAACAAATTTCGCTCTCACAAAGAACAACAAAAAATGAAATGGAAGTTTTGAAGAAAGGCATGGAAACTAAGATGGATGGTTTGAAGAAAGGCGTGGAAGCTAAGATGAATGTTTTGGAATCTAAGATGGATGGCATGGAAGTGGGCATGGAAGCTAAGATTGATGACATGGAAGCTAAGATCGATGAAAACATGAAAGACAACATGGAAAACATGAAGAATGATCTAAAAACATACATGGAAGGCTTGATGACAAGCTTAAAACAAGAAACGATTCCTAATGGTGGAAATATAGTAGAAGAACCTCATGATGAGAACAAAATAAATGTTAATCGTTATTTCATAACCTCTAATGTTGGCGGGAAGAACCACCATATTCCAAAAATGGATATGAGGAAGTTTGATGGAAAGGATCCTGTAACATGGATACTACAGATGGAGCAATATTTTGATCTCAATAATGTGCAAAACACAAAAAAGGTACGCATTGCAACTTTACATTTAGAACAAAATACATTTGTATGGTATCGATGGCTTTGCTCTCGTAAAAAAATTGTCACTTGGTCAATTTTTACGGAAGAAATGATAGCACATTATGAGGATACAAAGGGCAACACCTTCTTTAGCCAATTGATAAATCTCAAACAAAAGGGTTTAGTGGGGCAGCACATTGAGGACTTCCAAAAATTGAATATAAGGGTAACTGATATTCCAGAGGAACACAGGATTGATCTCTTCATAGGCACTTTAAAGGATGACATCCAACATGAAGTTCGTGTTTTGGAACCTGATTCATTGGAGAAGGCATTCAGGTTGGCAAGAAAAGTTGAATGTAAAATTATGGCGACAAGGAAGCCTACCACTCAATTCTATAAAGAAGGAAGTGTTGCTACGCCTAGATTTCCACAACCTACAAGGTTGACACCACAACAATTGGAAGAAAAAAGAGCAAAGGGGCTTTGCTACAGTTGTGATAGAAAATACACTAAAGGTCATAAGTGTGCTGAAAAGAAATTATTTTACATAGATTGTGAAGAAGAAGAAGAAAATGAACAAGAAGAGGATATACACGAGGAACCGGCCCTAGAAGAGGAAGAAATGAATCCGACCATATCATGTAATGCACTGGCAGGAATTACCACTCCTCAAACTCTCAAGATAGCAGGACAGATCAAGAAGAAAAAGGTAATAGTGTTGATTGATTCAGGTAGCACCCATAATTTTATTCATTGTAAGGTAGCCAAGGAATTAAATTGTTTCCTATACCCGGCACCAGAATGTCAAGTGATGGTTGCAAATGGAGGAACTATAAATTGCTCTGGAAAATGCCATAATATCAAGCTAACCATGGGGGAATATATATTGACTAGTCCAATGCTTTCCATTCCTATGGGAGGTGCTGATGTTGTACTAGGAGTACAATGGTTACAATCTTTGGGGACGGTAACTTTTAATTTTCAAGAAATTTTCTTGAAATTTTTTTCAGAAGGAAAGGAAGTTGAATTACGGGGTATTGAAGGGAAGCCAGGAAGGATAATACGCTCTAATTTCATGACAAAGCTTCTAAAGAAAGAACAACGAGGCGTAATTGCACAATTATGCTCACTAGAAGTTCCGACATCAAAATCATCTATTTCTGTAGATCTCCAACAAGTCTTGGAAAATCATTCCAAGGTGTTTGAAACTCCCAAAGGACTCCCTCCTATTCGTGATCATGATCATGCTATTCATTTGATTCCAGGAAGTGTTCCTCCAAACATCAGGCCTTATAGATATCCTTACTTCCAAAAGAGCGAAATTGAACGTATGATTGCAGAAATGTTAGAGGCGGGTATAATTCAACCTAGTCAAAGTTCTTTCTCTGCTCTTGTAGTTTTGGTACACAAGAAGGATGGATCATGGCGAATGTGTCCGGATTATAGGGAGCTCAATAAGCTCACCATTAAAGATAAATTTCCCATTCCTGTGATTGATGAATTATTGGATGAATTACATGGAGCAATTTATTTTGCCAAGTTGGATCTTCGTTCAGGATATCATCAAATTAGAATGAATACTGAAGATATTCCAAAAACAGCATTTCGAACTCATGAGGGTCATTATGAATTTCTGGTCATGCCTTTTGCTCTTACCAATGCACCTTCTACATTTCAAGGGTTGATGAATTCCATTTTCAAACCCTTCCTTAGAAAATTTGTGCTAGTATTTTTTGATGATATACTAATCTACAGCAGGTCTTGGAAGGATCATGTGGAACATGTTGACAGGGTGCTCAAACTATTGCAGGAGAAACAATTATATGCAAAAACATCCAAATGTTTCTTTGGAGTAGAAGAGGTGGAATATCTGGGTCATATTGTATCTCACAAGGGTGCTAAGGTAGACCCTAAAAAAATTAAAGCCATTAAGGAATGGAAATTCCTGAGAACCATAAAGCAGTTGCAAGGATTTCTTGGGTTAACAGGGAATTATCGCAAGTTTGTTAAGAATTATGGGAGAATAGCAGCACCTCTAACAACATTATTGAAGAAAGATGCATTTTCATGGACTCCTGAAGCAACTAAGGCCTTTGAACGTCTTAAAGAGGCAATGTGCCTAGCACCGGTCTTAGCTACGCGAGACTTCACAAAAACCTTTATTGTGGAATGTGATGCCTCAGGAAATGGAATTGGTGCAGTTTTAATGCAGGAAGGAAGACCCATTGCTTTTGAAAGTCGTCCAATCAAAGGAAAGTATTTACAGAAACCTATTTATGAGAAGGAAATATTAGCAATACTACATGCACTAAAGAAATGGCGAACTTACCTAATGGGAAGACACTTCAAGGTAAAAACTGATCATGATAGTCTTAAACACTTTTTGGAACAAAGACTATCATCGGAAGAGCAGCAAAAATGGGTCACAAAGATGTTGGGTTATGACTTTGAAATAATCTACAAAAAAGGAAAGCTTAATGTTGTTGCAGATGCACTCTCAAGAAAGAATAAAGAGGTGGAAGCATTGCTTTGTGCCATTTCTATTATCCAACCAGATTGGATAACCGAAGCAAGAGATGAATGGAAGAAGGACAAAGATGTATGGACACTCATTCAAAAGTTGCGGCAAGATCCTAGTACATCTGATACATTTAGTTGGAAAAATGATTCCTTATGGTACAAAGATCGCTTATATCTTTGTAAGAATTCCCAACTAAAACAAAAGATTCTTCTGGAATTGCACACTTCTCCTTTAGGAGGACACTCAGGATTTTTAAAAACTTACCACAGGGTGAAGAAAGATTTTTTTGGGGATGGCCTTAAATCTGATATTCAAAAGTTTGTGGCGGAATGTTTGGTTTGCCAACAGAATAAAGTGGAGAAAATTAAGACCCCGGGACTTCTACAACCTTTATCCATTCCAAGTCAACGTTGGGAGGAGATTTCAATGGATTTTATCACAAGTTTACCTAAGTCTGAAGGAAAGAATGTCATCATGGTGGTAGTTGATAGACTTACCAAGTATGCACACTTTTGTGCATTATCTCATCCATTTAAAGCAAGTACAGTTGCTACTACATTTATGGATAGAATTCCAAAGCTACATGGAAGCCCAAGGGTTATTGTGAGCAACAGAGATCCCATTTTTACTGGAAATTTTTGGACGGAGTTATTTTCTTGTTTGGGTACTCAATTAGCTCATAGCTCATCTTATCATCCTCAATCTGATGGTCAAAATGAGATCGTAAATAAATTTTTGGAAGGATATCTTCGTTGTTTTGTATCTGATAAACAAACACAATGGGTCAAGTGGTTACCTCTTGCTGAATTGTGGTATAACACTTCCTTCCATACTGCAGCAAAAATGACCCCATTTATGGCACTTTATGGATATCATCCACCATCCATCACATCATCTTTAAGGGAAAATTCGAAGGTTCAAGCAGTGGAAGATCACATCGAGCATCAGCAAGAAGTTCTCCAACTCTTAAAGGATAAACTGAATTTGGCACAAAATCGAATGAAACAACAGGCAGATCAACATCGTAGCGAGAGAAGTTTTGATGTAGGAGATTGGGTATTTTTACGGCTACAACCATACAAACAAATGTCCCTCAAGCAAGCAAAGAAGGATAATAAATTATCGCCAAAGTACTATGGTCCTTACATGGTGTTGCAAAAGATTGGTACTATGGCATACAAATTGGAGCTTCCTGCTTCTTCGCGAGTACATCCAGTTTTCCATGTTTCATGCTTAAAGAAGGTTATAGGTGAAAATATTCCGGTTCAAACAATATTGCCAGAACTTGATGAGGAAGGAAAAATAATATTGGAACCTAAAGCAGTCATGGAAACAAGAACTCGACAGCTACGGAATCGATCAATTTCAGAGTATCTCATCAAGTGGAAGAACTTACCCACTGAAGATTCTACATGGGAGGATGAGAATTTTATACAGAAGCACCCGGAGCTACTCAAGTGTTGAGGACAACACTTTTTTGAAGGAGAGGGGCATTTTAGGTCCCTATATCACTAGTATAGTCCTTTATTATGGTTAGTTTAACCCCCTTATTGTTATTATTGAACCCTTGTAACCCCCATTTTGTTATTATTGTGCCCTTAAATTATTATTGTTAGGTCGGCTAGGATTACATTGTGGCCCACTAGGATTACACTATGGCCCCATGGACTCCTATATATAGAAAGGAGGTTTTGTAAATTGTATCATCCAAGAATTGTTCATTTATGTAATGTATTGGAGGTTGCCCCCTCGAAGTGGCTCATTTCTAAGGCGTTGATATCTATTTTCTTCTATTTTTGGAGCTGGTTACACAACAAGATGTGTCAAATTTTGATGAATAATGAATTTAAAACAATCACAATAATTGGACTATCACAGGTATATGTTTCTAAAAAAACAAAATGAAAACCAGTGCATGTTAGTAACTATTGATCGGTGTGTTTATGTGTCTATACGCACCGGTGCCATTGTACGATCTATGGGCACTACACAAATACCTATGCCAGTTATAAATATCGGTGCGTTTGTGTGATATTGTGTACTGTGTTGTTTATGTATCTATAAGCACTGGTGCATTTTTACGATCAATAGGCACTGCACCAATATCGATACCAATTATAAATCTCGGTGCCTTTCTGTGATACGATGCACCGGTGCATCATAAATGTATATGCACCAGTGTGTTAATACAACCTATGGGCACCACACAACTCCCAAGGCCAATTAGAACAGCCCCATGCATTGTATGACCAACACTACGCCCAGTGCGGTTTTACACCTAAACGTCCTGGTGCGTTCATTTGACTGAGACAACCCTGGGGTGCCGCATTTATGTATGCACTGGTGCATTAAATCTAGAGTAGCGCACTGATGAAAAAACATCCGTAATAACCTCCGGGCGCTGATTTTTTTTTAGTTGTGTTGAATTTCTGTTAAAAGCTCTACCAAAACATCCGTAACCATGAATAGATGTTGTAGCAAATGTTTTTTTGACAATTTTGGCCAATTTTATAACACTAAAAACCTCCTTTATAACCTCCACTAGAGGGTATTTTCCTTGTAGTGGGGGGTTTTCCACTAGATATCCTATTTTCCTATGTGATGTGATGATTTTTGTCTCATTGTGCACATTTATTTCATATTTCATGGCTCTCATGTGTTGATTCTATTTGAATTTGCATGTTCATACATATTTCTTATTTGTTAAGTAATGAATAATGAAACGTCGACCAGTCTTCTATGATACCGTGGATAATCTGGTTTTTGATAAAAATAACTATAACCACAGAAGTTTAAAAACCAGAAGTAATGAATAAATTAATATATTGGAAAAATAATTGTAAATTGTGGAATTTTATCACTACTAATTCACCCCCCCCTCACTAGTGATATTGGTTCTAACAATTGGTATCAGGGCATGATTCCTTCTAGTGTAGCTTCATCATTAGACAGTAGATCATGGGTAGCCAAGGAATATTTGTAGAAGATTAAGTTTCTCTTCTACATGGATCAGATATATGTTTTGAAGGTGAAACATGAAACATATATTTTAACTCTTGATGTGAATATTTTTCTCTCAATTGAATATCGTACACAAGATGATTATAATGAGGAAGCTCAAAAGATCGTTTTTAAGGGATTGTCAAATCATGATGTAGAAAAAGTGAGACACTGCAAGATTGAAAAATAAATCATGGACAAGCTACATATTTTGTATGGAAGAAAAAGGATTCAAGATTATGAAATTATTGAAAACCCTCATTGCATTCCTTTCCTCATCAGTAAAATATCTCCACTTATTAAAACGGAATTGGGATTTGAAGAAGAATCATGCCTTGTGAAGGAATAGGAGAAAGTGGAGGAAATTCATGTAGTAGATAATCACAAGTCCACCACCCTTGAAGTCAATCTAGGACCTCGAAAGTAGCATCATCAAAATAAGCCAAAGAAGAGAAAATAGTATCAACATAGGAAAATGAAAGAAGATCACAATCACAACATGCAGCAGTTAAAGAAGATAAGGAAGCAACCAAGTATTCATGGTCCATAAAATAAAAATATAATTTATCCATATTTATTTTATGGGTATTATTTTTCTTGCAATCATTAAGGTCATCATGCTAGAGAATGCAATTTTTTTACAAGAAAACAAAGTTTGTCGGATAACCATTGTTTCAAGTGGAAAATATGGCCACAAAGCTATAGCTTTGAAAACATGATAGGATCAAGCCAAGAAATAGAGAAAGCCCACCATTGAAGAAAAAGAAGGTATGGAGGAGAAAATATGAGCTGGAAAGAACTAAAATTTAAAGGACATCAAGGAAGAATGTTCTATTTTGGAAATAGATAATCTACTCAAGGGGAGTAGAGATTTTTCTTGTGCCCAATAGGAAACAGCCTCAAAGAGAGAAAAACTTGATAGGTGCATGTGAATAAAAAGAGGAAGTTTTCAACTTCATGCATCTATTCATTTCAGGTCCACAAGACCAGTTTGAGGCATATGAGGAGAGCACATGAGTCTAGGGGGAGTTCTACAAGGTTGATGTATTACATGTTTTTTTATATCCTTTTGTAGATAATTCCAACCATGTCGTGTGAAGATCATTTTTCTATATATGAAAAATAATATAAGTTTTATGTAGAAAGCAATAGCTTTTGATGGAAATATGCCATATTCTTAGGGATAATTTGATATAGATTTATAATTTGCATGTATAACACTTATGCCATGCATATTACTATGTCTTCCATAGGAATTTTGGTGATAGTTTAAGAGAGTGATGTTTCTATCATTAAAAATCTCACTCTTTGTGATGGGCCTCTAAATTAAACATAAATTAAGGCCCATATAAGCTTTCTTAGGCCCATCTACCTCTCTAATGCACATAAAATGATATATTAAATCTCTCCTTCCACACTTAAAAATGTTTTCTTATGCTTTAATATGTTCTTAGGAAGGATTAAAGGTAGTTGCATATTTTTGCCTAATATTTGTTATTTTTGTAGAATATTGTGAGAATATTTGGCAGATTATATAGATTTGGAGAAGGATATGGTTTAGGGACTTTCTCTCTGCCACTGGAAGATCAGGATTGGAGAATACATGAGCACAAAATCAGGAAATTAGGGAGAAATATTGGAGAGATTCAAGGGGATTGTCCACCCTCCTTAACTCTCAAAGGCAGCCAAAGGATCCTCATGAGATCCCCCTCCAAAAATTAGAATTCCAAAGGTGTCCAAGCAACTCAAGACCAAGTTCACTCAAGCCATACTTCACTTGGAGTCTCCAGAAAATCAAATTCCAAGAGGCAGCCAAGCAACTTGATGCAACCATCACTTGATGCAGCCTTAGCTGCATTTACCCACATATTCCATACAAAATGCATATGAAATATCCAAGATTTCAATACACTTCTTCCATTGTGAAAAAAAAATCCATCTTATCCAAAGCCTAACTCTTTTTATTAAATTCATGTGGAGTACTCATAATATATATACAGGCATTTGTGGAATTTTGATAATTACATAAGTTACGGACCTTGTTTTTTTTACCCAGACTTTATGTTATAATCACTTTCAACAAATAAACCCTTTTCTAAAAGCCTGCAAACAATATCTTAATCTGAATACTTAAACTTTTTAAACTTACCACTTCATCCTTTCACCAAATATCTTTGCAAATTTGACTTTGAACATGCCGAATACAATCATATATGGACCCACAATTTATTCCAATCGCACCTTTACACCGTTGATAATATATTCTCATCAATCGAGTGGAAATCACATTACAATATGCGTGACATTTAATGGTTTCAAAATATGCGAAATAGGTGGTTTTGTGGTGCTACGTGTTAGCCCACAACCACTATCGCATTCATCAATTGAATATCGCTTACCTCTTTTTCCCCAATGCAAAAACCATGTGCGGTTTTATTAAAACCATTTCACAGTTCTCTGTGCCACAAATTCATGATTCCGCTTTCTATTCACTGAATTGCGAGTTGCAGCAATCGGACAGTTAAGAAATTAATAATTTTAGATTCCCAAAAGGTTTTCTAAACCCATATCACTATTATTTCATAACAAAATGCGTAAATATAAAAACCCACAATTGAATTCAATTGAATTCAACTACTTTTCTCATACACAACTATTGCACCTCCTTTTCCTGTTGTTGTAATTACAATTGTCCACATGTCCATTCTTCTTCATCAACACATTTGAACTCTGAATTTTCCTTTAATTTTTCACGATCACCAATCAATTATCTCATACTTTCATTCATAGCTGATTCTGAACTAACTCCTTTAGAAGTACCATAAAATACAGGTTTCCCTCTTCTGGCTTTGATGACATGCAATCTCTGGCAAAGGTTCCTTTGGTCTTTCCTTCTTACCACTTCCATCAATATTTTTTGCATCTCTACGATGATATAACTCAACTGTACCCTCGTGAAGTGGTACAACCCAACATAAGTGCTCACCCTAGACGTAGATGGGTTCTCTTTATCAAGGCTCTTGGACATTATATGTCTATTCACATTTATTGGATATAAAGTATTATTTATAGAAATTTCACTTTCAAAATTAGATATATTTCTTAGCTCCTGTCCAACATTCACATATTCAAAATGGTCATATTGCCAAATGGTTGTGAATTCTAGCCCATCACCCCTAGAAGTACTATTTGTTCCAAGATTTGAACCAGACACACTATTCTCCATTTCAACCTCATACTGCCTATGATTTAAGACCTGGGTACTTCATTTCCGCAATGCTTTATACAGTGTCTGCCCACAATTTCGAAATGCATACAGGTGGATTTGGACCTCAATTTATAAGGCCAAGTTATTTTTTTAATGGCATCGATCCATTCTATGATCGATGTTAATTCCTCAACATACTCAATCACACAGAATTCAATAAATGAATATTTGACCTTTTAAGAATACTCAATCTCATACCTTCGATAATCCCGTAGCTCAAAAATGACAGAATTTCCTTTGTTTCTGCCAATTTCACTTGCACACATATATACACAATAATGAAATACAAACTCAAAAATTGAGTTCTCTGTATTAATATTCAATATTTACATGGGAATCCTCTTCTGGCCTAATATTCAAATTAGTGGCCTCTTTCTTCTTACTGTTCGTAGGGTTCCAATCCAAACTCTACCTCTCTACCTCTTCTTCTATGCCTTTGAGTCTCACAATTTATACAATTGGTTCTAAAACCAATTCTGGTTCTAGATCCTCTATTTTCTCAACAAATTCCTAAGAATCCTCTAAGCCCTAAAATATCTTCTTAATCCGTAAGGATCCTATTTAATCCTCAAAATTATGAAACCAATTCCTAATTCTCTCATGTTCTCCAATATTCGAGAATATTTACAAAAATCCTCTCAAGATTTTAATTAATCCTATTTTTTAAAATATTAAAGTCACTCAACTCCAAACAAATCATTTCATAAGAATCCAATTTCTTAGAAAAATACAAGACCCTCTATGTCTACTAAATTACAATAAAATTGTTGAGCCAGATGCTCCTGCATCAGACTCCCAAAGTATAAATTAGTCATGATCTCCTGATCATGTGCTTCCAAACTTTCGCCTCCTGGATCCCATACTCTATTTTGTTGTTGTTCATAAGCTGCATCATTCTTCAGCTGCACTTTTCCAGTCTTCCATACTTTATTCTGCATCTTCCCACTAGCTACACTTTCATAGTATGTTCTTGTATTTTCCTTGCTATTGTTTCCGTGCTTGTTGTTGTCTTCTTCTAAGACATCTTCACCATCAAGCTTCTGATGTTTTAAATTTCTATGTCCAGGTTATTTTTTGACTGGTAACCACTCTACCATTTGTTGCTACTTCCAATTTCTGCTATAAATATTGTTGTAGATATTGTTCCAAATACTTTTGTAGATATGGCTCCAAATACTGTTGTTGCCTCCCAAAATTCCTGAATATCTCTTAAGATATCTCCCTCTGCAACATCCTTCTTCTTCTCACTACCTTTTTCTTCTTCCTTGACAACCTTCAGTGATTGTCCTTCACCTCCTTTATTGATTCTAGCAACCAATTTAAATTCCTAAAACATTGTATCTTTGTCTTTAATCAGAATGGAATTTTGATTCTCCACCACTGTGACAGTTCTAAGGGCCTATCCTACAGTCTTCTCTTGGCCAATCAGACAAGCCAACTCCTCCTTGTCATTAACAATAACAAGTTCCTTCATATGAGAAATGACTGTCTCATCTTCCTTGTAGATGCTTTCCTTATTAAGTAAGGAATCTATGGGTTCCTTCTGCTATAACAATAAGACAACTCCAAGAGATGGATTGTCCTCTACAACACCTGTAAACACAGTCAAATTATCAATTTCAAAATCACAATACCCAATGGTCTCATTTGATGATCCAATCACCAAATCTTCTTCTTGTAGTTCTAAGTCTCTTTCAGGCCTTAGAAAATCTTCACTGTATTCCTTCCCAATTTCCAGGGTTATCTCCATTGTGCCAATCACCATGATAGAATGATGATCCTTCACTATGCTTTCAGCTAACATGTTTTCCTTTTCATTGACATTTTCCATTTGCTTTCCTCCTTTACCTGCATAATTAACACATGAGTTATCAGTATTAAAAATAAAAGGTCTCAATGTCTCTTCCTCTGCTGGCAACATCTCAGTATGCTGCTTTGAGTTTTAATTTAAATCCTTTCTCAGCACATCAGTATGCTTATTTAAATTCTCCATTGGACTATCAGCTAGTCTCTCCTTCATATCATATGTTCCAAGAATGTCTTTCTGCTTTGGTTCACAATAATGAACTTCTTTGACTTGCCGAATAATTCTTACATCCTTATCCTCTGTTTCATGACTGTCATTCATGATAATTTCTTTGTCTTTTAGCAATTTATCCTGAGTATAGATCCTATGCTTTTCCAACTTTCTTCTTTGAAGATATAACTTTCTATATAACTCAACAATTTCAATTGGGGTACAATTTGGAAACTTTACACAAGTTTTCACACCTTCACTTGTTGTTGACCCATCACTATATGGTCCTTCTTCCTCTTTTTCAATACTATGTTGTTTATTTCCATGAGACCCCTCTATCTCTTTTTCTTTCTAAGATCTTTCTATCTCAGCATTAATCTGAACATATTTTAGATTCAGATCCTTCTTCTTAACAAACTCTAAAGCTTCGTCATCATCCAGTGATGTACCTGCAATCATACACAAATAATTAGATTTAAAAACACAAGACATTTCAATCTCGTCTTTTTCTTCAAGCACCCATATTTCACAATATACTTTCTGGTTCCCAGTAGATCCTATTTGTTGTGACTCAATTCCCTTGAGTCTTTCGTTTTCCAACAGAGAAATATGTATCTGTTCAAGTTCTATGAAATTTTTCATCACCTTAGCATTCCATTTCTTTTGCAATAGGTTCCATCTATCCCATTTCCTCATTTTCCATCCATGATTCTGACATTCATTCTCTTTTTCTTGTAACCATCCCTGTAGTACCTCCAGTTGTACTTTCATCACTGCAATATCTCTCTCTCGATCCTCATCACTTATATTATCTTTGTGGTATTCTTTAGAACCTATTCTCTGATCCTCCATGACCATCTTCCTCATGAGCTCATCCATGCTAGATTGGTGATATACAACATAGCCTTCGCTTGTAGCAATCTCCTTTTGCTACTCAATACCTTATCAAGCTTCCTTTCTGAGCTTGACCTCAGTCACCTTCCTTCTTTCAAAAATTTTTACCAGTTCATCCATCATTAATTCTTAAGACTTGGATCTTCCTTTGTTTTCATCTTGTTTGCAACCAGAATTTTCAAACCAGATTAAAATAAAGCACATTATATCACCTTCAATATCTATGCATGACCTTGTTCTCCTCATTCAATAGTACTTTGAATTGCCTGTTCTCATTTATTTCTGCAAATTCTTGTTACATATCAAATCTGCTTATTTTCTGCTTATTAGATTTAATATTTGATCTTCTCTTAATTTCCATCACACATGAATTCTAATTTAATAATAATAATAATAAATCTTGAACTTTCAAAATATATTTTTCCAGCTCAGATACCACTTGACGCAGCCTTAGCTACGTTTACCCACATATTCCACACAAAATGCATATGAAAAATCGAAGATTTTAATACACTTTTTCCATTGTGAAAAAAAAAATCCATCTTATCCAAATCTTAAATCTTTTTATTAAATTCATGTGGAGTACTCATAGTATATGTACAAGAATTTGTGGAATTTTGATAAGTAAATAAGTTACGGACCTTGTTTTTTTTTTTACCCTGAATTTATGTTATAATCTCTTTCAACAAATAAACCCTTTTCTAAAAGCCCATAAACAATCTCTTAATATGAATACTTAAACTTTTTAAAATTACCACTTCCTCCTTTCACCAAATAGCTTTGCACATTTGACTTTAAACATGTCGAATGCAATCATATACGGACCCACAATTTATTCCAATCGCACCTTTGCGCCATTGATAATATATTCTCACCAATCCAACGGAAATCAAATTACAATATTCGTGACATTTAACGGTTTCAAAATATGTGAAATAGGTGGTTTTGTGGTGCTACGTGTCAGCCCACAACCACTATCGCATTCATCAATTGAATGTCGCTTACCTATTTTTCCCCGTGTAAAAACCACGTGCGATTTTATTAAAACCATTTCACAGTTCTCTATGCCATAAATTCATGATTCTACTTGCTATTCACTGAATTACGGGTTGCAACAATCAGACAGTCAAGCAAGTAAGAATTTTAGATTCCCAAAAGGATTTTTGAACCCATATCATTGTTATTTCATAACAAAATGCGTAAATAGAAAAACCCACAATTGAATTCGACTCCTTTTCTCATACGCAATTATTACACCTCCTTTGCATGTTGTTGTAATTCCAGTTGTTGGTGTGTCCATTCTTCTTCAGCATCACATTTGAACTTTGAAGTTTCCTTTAATTTTTCACAATCACCAATCAATTATCTTAGACTTTCAATCACACCTGATTCTGAACTAAATCCTTTAGAAGTACCATAAAAGACAGGTTTCCCTCTTCCAGCATTGATGAAATGCAATCTCTGGCAAAGGTTCCTTTGGTCTATCCTTCTTACCACTTCCATCAAGTTTGTTTCTGTCTCTACAATTATCTAACTCAACTATATCCTCGTGAAGTGGTACAACCCAACTAAAGTGCTCACCCCAGACGTAGATGGGTTCTCTTTATCAAGGCTCTTGGAAATTCTATGCATAGTCACATTTATTGGATATGAAGTATTATTCATAGCAATTTCACTTTCAAAATCAGATGGATTTCTCAGCTCCTGTCCAACATTCACATATTCAAAATGGTCATCTTGACAAATGGTTGTGAATTCTGGCCCATCACCCCTAGAAGGACTATTTGTTCCAAGATTTGAACCAAACACACTAGTCTCCATTTCAACCTCATACTACCTGTGCTTTAAGCCTTGGGAATTTCATTTCAGCAATGCTTTATGCAATGTCCACCCATAATTTCGAAATTCATACAGGCGGATTTGGACCTCAATTTAGAAGTCCAAGTTATTTTTTTAATGACATCAATCCATTCTGTGATCGATGCCAATTCCTCAACATACTAAATCACACAGAATTCAATAAATGAATATTCGACCTTTTAAGAATACTCAGTCTCATACCTTCAATAATCTTGTAGCTCAAAAATGACGGAAATTTCTTTGCTTCTGCCAATTTCACCTGCACACATATATACTCAATAATGAAATATGAACTCAGAAATTGAGTTCTCTGTATTAATATTCAATATTTACATGGGAATTATCTTCTAGCCTGATATTCAAATCAATGGCCTCTTTCTTCTTACTGCCCATAGGCTTCCAATCCAAACTCTACCTCTCTACCTCTTCTTCTATGATTTTGAGTCTTACAATTTATACAATTGGTTCTAAAAATAATTCTGGTTTCAAATCCTCTATTTTCTCAAAAAATTTCTAAGAATCCTCTAAGTCTTAAAATCTCTTCTTAATCCCTAACGATTATTTTTAATCCACAAAATTATGCAACCAATTCCTAATTCTGTCATTTTCTCCAACATTCGAGAATATTTACAAAATTCCTCTCAATATTTTAATTAATCCTATTTTTTAAAATATTAAAATAAATCAACTCCAAAGAAATCATTTCATAAGAATCCAATTTCTTAGAAAAATACAAGACCCTCTATGTCTACTAAATTACATTAAAATTGTTGAGTCGGATGCTTCTGCATCACAACTGAAGACGAAGGGCACTCAATCGATGTTTAATTTTGTCAAAGTGGACTCAATAACCATTTTAAAGGGAGCTATTGGTAGCTTCCCTGTAGAAAAAATAGAGAAGAGGTAGAGCTAGGGAGGGGATTAGTTAGCTAGTGGATTAATTCTAGTCGATTCCATTTTATTCTTCGATGCCGTTTAGAACTTTTGCTGCAAGCTATTAGGATTTTGTTGTTAAGACCTTTGGGATGTGATAAGACTGTTCTCGTAATTCAATGAGTATTCAGATGAATTTATATTGATCTAGTTCCAGAGAGTTGGGCTTGTGGGTTAGGGCCCAACACATGTGCCTCAGCTTCTCTGTTGTTGTCATTCTTTCCTTTCTATCATTTAGCTAGTTTTTCTTCTGCCATATAAGTTAGATCCACTTCTAATAAGTTTCATTGTTGTTTAGTTTTTGTGTTGCTATAGTTTTTAATTGCTTATGCATAGTAAATAATGGAAAAACTCCAAAAAATGTGATCAAGTCCCCCTATCATCTTTGTCAACAGAGTTTGAGCTGGGTAGACCTTCCCACAGGCCAAAATTGCTTTTTGTTTGAGTTTTGGGGAGAAATTGTATTACCAAGTCCAAGTATTTCTTTCACTATTTTATCACGCATTTCTATCTGTTTCTTGTGCATAACCCGTAGGTGTGTTGCATTTCTAAGTACTTCTCTTACGCCTCCATTCCCCTCCTTTCCTTCTCACCTTAACGTTGTACTTACCCTTTTTCCTAACGCACTTAATCCCTTCAAGACTTACTTCTTTGTTTCTCTTCGTTCACAGCTACCTTACCTTTTTTTCATGCAAAACACATGAAAAACCATTCAAAACCACTAAAAACACGACCTCCGCCTTTGATCCTTGAGTCTCCGACCACCATACATTGCACTTTGAAATTCGCAACATTTGGCTTTTACCTTTAACACTCACTGCTCATTCCTTGCAATTTTGATATTGTGAAATTGCAAATCGCACTTCGCACCACTTACCTTTTACATTTAACACTTACCGCTAGTTCTTTGTGATTACGATATTGCAAAATCCCAAATTGTACTTTGTACCATTTACCTTTTCTCCCTTAACACTTACTGATGGTTCTTGCGATTGCAATATTGCGAAATCATGCCCTGTTGCCGGTCCCACCGCCACTTTTCCATCGCAAATCGCACTTCGCATCCTTTAGCTTTTACCCTTAACACTTACCGCATGTTCTTGTGATTGCAATATTGCGAAATTGCAAATCACAAATCGCACAGTTTAAATTTTCGCATAACGCTTACTGCTCATTCCGCTGATGCGATAAATCCTCGACGTCACTCGTCACACTTCGCACTTCGTAGAACTTACCACATAGCCGATTGCAGCCCACAACTATTACCGCGTCGCCAATCGCACTTCACACATTTTAGTTCATTCTTGTTAATCCTTACCACTATTCCTTTAAACATGCGATATTGTGATTCATGACCCACCATGTCACTCGTCACACTTCGCACTTCGCACAACTTAGTTCATTCTTGTTAATCCTTACCACTATCCCTTTAACCTTGCGAAGTTGCGATTGCGACATCGCACATCGTAAATTTTGTCCTCCATCACACTCTTCCATAGAATTTTTGAGTTTTGTCCACTCCAAAGTCATTTCTCATGCTATCATAAACTTTTATAAGGTTTTAACCCCCTCTTTCTGCTTCCAAACCTCGTTTCATGTGTTAAAACCCCCATTAGCCTCTTTTAGCCCTTTTCTTGCCTCCAAGCTGCAAATTAACTCTTTTTAATTAGAATTAATTCATGGATATCCTAGTTGCATGGATAGAAGCATGGTAGATAGATCATAGGATAAGTAAAGTGCATTTACCCGTTTGGCCAAGTTAACTATGGTTTAGGATTAGTTTCCTTTCTGCTATTTGTTTTCTGCAAATTAAATTAGTTTCCTTCCTATCATTTATTTTCAGCAATTTAATTTAGTTTCTTACAATCATTTCCTTCATGCACATTAAATTAGTTCCATTTCTGTCATTTCCTTTGTGAAATTTAGTTTAGTTTCATTCAAGTGTGACAAACTTCACTAAGAACCCCTAGAAGTAGCACCCTTTCGTAAAGCAGAAGAGGATGACATGAAAATAATGCATCTGCTATGTATATAGCACTATCACCTCAAATTTTGTATGAAACCCAAGTTGATAAAGTAAAGTAGGGCAGCCCCCGGGAGATGCAGCACTCTTGGTGCAATACCAGGGCTCACCAATTTGTAATTCATTATATAGCTATGTTTCACATGAGGAAGGGTCATTGATGCATGCATGTGTCTTAGAGAGTTGATGATTGATTTTGTGATTTATTTGAAGAAAATTGCTACATCATTCAGTAAATTTATTAGTTCTTATGTTTCTAGTTGTAGTGTGGTTATGAGTCCATTACATGTGTATATACATGAGTCATGTATCTCACATCATATTATCATGAAGCCATTTATCATATTTTCATATAATATTGTCTTGAGGATCTTGAATTCTAGACTACCACATGTATTTTTTGACGATGAGGATTGTGCTTGCTGGTGCACATATGATATCAGGAGAGTGTGGATGAAGTTTGTGTTGTAGATTCCTTACTTTGTTTATGCCTCCTTACTTTGTCTATGTCCATTATATGCCTATAGGTTGTGCTACAAAAACATGGTTTCTTGGTTGCTGCTACTAATTATATTTAAGGATTATTTTCATATTCTGCAATTGCATTAATATTTTCAGATCACATTATTGAAGCTAAGTCATTGGTGATGTAATTTCTTGTGATGTATGTGTGTTGTTGGTATTGGAAAAAGTAATTTTATAGTGTTGATTGATTCATATGGATGGCTAATAGTGTTTTTCTACATATTTCTATAGATTTATGGATAATTTTTTTATGTTTCATTCATGGAGGCTTCTGTTGTTGGGACTGCTAACTATTGATGTTGTAGATTACTAGTCAAGACATGTCCTGGAAATTTTTTGGAGAGAGATGTGCACACTCTTTTTGGAATGAAGTTTTTCACTCTTAGATATTAATCATGGATGGAAGCCTTGCATTATCAATTCTTATATTCATTATGTTAATTGAGTGACCCATAAAATTTATTGTATGTATGGTAATGAGTCAAGATTTTGTTGAGAGAAAGATTCATGAGATTTATTTTAGCCTTATGTCAGAAAGTATATGATATGTTTTGAAACCATGTGGGGTATTATCAGCCCTGCCCTCCACAACCTGCTCCTAGTACTTCGACTTAGCCTTTAGGACCCCCTCCTCAAGGCCCCTCATATGTAGCTAATGTCCATGATCCTATCTATCCTCTTGGAATGGTCCCCCCTAGACTTAACCATCTTGGATTTGTCTCACCTAACCATTACCCCTCAAGTTAGATATCGTTTCTTGCTCCCCCTGCTGGAGAATTTTCAATTCTGTTATGGCTACCTTGTCTCTCCCTAACATGACCCTGGGGATACCAGTCTAGTACATTGATCCCCCAACCAATATCCTGCCTGGTTAGCCGAAACCTTATACTGCTTTGACCCCGGTCCAACCAATTGCCATAACCCCTCGCTTTGCTTTTGTGCCCCAGCCACCTCAACAAGAACCTACTCCTGTTGCGAAAGCCTTGGGCGAGGGGGGAAAAGCCCACAAAAAGGTACCTAAGGATAAGGCTACCCAAAAAAGCCGTGATCCTCCTAGGGAAAATTTTAGGGGCTAATATTCATATATGTGCTATTTTTCGATGTTTTTTCCAAAAAAATGATTTGCCAATTCCCATTTTTTCCTAAAATTGATTCGGCCAAATGTTATAAGAGAAAATTATTTAAGCTAAAAAATTGCCAAAAATTTATAGAGACTATATAAAATAATTAGAAGTTTTAATATTTTTCTTAAAATATCACTAATCATTATATAGTTTCTGTATTTTGGATTAGTAAGATTCACCAAGGTTTCTAATCTTTAATATAAGTTTCCATCCTTAAAATTTTCCCTGGCTCCTCCTCAACCTCCAAAGCCTACATCTTCATGTGCTTTGTGTGATGTTTTCAGTCATGCCACCCATAATTTTCTTGAATTGCTTCATCTCAAGCCCATGGTCAACGAAGCGTTTCCTGAGTCTGATATCCTGGAGGTCCATGTTACTCTACCTGATTCAGCCCCAACACTCAAGACTTTGTGCACAAATCATCCTTGTGCTTTGTGTGATTTCTATGGCCACTATACTCACCTCTGTCCCCACCTTAAAGACTATAGCACCTCTTTCTAAGTGGTTCACAAATTCGAGGCCAAGCGCAAAAAGTCCACCTCTGCCTTACTTGTGAGTTTTTCTTTAGCAGAACCAGAGGACACATCCACTCCCATTGACATTCCCCCTCCTGATGTCAAGTTGATGGAATCTTCGGCCATGATCCTCTACCTGTAATCATCTATGAGATCCACAGTGGAAGACCCTTATGGGACTTTCCCTTATATTTCGCTTGAACTCCCTTCAATGATCACCTTGGGCTCAACATCGCTGGATCCTTCATCTAGTTGTTCTTATGTCACCCTCTGTGACAATGCGCATGTGAACCTCATTTCTCATGATGACAAGTCAAGTAACTTCACCACATCATGCGGTCTTGCTTCCACCAGTCACCCCATATTTTATTGTGATGACGACATTATGGAAGCATTTACCACCCCTGAATTTATCTATCCCCCCTTACTTCAAACCCATGGATTCGAACCACATACACCTTGTGGACATTCAATTGACACCCAATGTTTGGGTAAGAGGGCGTCTACATTTGAGACTCCAGGAGAAGCAATTCTCCACGACCCTCCTAGTGAATTTGGTCATGTCGACTCTAGTACCATTATTATTCCCCATTTAGAAGAACCTATAGAGTCCCATATCACTTCAGATCACTCTGGGGATGATCCCCCTCATTATTCCTTTATCTTACATCAACAACCCAGTCCCTTAAACATTGTTTTTGATCAACCTCTATATTTTCTCAGTGAGCACCAGTTCATTATCTCCAAAGACACGCTTTGGTATAGTGATACTATATATGGCACTCCATAAACTCCTTTGGCTAGGGGCATCATTCCCACCTATGCATACTAGATCAGTCCATGGAAAATTTTAGGGGCTAATATTCGTAGGTGGGCTAATTTTCCATGCTTTTTCCAAAAAAAAAGATTCGCCAATTCCCATTTTTTTAAAAGTTGATTCGCCCAAATTTTATAGTATAAATCTATTTTACCCTAAAAATTGCCAAAAAATTATATATACTAATATAAAATGATTACAAAACTAATTTTTTTTACAAAAATAACATCAAAAATTTTACAATTCACATATTGGGGACTACTGAGATTAGCCAATTTTTTAAACTTTAAGATAAACATCCATCTTTAAAATTTTCCCTGGATCAGTCCCCTCCATCACATATGCTTGGGGGTAGTATCCCTTGCTTAGGGGCATGATGGCACCTATGGCCATCTCCTCATATGATTACCATAAGTCTTGCCCTAGACCCCACCAATCTAGGTATGGTCGATTGTCCTCCCATTCCTTGCATAGTTGCACCTACCAGCCTCTCCAGCAAGCCATATATCATAGATGTTTGATACCCTATCTTCAAATATTATACTTTATGTGATACCATGTTTACAACTTGGTCCCTCTATTTGACTTGGTGGGCGGGGATTATTCTACACCTTCTGTAGTAGTTCATTCTTGTATTATTTTCTTACCTTCATTCTTCATCTGGAACATCCTTCCAAGAACCATTAATGCCATCCTTAGAAAAGAAAGGGCTCTCTTGCCTTCATCAGCGTTCTCAACAATTTTAGGACCCAAAACTTGGCCAATGCGGTGCGAGCTACATGATCCCCTTGGATCTCAGAACGTAATGCATCCAGGTCTCTCTCTCTCTAGTTGATCCTCCACTATGCCATACCTACACAAAACCATCATGTTTGTCAGCATATAGAAAGGAAAGACTGCATCATAGCCATAGAATCCCAAGCTCTTAGCCAAAAACAACGCTAAAACCCTCTTTCTCTTACAGATCATACTTTTTAGGCCATTTCGTAGGACAGGTCATAGATTTCTTCCCAGTACCTGCTACCCAGGTCGCAAAATAGACCCCAAAAATTGCGACCTGGTCTATTCTTGAGCTCTGGGTGCCTAAAATGGAATTTTAATCCACTGAATTGAAAGAGTATGGTTAGGCCTCTTGCCTGGAACTGACAGATATCGATTGCAATGGTTCGTTTGTCCTCTACGATTGCGGAAATATTTAAGGCCTTTTCTCCTCTCTACATACACCACAACTACACTTGAAAATGAATCAAATTGGAGGTAAAATGCCTTATTAAAATAGAAAACCTAGATTTTTATTTTTCTAATGATGTCCAAACTGTTAGCACCGTTGGAAGGCTCTCACCGAGCTCTCAAATGGGTATCCTTTCGTTTTTTGTGATTTGATACTTCACCCAGAAGCCTTTTTTTTCCAAGAAGGGTCACTTCACCGCTTCTAAAAATCAAATTTCTTCACTTGCAAAACTTTTACTTAGGGAACCACCTTTCCTTTATACTTTTCCATGCTCGTGTCGATTATCGTCGTGAGTAACCATCTTGTACTCATGTTTTTTATGGTCCCCACTGGGCCTATTCTATGTGGCATCATCATCGAGTCGCCCTTGTTTAGAGCATCCGAGTTGAGTCATCATCACATCCATGGAGTCTGTCCCAAGTCCCTTTTATCTCCTGCCACAGTATTCCATCCTTCATTGCTTTGTACCTCTCTCATGTCGGACATTTAGGCATTCAGTCATACCATCCCTTATCCCCTTTGGAGTCGATTTAGTAGCTTCCAGGCCATCCATGCTCTTTATGCTCTAACAAAGGAAGTCATCAGCCTGCTACTCAGTACCCCCCATTCCACCATCATCCATGGTGTGAGTCTGTCAGTCGCTCTACTATTATCCTTGATGCCTTAGTTGAGGATTCCTCATTACATCACCTTTGGTGGACCTCCTTCTGTTGACATTAGCTTATTCATTCTAGAAGACAGGTCTAGATGGCAGTGTACCTTGGTTCCAGCTTCCACTCTTGTTTGGTGCCTCAAATTAGGAAAAGGGACCCTTTTTCCATTTGACTTGATTGTTTCTGAGTTCCATCTCCTCATGGCATGATCAAGATCCGTATACTTGATGGTTCAGTGATGTAGCAGATTGTACCAGTGATTCCCATGTGTGTGTGAGATGTTTCAAACCTCATGAGGGGGTGGCCCTTCAGGTAGCCCCCCACATGCCCGGATGGCCTCTCTACTATAGCCTTGGATGCAGCTCCATAGATTTTATGGTTCCGGCCTCAGGTGCTTGCAGCGCCTTTTCACTTTGCATGTATGATTTAGATTTTTAGAGCCCTTTCTTATTTTATAGGGCCTCTTTGGTTGTACTTATATCTTATATACTCATATATATTGTATAAGTCTTGGTTGTTGTCCCAGGCACAGTATGTATGTGGGATCCATTATCATGTTTTCTATCTGGCCCATGTTTATGCCATCATGTATTATATAGTTCAGTCCAATGTTTGTTGGATGCATCATTATTCTTTGTACTTTTTTATCTCGGCGAGCATAGGTATGCCTCCCCTGTCTCATGTAGAATAGGTGCTCATTCATAAAAGAGACTTGTCACACCTGTAAGTCTCACCTCCTCAGGGTATTTTCCTCTTGTACTTCAGTCCGCCTTATATTTCTCTCTCTCTGACTCACCTTCGATGTCTAGTGATTCAGTTCTTACAATGTAATTCAGTCATATGATTAGCTCCTAATGCTCAAACATTGGGGGGCAATCTGTTACACCAATTTTTGGTCATCTAACCTGTTACTATTACATGGACTAAAGTACACCATGTAATACAAATTTTACCGTAGTAAAATTGCTTTCACTATGAAAAATAACTTAATAACCCATAATTTATTAATTTGTTTATGGTCTAAACAGGAAACCCCATGAGAAATAATTGAATAAATCCTTATTTTTTTATTTTACTCAAGGGATAATTAACTAAACCACTATTTAATTAATATTCCTGGTCATATGTAACCCAAAACAGGAAAATTAATTAGATAAATCATTATTTATCTTATTATTTTCTAGAAATAATTATTTAAAACATTATTTAAATAATATTCCTTGTTAAAATTTGACTAAATCATTTATAAATAATTGAATGAATCATTATTTATTTAATTATTACTTAACCACATTCTTAAAATAATAAAAATTCTTTTTCCCTCCAACAAAAATAATAAAATATTCCTTAAAAGTTGGATCTAGATTTGGTTAATAATATTTTAACTATGCACCAATATCTACTCTAACTCAATATTTTGTTATAAAGAGAAGGTTTTTCCATCCATTCACTACCTTTTGTTTCCGAGAGATCACTCTTGATCTATACTTTTGGTCTGAGTTTGATCCTCCCATCATTGTCATATTTTTCTACTCTTTGCTTCTGAGCTCCCTTTTGAGTTCCATTTTTGTCTGGGTTTTCTGCACCATCAATAGAGAGAGATCTTAGATCTAAAGAAGTAAGGACATACAATAACCCATCCCATTGAGGGGGAATGCTAACATCTTTCTACATTCCCTCCCTAGGTGTCATAATACAAAAAATTATTTAAAAATTCTTGTCTTGTCCGTTGGATGCATGGAGCAACTATTTCTTATTATTTGTTGTTTAATGTCTTTAACTGCATAGATCTGGATTTATGTAGCATTTATTCTGATCACTAACTGTAGATCTAAGGAAATTGACATCCATCTTTGATGTTAGGGTTGTTTTTTATGCAAAGCTAAAGTTATATTTTTTTGTACGCTTGCAATAAGAATTCACACTAACAGTCTCCTATTGTGTCACCTTTGTAAATCCTTCAATCCTATCCCAATTTATTCTTAAGGGGGGATGTTAGGATACTCTGACACATAGAAAATAGTTAAGTATAACTTGGTCTAGTGTAGAGTTAGGTAAAGTGTGTTTCTTTAATATGTACATTTTAAACTTATTATATGATGGTCACGATATGTAGTGATCCGACGGTTCACTCTCTCATCGGTATTACCGAAAATTGATCCATGGCTTACCACCCAATTGTTCCATAATCTATATTTAAATAACATGGAGGGTCATTTTTCCAGTAACCATTTATGAGAGAAGCTTATTTAAATTTTCTTTCTTTATATTAATAAATTTCCTAAAGTGGTCGCATTGGCTCAGGCCGTGGACTATTTCCCTCTTCGAGGATTTTAACCACGTCAAATAATGGTGTACCGATATATGATATTTTCGTGAAACCAGCTCCAAAAATAGAAGAAAAGAGCTATCAACTCCTTAGAAATAAGCCACTTTGAGGGGGAAACTCCAATACATTACATGAATGAACAATTCTTGGATGATACAAATTAAAAAACCTCCTTTCTATATATAGGAGTCCATGGCACCACAATGTAATCCTAGCCGACCTAACAATAATAATTTAAGGGCACAATAATAAAACTATGGGGGTTACAAGGGTACAATAATAACAATAAGTGAGTTCCACTAACAAAAATAAGGGACTATACTAGTAATATATGGACCTAACATGCCCCTCTCCTTCAAAAAAGTGTTGTCCTCAATGCTTGAGTAGCTCTAGGTGCTTCTGTATAAAATTCTCATCCTCCCATTTAGAATCTTCAGTGGGTAAGTTCTTCCACTTGATGAGATACTCTGAAATTTTCCGTATCTGTCGAGTTCTAGTTTTCGTGACCGCTTTAGGTTCCAATATGATTTTTCCTTTCTCATCAAGTTCTAGCAATATTGTTTGAACTGGAAGATTTTCACCTATAACCTTCTTTAAGCATGAAACATGGAAAATTGGATGCACTTGTGAAGAAGCAGGAAGCTCCAATTTGTATGCCATAGTACCAATATTTTGCAACACCTTGTAAGGACCATAGTACTTTGGTGATAGTTTATTATCCTTCTTAGCTTGCTTGACGGACATTTGTTTGTATGGTTTTAGCCGTAAAAATACCCAGTCTCCTACATCAAAACTTCTCTCACTACGATGTTGATATTCCTATTGTTTCATTTGATTTTGTGCCAAATTTAGGTTGTCCTTTAAGAGTTGGAGAACTTCTTGTTGATGCTCGATGTGATCTTCCACTACTTGAACCTTCGAATTTTATCTTAAAGATGATGTGATGGATGGTGTATGATATCCATAAGTGCCATAAATTGGGTCATTTTTGCTGCAGTATGGAAGGATTATACCACCATTCAGCGAGAGGTAACCATTTGACCCATTGTATTTGTTTATCAGATACAAAACAACGGAGATATCCTTCCAAACATTTATTTAATATCTCAGTTTGACCATCAGATTGAGGATAATAAGATGAGCTATGAGCTAATTGAGTACCCAAACAAGAAAATAACTCCGTCCAAAAATTTCCAATAAAAATGGGATCTCTGTCGCTCACAATAACCTTTGGGTTTCCATGTAGCTTTTGAATTGTGTCCATAAATGTAGTAGCAACTGTACTTGCTTTAAATGGATGAGATAATACACAAAAGTGTGCATACTTGGTAAGTCTATTAACTACCACCATGATGACACTCTTTCCTTCGGACTTAGGTAAACCTGTGATAAAATCCATTGAAATCTCCTCCCAATGTTGACTTGCAATGGATAAAGGTTGTAGAAGACTCGAGGTCTTAATTGTCTCAACTTTATTCTGCTGGAAAACTAAACATTCCTCCACAAACTTTTGAATATCAGATTTAAGGCCATCCAAAAAAAAAAATCTTTCTTCACCCTGTGGTAAGTTTTTAAAAATCCTGAGTGTCCTCCTAAAGGAGAAGTATGCAATTCCAAAAGAATATTTTGTTTTAGTTGGGAATTATTACAAATATATAAGCGATATTTGTACCATAGGGAATCATTTTTCCAACTAAATGTATCAGATGTACTAGGATATTGCTGCAACTTTCGAATGAGTGTCCACACTTCTTCGTCCTTCTTCCATTCATCTCTTGCTTCAGTTATCCAATCTGGTTGGATAATAGAAATGGCACAAAGCAATGCTTCCACCTCTTCATTATTTCTTGAGAGTGCATCTGCAACAACATTTAGCTTCCATTTTTTGTAGATTACTTCAAAGCCATAACCCAACATCTTTGTGACCCATTTTTGCTGCTCTTCTGAAGATGGTCTTTGTTCCAAAAAGTGTTTAAGACTATCATGATCAGTTTTTACCTTGAAGTGTCTTACCATTAGGTAAGTTCTTCATTTCATTAGTGCATGTAGTATTGCTAACATTTCCTCCTCATAAATAGGTTTCTATAAATACTTTCCTTTGATTGGACGACTTTCAAAAGCAATGGGTCTTCCTTCTTGCATTAAAACAACACCAATTCCATTTCCTGAGGCATCACATTCCACAATAAATGTTTTTGTGAAGTCTGGCGTAGCTAAGACCGGTGCTAAGAACATTGCCTCTTTAAGATGTTCAAAGGCCTTAGTTGCTTTAGGAGTCCATGAAAATGCATCTTTCTTCAATAATTTTGTTAGAGGTGCTGCTATTCTCCCATAATTCCTAACAAACTTGTGATAATACCCTGTTAACCTGAGAAATCCTCGCAACTGCTTTATGGTTGTGGGGACTTTCCATTCCTTAATGGATTTAATTTTGTTAGGGTCTACCTTAACACCCTCGTGAGATACAATATGACCCAGATATTCCACCTTTTGTACTCCAAAGAAACATTTGGATGTTTTTGCGTATAATTGTTTCTCCTGCAATAGTTTGAGCACCTTGTCAACATGTTGAACATGATCCTTCCAAGACCTGCTGTAGATTAGTATATCATCAAAAAATACTAGCAAAAAATTTCTAAGGAAGGGTTTGAAAATGGAATTCATCGACCCTTGAAATGTAGAAGGTGCATTGGTAAGGCCAAAAGGCATGACCAAAAATTCATAATGACCCTCATGAGTTCGAAATGTTGTTTTCGGAATATCTTCAGTCTTCATTCTAATTTGATGATATCCTGAACAAAGATCCAACTTGGTACAACAAATTGCTCCATGTAATTCATCCAATAATTCATCAATCACAGGAATGGGAAATTTATCTTTAATGGTGGGCTTGTTGAGCTCCCTATAATTGGGACACATGTGCCATGATCCATCCTTCTTGTGTACCAATACTACAGGAATAGAGAAAGAACTTTGACTAGGTTTAATTATACCTTCCTCTAACATTTCTGCAATCATACATTCAATTTCACTCTTTTGGACATAAGGATGTCTATAAGGCCTGATGTTTGGAGGAACACTTCCTGGAATCAAATGAATAGCATGACCATGATCATGAATAGGTGGGAGTCCTTTGGGAGTTTCAAAAACCTTGGAATGATTGTCCAAGAATTTTTGGAGATCTGCATAAATAGATGATTTTGATGTTGGAACTTCTAGTGAGCATAATTGTGAAATTATGCTTCATTGTTATTTCTTTAGAATCTTTGTCATGAAATTAGAGCTTATTATCTTTCCCGACTTTCTTGAAATACCCCGTAATTCGACTTCATTTTATTCTGAAATTTTTTTTCAAGAAAGGTTCTTGAAAATTAAAAGCTACCGTCCCCAAAGATTGTAACCATTGTACTCCTAGTACAACATCAGAACCTCCCATAGCGATGGAAATCATTGGACTATTCAATACATATTCCCCCATGGTTAGCTTGATATTATGGCATCTTACAGAGCAATTTATAGTTCCTCCATTTGCAACCATCACTTGACATTTTGGTGCTAGGTATAGGAAACAATTTAATTCCTTGGCTACCTTACAATGAATAAAATTATGGGTACTACCTGAATCAATGAACACTATTACCTTTTTCTTCTTGATATGTCCTTCTATCTTGAGAGTTTGAGGAGTGGTAATTCCTGCCAATGCATTACACGATATGGTCGGACTCATTTCTTCCTCTTCTAGTGTTGGTTCCTGGTGTATATCCTCTTCTTGTTCATTTTCTTCTTCCTCTTCACAATCTATGTAAAATAATTTCTTCTCAGCACACTTATGACCTTTAGTTTATTTTCTATCACAGCTGTAGCAAAGCCCTTTTTCTCTTTTTTCTTCCAATTTTTGTGGTGTCAAGCTTATAGGTTGTTGAAATCTAGGAGCAGCAACACCTCCCTCTTTATATAAGTGAGTGGTAGGCTTCCTTGTCGCCATAATTTTACATTCAAATTTTCTTGCCAACCTGAATGCCTTCTCCAGTGAATCAGGTTCCAAAAAACAAAATTCATGTTGGATGTTATCCTTTAAATTACCTATGAAGAGATAAATCATGTGTTCCTCTGGAATATTATTTAGCCTTATATTCAATTTTTGGAATTCCTCAATGTGCTCCCAAACTAAACCCTTTTTTTTGAGATTTATCAATTGGCTAAAGAAGGTGTTTCTCTTTGTATCTTCATAATGTGCTATCATTTCCTTCGTAAAAATTGACCAAGTGACAATTTTTTTACGGGAGAAAAGCCATCGATACCATACAAATGTATTTTTTTCTAAATGTAAAGTTCCAATGCATACCTTTTGTGTGTTTTGCACATTATTGAGATCAAAATATTGCTCCATCTGTAGTATCCATGTTACAGGATCCTTTCCATCAAACTTCCTCATATCCATTTTTGGAATATGGTGGTTCTTCCCGCAAACATTAGAGTTTATGAAATAATTATTAGCATTTATTTTGTTCTCATCATGAGTTTCCTCTACTATATTTTCACCATTAGGAAACATTTGTTGTACCAACTTTGTCAAAACCTTCCATGTCTGCTTTTAGATCATTCTTCATGTTTTCCATTTTAGATTCCATGCGAGCTTCCATGCCATCTATCTTAGCTTCCATGCCATTATTCAAACAATCCATCTTAGATTCCACACTTTCTTCAAACCATCCATCTTAGTTTCCACGCCTTTCTTCAAAACTTCCATGTCATTTTTTGTTGCTCTTTGCTAGAGAGAAATTTGTTGCACTTGCTCTTGTAATTTTGATATGTCATGTTTCCATTCTTCATCTTCATGAGTCATAGTAGGGCCTTATAAAGGCTTAATGGGTGTTGAATTATTTTTAGGGGCCATTTTATAATCTAATACTGATATATATTCTACAATATGCCCTTGGAATCAATTCAACTTGATTCTTCAAACAAGACTTATGCAATTCAGGAAAAAAAATATACACACCTTTTACTTGCTTTTGAGGAGCTCTATATTGAAATTGAATTATCTCTGTAATTATAGATCCTAAATATTTGAAATTCGGCCTTGTAGTATCCCTTTAAAGCTTCTTTCAAATGTCACAATTCTGACCTAATTTGGATTCTTCAAGGAAAATTTATGACCAATCTCCCACAATTACCCAATTATGGACTGGTTCAGTAGAGCGAACTTGTACTACTTGCCAATTGTCACTGTTTCATCCTTTGGTTCTGAAATTGATAGACAATAATCTATAGTCCATGTACTTGCAACCACCTTTTACAACATTCCAATCTGATGCTCAAAGAGAGAGTTATGAATATTTTCCCACGATAACTTCTTTGAGATGAAATTTGGGAGCTTGAACAAGACCTAACGTGCACAGATCATTTCTCCTAAAATATTGTGAACCAAGCTTTGAAATTTTGTGATGATGTTCCGAAGGATTTCGGCTTCTCTCTATAAAATTTTTAGCTTCTGAAACTTCTTATAAAACAAGTTATAGCACAAATTCCGCGATGACCTATTTTGGTTAAATTTAGGAGCCTGCAAACAACCCTAACTTCCACAGATCATATCTCTGAAAATATTGTGAACCAAGCTCTGAAATTTTGCGATAATGTTATTCAAAATTTTGGTTTGGAACTATAAAAATTTCAGCTTCTGAACCTTCATAGAAAAAAAGTTATAGAGAAAATTCCACGATGACGGGTCTGGAGCAACGAAAACCCTAGAATCCAAAGCTCTGATACCAAATGTTGTGAAACCAACTCCAAAAATAGAAGAAAAGAGATATCAACACCTTAGAAATAAGCCACTTCGAGGGGGAAACCTACAATACATTACATGAATGAAAAATTCTTGGTTGATACAAATTACAAAACCTCCTTTCTATATATAGGAGTCCATGGGGCCACAATGTAATCCTAGCCGACCTAAAAATAATAATTTAAGGGCACAATAATAACAATATGGTGGTTACAAGGGTAAAATAATAACAATAAGGGGGTTACACTAACAACAATAAGGGACTATACTAGTAATATAGAGACCTAACACTTTGATCCTCCCATCATTGTCATATTTTTCTACTTTTTGCTTGTGGGCTCCCTTTTGAGTTCCATTTTTGTTTGGGTTTTTTGCACCATCAATAGAGAGAGATCTTAGACCTAAAGCACTGAGGACATACAAGAACCCATCCCATTGAGGGGGACTGCTAACATCTTTCTACGTTCCCTTCCCAGGTGTCATAATACAAAAAATTCTTTAAAAATCCTTGTCTTGTCTGTTGGATGCATGGAGCAACTCTTGCTTATTATTTGTTGTTTAATTTCTTTAGCTGCATAGATCTGGATTTCTGTAGCATTTATTCTGATCACTAATTACATATCTAAGGAAATTGACATCCATCTTTGATTTTAGGGTTCTTTTTTATGAAAAGCTAAAGTGCGATTTTTTTGTACGCTTGCAATAATAATTCACACTAACAGTCTCCTATTGTGTCACCTTTGTAAATCCTTCAATCCTATCCCAATTTCTTCTTAAGGGGGGATGTTAGGATATTATGACACATAGGAAATAGTTAAGTATAACTTGTTCTAGTGTAGAGTTAGGTAAAGTGTGTTTCTTTAATATGTACATTTTTAACTTATTATATGATGGTCACGATATGTAGTGATCCGACGGTTCACTCTCTCATCGGTATTACTGAAAATTGAGCCATGGCCTAACACCCAATTATTCCATAATCACTATTTGAATAACATGGAGGGTCATTTTTCCTGTAACCATTTATGAGAGAAGCTTATGTAAATTTTCTTTCTTTATATTAATAAATTGTCTAAAGTGGTCACATTGGCTCAGGCTGTGGACTATTTCCCTCTTCGAGGGTTTTAACCACGTCAAATACTGGTGTACCAATCTGTGATATTTTTGTGAGCGATGACCTTTGGTGTTTGATCTAAGGAACCTACCCTGTAAATTCCTACACTTACTAGCTCATCAGGAAAATAACTTACATTGGTTAGTTTCATATCAACAATATTTAAATTTTCCCTAGAAGAGAGGAAAACTAACAAAATTTGGAGTGCAGGTTTGGAAAATGTTGCATGCATTCTAGAAGTATTTGAATTTAGAGAATTTTTAAACTTTTTTTCCTATTAATTCGACCCCAAGGCTAGAACTATCAAGTTTTTCCTAAAGAATAATCTAATTCCACTAACTCCTACTTTTTTTTAGGAAGATATCCAAGTTCCCAAAGGAAACCAAGCAGTTGAATTTATTTGAAGTTGAAACTCTTCTAGACTTCCTTGATGGAGAAATAAATATTATTTAGGACTTCATGCTTCCTTCTACACAAGTCCCATCCTACCCATCTTTCATTGTTATCTATAGCCCAAAATTATAGATATTTTCCTTTTTGTTTTCTCGGGTTATGGGGTGGGAAACTATTGCTAATCTACCTAGGTCAATTTTGTACATGCTTTATTTTCTTTCAGAAAATATGTCATATATGACTGGGACAAAGTTATTTCAAATGATATTTTCTTTCAACTAGTTAATTACTTCAAGATCCAACAATTCTAAGTTATGAAAACTGATCTGGTAATTCCTATTATTTCTTACAATATATTCCATTCCCTACCCCACAAAAAAAAAGTTAAACCTTGACATAGAACTAATGGAATTATGGTTCCCCATATTGTTGAAACATAAATAACGATTCCATTTTTTTGAAGAAAAATACTTGTTTTTCAAATAATTCATCCATATGATAATAGGGCAAGAGCCTTAAGAGAATATCCTTAGATGCCTAGAAATTATTATGGGGAAAGGGGATACATGAGGAAAAATAATACCATACTCTCATAAAATTGTATGGGTATTGATATAAGCCTCTACTATTACCCAATTTTTTTCTGGATGGACATTTTATTGAAATTTTTTGTTGACAATATCACCCTTGGTTTAGCTTATTTGATAGGTAGAAAAAGAAGGACTTTATAATAGTGCTATTTATTGTCAGAGATATTACTATGAAGAATTTTTCTCATCTTGTGAAATTCTATAATCTATTTGAGTTGTTTAATTTGGTTGAGACTAAATTAACCCAAGGCTTTTACTTCAAAGGGATATTTTCAAAACATTTGGAATTAGTTAAATACTTAAATTTGTTTAGCAAAGCTAATGAAAAATTTGAAGAAATTTATATTGGCCCATCTAAAGAGAATAATACACCTACAGCTATTGATGATATAGTTTCAAAAGTGAGCATTAGTATTGAAGGAATAATTAAGGCAAAAGGAAAGAAGTCGACTAGTACTCAATCATATTCAACTCCATAGGCTTTCCATACTCCCTCCTTGACTCAAATAATAAAAAATACTCTAGCCATTCAAGGAGAGAGTAATCATCAACATTCTGATGGAGGAGATGGAGAAGAAACACCACCAAGAGTCACCCTTGAATAGTCACACGTTATTACTTTATCAAAGAGTAAAATATCCAAAAAAAAAGGTCTTGACATATCAAAGGACCCACATATATGAAAGTAGACACTGATAGTGTTGTTGATCGGTTAGTTTCACAAATTGTTGAGATTCAAAAATTAGTAGAAGAATTGAATTTTGAGGAATTAGACATATTTAAAGGACTAGTCATTGACCATGCATAATATTGGATATGACAAGAAAACTAAGAAGCTACAATTCAAGAAGGTACATCTGCAAAATAAAAATATCACCAACCAGTGGAAGTATGAGGGGAATATTTTAGGATTCGAACCTATAGGACCTGTGAAATTACACTAGAATACATAGGCTTCCCTTGATCTCTCTGTCATTAACTAAGAGGTAAAGAATTTGAGGTTGAAATAGAGAAGAACTGAACTTGAGGAGGATCTTAGGTCCACTTCCTTGTTCACTACCCCTATGGCTATTTAGCTACCTAAAGTCACAGCAAGTACACCAAACACAACCAGAAAGAAAGAAAATTATCTTAGTTGTTAACTAGATTTGGACCCTATGTCACAATGAACATAAATGAGAAACATGAAATTATTGAATAAGCATGAAAGGTTTCTCTACATTTTAGAAACATATCTCCAAAAATATACTTATTAGTGAATATCTAAAGAACGATCTTGAGCATGATCAACAATTTGTTGATAATGATTTTTTGACCTTCATTAATATAATCGATACTCTGATTGGCTTCCAAAAACACCAACAAAGAATCCTCCCTAGAGGGAAAAGTATTAAATAGATCAAGGTGGGTTTCTTTGCAAGAAAAAAAATGTTATGTAATATTACTATGAAGTGTTTTATTGTTGATGACTACAGAAGTAAAGTCTTCCTTAAATCCATTAAAGTTGTTGAATACTTATAGGGCCCATGAATGATTACAAACTCTATTATCCCTAAATATGTATTAAAATAAGAATTAGATGTTATAAAACTCTCATGGGTGCCAAATTTGATAGCTTAGATGAGTTTCCCAAAGCACAAATAAAGAAATGGAGGGTCACATTCATTAATGAAAATGAGGACCAATAAGATAAAATGGTGAAATTATGGTCAAATGCATTGGAATTTTAGGAGGATATATTTTTGTTAATATTTAAAAATTATATAATGGTATTCATAATGAATAAATAAATTAAAGAGTAGATGAGAAATTCCTTGAATGAAATTGTTAATCTTGAATAAATTCCTGAGGAGTTAGATTAATGAGCTTCCAATAGAAACATATATAAATTCTTTTAAAAAATATACAAAAAGGATCATCATCAGTTATTTCCACACTTATTCCTTTTGTAATTTTGTACATTTATATTAAATGGTCTAGGAGAGCCCAATCACAGCCCCTTAGGGGGTGAACACCTATAAATTTGTTGTAAATATTAAGTTTTGTAACTTTTTTTTAAATATAATAGAGATATTTTTTAGGATAACTTCCCATTTTTGGTTCTGATACTTTTAAAAATTTAATAGGAATATTGTGAATAAATTCAAATCTACATTCAACAACCTTTGTTTCTTGAACCATATTTCACCCTCTACTAGAAAACCTATTGCTTCAGCAATAGAATTCTTTGTGACAGGGAACTGCAATGTCCTTTTTCCAACTGTGTTACCATCGAAGGATAAGATAAAATTGTGGCACCAACTGATATTATACCCATTAAAATTATGAAATAATGACTCCCAACCTACATTTATGAAAAGATCCAACATTTCAGGGTATACTTCAAAGTACATGCCATCGGGTTCAAAAATATTCACATGGCTAGACCAAACCACTTTGAAACGATCCAGGACTTGAAACCACCTTTAATAAACTTGAAATTCCCTAACACAACACTACAAGGAAACCAATAACCTTTTTTCACTAGAAAATTGTAAATCTCGGTTTGTTGGAAAAGTTGATTTTAAGGAAAAATAGGGAAAACTAGGGTTTGATCTTAAACGAATCTATTAGGACCGAACATTATGAAAATTTTCATATTGTTTAGGAGGAGGACCAATATTTTATAAATTTCCACTTGAATTCTAAGAAAATATGGATTAATGGGTCAAAAAACAAGTTTTAAATTTTTTTGAAAAGTGCTACGAAAACATTTCAAAGAGATTGCCGAACTTATACTATAGGTCAAAAAACTGAGCGAAATTTTGTATAAACTTAGGGTTAGGTGAACTATGTTTAATGACACATTTCCATGGGCATAAAAAACCTTACAAAAAATACAATACCTCCTTTACATAATTATGACCTTGCAAAAATATAGATTGATATAATTTCCTTGAATTGAAGGTGTAAACCTGATGCTAACATGCGTGAAATAATTTTATAGTCATCTAGTATTTGGACCATACTATTTTATTTATTTCGATTGAATTTTCTTCAATTTGTTTCCGTCATGTTTTCTTAATCGATGAATGTCACCGAATGGATCTTAAATAATATATTTATTTCTATTAGCATTATCTATTTTTATTTTGAAAACACCTAGTCCAGTCTTAGGTGCATGTGTTGAATGTTTATATTTTTATATTTCATTTATTATGAATATCTGAGTGTGTGAATAAATAGGAGTAACACCTCTATAAAAACATAAAGGTATCCTAAAAAAACCACTAGGATGTTGACTCTTTTCCCTAATAGAAAAATACATCAACATTTTTATGAATCCATTGGGGATGAAATGACTTAATATTTCATAACCAATAAACGAATCATATTTACCTAGTCAAAACTAATATTATCATTATATTGTAATATCAAAGAAATATATTGAGTAAATTTTATGAATAGGTATTGAGAAGACAAATATATTGGAAATAATTGGAAAGATTCTAGCAAGTTTTAGCCCAACAATATCTAGCAACACCAAAAAAACTAGAAACACCACTCTGATAAAGAATATATCTTGAATATCAAGGAATCCAAGAAACTAAGAACACCTATGACAAGAAGAAAAAGTAAAAATATTTCTAAGAAATATAGTATTTTTTAGAAAAAGGGAATATTTCTTTCCTTTCCCTAGAAAAGGACAAAATGACATACCATGAAGAAAGAAGGAAGAAGTCAAAGATCAAGACTTCAAGTAAGTTCTTGTACCTTGAACAGGTAGAAACGGCCCTTACCAATCATACTTTTAGGATTTTTACCTTTATTTAATGGAAGTTATATCATGAATCCAGATAAATATATGGACAAATTTTGGCTATTTTTTATACACATGGAATTGGACATGAATATGTAATGGTTTCGATATTTATTCAATCCTTGATTGGACCTACCTATTATTGGTATATTTCTCTACTTGTTTCCTCAATTACATATTTTGATTATATTGGAAAAAATTTCATTAGTGGATATGGCAAGCTCGTTGGATATCATACCCTACTTCCTCCATTCACTCAGATCCATCTCAAAAAGAATGAAAAAATCATATACTTTAATCTATGGTTTTTCAAAACCTTGCAATAGCTACCAAAAGACATGCTCCCAATAGCCAAGTTACATTTTCATTTTATAATAATGTAATTCTATCTAATGTCAAGAATGCAAGGAATTATGCTCACATTAATTCATTAGAGATAGCTATGAGAATGGAATAAGAGATGAAGGAAGATACGTTGGAGAGTAATGTTAATATCAAAATAATTTGGGCAAAGTTTAAAAGGAAATGCATTCCTTAAATACATTAGAACAAAAAATACTAACATCGATTTAGAATACTCAAGATACAATGATCACAAGAGGAATTTTCCATTGTATTCCTCAAATTGTACAAAATATTTGTATATTGGAATAATTGTCACTCCTCACAGATTGATTCAAATATTCCACAGTTAACTGGGACTGTAAAAAAAAAAAAAACTAATATCATCATATTATAATATGAGATGGGAAAAGTCCTAGAGCATGGAAAATCATTGGACACCCCATATATAGTTTTAGAGAAAGTCCTCATAGAAATAAAAATGGGGAAAATGCACATGCAAGTGGTATTAGGACCCTGAGGTTTCAAAATCCAAGTGCTTTTGAAAATAATGATGAAGAGTTAGAACAAGCATATCCCTTCATTGAAAAATCTCAAGAAATCATTAAAGAAATCCCAAGCATATTAGAATCTACATATATGGGAAATGACCAAGTGTTTCTATTTGAGTAAGAAGAAGATGAAAAATTTATGGATCAAGATAATGCCATCTATATAAGATATCAATTGAATAAATTGAAAGGAAAATATCCAATTCCCCATGCAACTACAATAAATCAAGGAGAGACTTCAAATCAATGTAACTTATCCAATGAACATGAGTTATAATATCATAGAGGACTTTTATAAGATTTATATTACACTTCCAATTTCATAAGTGGTGAATATTATTCAATAGAAAGAGAATATCATTAAATCCCTCTTAAGTGGAGATTCATCAAATGCAAGAGTGGAATCTACTACCATCAATCCTCAGTAGACATATATCTATGCTCCTATCAAGTCTTGAGGTAAAATACCTCTCTTTTATAGATCTTTGGAAACAACATAGTTATATTGCATAGTTTTTTTAGCGACAGTGGTGCAAAAAATAATATTATTCCACTTTATATAATTGATTGGCTTATACTACACTAAACATTATTAGATAGGAGAAAGTATTTTTGCAAGTGATTATAGAGACGTGCCAACTTATGGTGAAATCAAGGATGTATGTGCATCGATAACTTGATCTCGACATATTACAAATATATTTAAAATAGTTGTAGTTGACTCACTGATTGCATATGGGATAGTATTTGGGAGAGAATAGAGCTTTCCTTTAGGAGGGTATATGATGAATGATGGGAGTTCTATGATGCTTCCAAACAAGGATGGTTGATTGACAAGAATACCTCAAATACCAAATAGCGCATATCTTATTTAAGAAGAAGGAATTTGATCCTATGGTTAATTACCTAGGTACTAGTCTTAGAAACTACACCATACTTAGTGATGTAAATACTATGGATAATAATAGTGTAATTACATTTAAAAGTTGTTGGAAAATGTTCTTGAATGGTGTTTCTTCAAGCACAAGATCTAAAGTAGGTGTAATATTTGAAATCGCAGAGGAAGAATGCTTTCCCAACACTTTTTGTTTTCAATTTGATTGTACAAATAATGAAGTTGAATATGAAGAGATGATTCAAGGTTTATTTCTTAAAAAAAAAACAATTTAAATACATCATCGTTATTGGACACTCTAAATTAATCATTATTGTAGTTAAAAATAATAATAATACTAGTAAGACTAGTATTAAAGCTTATGCACAAAGAGTGTAGGAAATTACGAAATGTTTTGATTCCTTTAAAATATTCTTTATTCCCATAGATAAGAATCAAAACGATAATTCATTAGCAATAGTATCCCCCTTGTTCAATCCATAGTCAACATATAATTCATTTCATTTTGAAGTTTATTTTATTCATTTTTTTTTATAGAAAATTAAGAATACTAACAAGTTTTAGATAATGAATACCATATTGCTAAGTTCCTTTATAAATAAGATAATTAAGATGAAGAGGCATTAGGAAGTAGGAAATTTCCAATATTCTTGGAGTAACTTTTAAATCGAGATGATAATTTTCAAACTTCTCAATTATTAGAAGATCCATCCATTAGAAAATTTTAATATATGGAGAAGATAAATATTTGAAATCCATATGACCCTACGTCATTCAATATTGGGAGTGAATATATGAATCATGAAGTTAACCAATACATTACCTTGTTTGGAAAATTTCAAGACATCTTTGCATGGACTTACCAAGATTTAAAGGAATACGATAAAACAAGTATTCAACAAGTTATTCCTCTAAAGGAGGAGGATAAACCAATAATACAAAATCTAAGGATAATTAATCTAAGTTAAAATATTTGGTTAAAATAGAAATTGAGAAGATGGAGAAATCATGAATTATTTTTCGAATAAGGCATTTACACTAGATCTCCAATCCAATCATGGTTAGAACAAATAATGGAGAAACAATATTTTTTTTATCAATTTTCATTATCTTAATAAGGCCTCATGTAATTATAATTAATCTTTACCTAATATGGATATACTCTTGCAGTAGTCATTGGATCTACAATAATGTCTATGTTGGATGGATTTTCAAGGTACAATCATATTTTGGTAGCTAAAAATGATAGGCATAAGACTGCTTTTACTATGCTATATGGAAATTATTATGCTTGGATTCATTTTGGACTTAAGTATGTTGGTGCAACATTCCAAAGAGTAATTGACCATGTATTCAAGGATATGTTAGATAAAATCAATGGCTACAACTTCATATATTTCAAAGTGAATCGATGGTCAAATATTAAAGTTGCATGTTAATGGGTAATTCATCTAGTAAAAAATAATGTAAGTTAAAATATTTGGTCAAAATTGAAATTTGTACTAGATGAATTACCCAACAACACACATTTTTAAAGAATTTTAAGTTATTAACTTACCATGACCATTACAATTTATCACATGGCCCGATGAAGGTGGTACATCAAAAAGTAGCATCCTACTAGATTATATTGTAAATAAAGTATTTAATAACTAATAGTTCTAGTAAAGCCTCATTTATATATCACATATTCCTAAGTACATTCAAGAAATAAGCAAGAAGGTGCTGAAAAAAATAAGTAACTAGTTTGTGTGGATATAGATAAGTCCCTTGCTTGTAAGGATAATAAAGTCCACTACTAAATTGCATAATAATGGCATTTAAATTTGGCCCTACATGAGAATTAGAATTAAAAAAATGGATTATAGGATTGGAAAATGCTATATGCATTCCGTAAGTCTTCAACTTCAAGGAAAATGTTAATTGGCGTTCCCATCAGATCGATGCCAAGACCATAACTATCAATCTCAACCTAAAGAAGAACCCAAGTCCATTAACACCTAAACTTTTAAGGAATATATTGAAGTTTATAGATGCCATCACGAAGTTCAAGTTATGTAAATATGTCACTATTTTAGACTCTTGGGGTAGTAGAATGAATATTATTTAGGAATTCACGCTACCTTCTACATAAGTCCCAACCAACTTATTTTTCATCAATATCTTTATACCTTCCAAGACTTATAGATATTTTTCTTAGTTACATCCTCATGTTATGGGGAAGAAAGATACTTCTAATCTACCCGAGTTAGTTATGTACATACTTTATTGCTGTTTCAAAAGAGATATCATTTTGATTACATTAAGGTTATTTCAAATGAGATTTCCTTTCAACTACTTAATTACTTCAAGGTCCAATGATTCATTATGAAGACCTACCTATTATTGTCTATTATTTCATGAAATTCATTCCATGGATTATCCCAAAAAATAAATTTTAATATTGACATAGAGCCAATGCAACTCTAGTACCCCATTTTGTGGAGACATAAATCCCTCTTCCAATATTTTCAATTATAGGACTTGTTTGTTAGAAAATTCAACCATCTAATTATAAGCCAGGATCCTAGGAAAATATCCTTAGATTCCTAGAAATTATTATGGGGAAGGGTTGCATGAGGAAAAATAAGACCATATTCTCATAAGATTGTATGCGTATCAAAATAAACCTCTACTACTTGTTATCATCCAAAAAATGAAGCATAATTTGACAAGGTCAATTAGGTTCATGTAAAAAACAAATTAGGTTATGGGATTCATTTTTTATTCTTGGTCAAGGGAAACATTAAATTTTTGTTGTTTAAAGTTTACCCTAAGGTCTAAACCCACTTATTTTAAACTCCCTCAGGCACATCATTCATTATTTTCTAGCGTATTTCAATTTCCAAGCTTTTTTGTATCGAAAGTGTCAAATTATCCAAGAAACCACAGTTTCGTAGCGAAATACACTGTGAAAAGTCACTTTTCGCTATGAAACTGCTAATAGTTTCATAGCGAAAACAATCAAATTTACACTAAGAACGCTATGAAAGCACGGTTCCTTGTATTTCTTGTCAGTCTAGCTGTTAGGTGTTAGAAATCATTGGGAAAGGGTGAGTTAGATGCTTTTCGAGTCATGGAGGGATAAAATCAAGGTACTTGCTCAGGTCTGCAGTCATCATGACCAGTTTAGGTAATGTATAAGTCATCATTGAGTCATGAGAGGACATTAAAACTTGAAATCCTTTCCTAATTCAGTCATTCTCATTTCTTATTCCTCCCTGCATAATATTTGAGCTATGGAGAGCTATTGTACTAAGCCAAATTTGTGGCTTGTTCTTTTCAAAGTTTTACTTTGAAACATCATCAAGCGAGGCTGCAAATTCATCAAGCGATGATGTGCAAATATTAGAGAAACCATGGCAGAGAAAAGAAGGAATAACAAGGGTGGCTAGTGCGTAAGATATGAACTTGCAGACATAAGTTTTATTTATGAAGACCCAGCAATAGTAGAAGCCTTCAGAAGAGAAGGTTGCCTATAGTTCTGTGAGAAATTACAAGGATATCATACACAGGTGTCCAAGGATTTTGCTTTTAATTTCAGTGGAACAACCACTAAAGTGGGAATGCTCAATTTGTCTATCACACCAGAGGTTATTGCTACTGCTACAGAGATTCCGGGAGGTCAGGACAACTAGTTCAAAGGCTTCAAATTTAACATGGAGCAGTGCTAAGAGTTCATGAAGCCTGAGCATAATGAAATGGACCTCACCAATGCTATTCCAAGAAGTTACATAAAAGACAACTATTCAAAATTGTTTCTCATCATCCAAAAGTACTTTACTTGTGAAGGAAGGTACCACAAAGTCTATTCATATCATTTCAAATTACTTTTGCACTTTGCTGGTAAGGTTTCCATTGATCTTCCTTTCTATTTGCATAGAAGTTTGTCAAAAATGGTAGATAAGGTCCAAGAAAAGTCTGAGGGGAGTGAGACTTCTTTATTTCATCATGGTTCAATGAAATTATTGGACTTCGATGAACTTAAAAGGTTAGGGAGAGACTGGTCCTCATTTTTTTTTGTTAGTGGTTTTGAGCTGGATACTCTTACTCCTTCAAGAAATCCTAAGTCTAGGAAAATTCCATCACCATTAGCCGCAAAACAGAGGGAATTATTAGTAGCAGAGCCAAATGAACCTGCAAGAGCATAAACAAGTTAAAAAATTATGAAAGAGCCAAACCAAAATGCAGAGTCTTGATACACCAAGTGTCCCACCTACAAAACATAAGTCAAAGGTTTTCATACCTGCAAAACAGAAACAAACCGTTAGTAAACAAGGAACCAAAAGGATGACTAGAAGTTAAACACTAGTTTTGGAAGAGAAGACAGTGGCTGTAGAAGATAGAGCAGAAGCTAAGGGAAATCTAGAGGATATTTTACATGCCATTGACATAGAGGAAAATCCTATTGTCCAAGCTGAGTTTATAGAGGAAGGTGGGCAAAATTTAAAGAAGGCTAAATATGCAAAGAAATTAGAGTTTGAGGGAGAAGATGCAGGTTTCATGTTCCAAGAAAGAAAGCCTATGACAAGGCATGCTAGGAAGCTATTAGAGAGTATTAAAGAATTCAACCACTCACTAACAAAGCTCAGCCACCTCAGGAGGTTATTGACTTATCATCACATCTAGAGAAGGATACAGTCATCAAGAGAAGGTGATGGAAAAAAATAGAGTTGCAGCTCCTTGAAGAAAAATTGAAAGTGGAAAATCATGAAATTTCTGTTATGAAAAGGGAAGCAAGGAAATACAGTGTAGAGAAGACTCAATTTGAAAATATGAAGGAAATTTGGTAAGAACAAGTGGACACAGTCTCTAAGACTTTGGACAACACACAACAGCTCATCAAATGGACAATTCCACCAAGGAAAGAGGCCAAGCATGTCAGGAAGATAAACACACAATTGAAAGACACTAATAGAACATTGAAAGACCAAGTTAAATACCTTCAAGAGCAACTTGAAATTATTCATGAAGAGTTAGAGAAAAAATGGCTTAAAATGACTATAATAGAAGAACCAATAGCTCAACCAATTGTAAATGAGGGGGAAATGCCTCAAGGAGCATAAGGTGAGATGGTTTATGGTTGTTTAAGGCTAATTACATGCTTAGATACAATATTTTGGCACTAACAGGGTTCAATTTTCAAAATTACTTTAAAAACTGCATTTTCAACACTTTTCAGCAGTTTCGTAGCGTGCTTATGCTTGAAGGGCAGAAAAATGCTATGAAACTACTGTAGCTGCTCTTTTGACTTTCTGAACCAGTTTTGGATGAAATCAAGAGGTGGAATTGGTGTAAGAGATGTGTTTAATGATTATGAACACTATGCCAAAGGAAAGAAGCAATAATTTTGAGGTTAAAGGCATGTTTTGCAGCGCTACGAAACTGCCTTACTTTCGTAGTGTGCTATATTTCAGCCTTTCTAGCAGGTTTTGGAGCATATTTGAATATCTAGAAATTTCGGAAGGATTAAAGACCATGACAAGAAATTAAGTAGCACTCAAGGACCACGAATTGAAGTTAAATTGACAGCTAAATTAGTTGTGGAAGAAGAAGACTATTTACCTAAAAAACAGGGTTTTTGTTTCCTAGTTTTGAGGAGGTTAGTTAAGTGGTCATAGAGTGATGAATCCCATCACCTAAATTCAAACATGTGAAAGCTTACTTTTCAAAGAATTTAATTACTTTAGTAGATAAGGTTGTTAAAAGAAATAATGAGTAGTTTGAGTCCTATTAGGAACATGAATGTAAAGTAGTATAGGTGTATGTTTGTCATTAAGTTGATGTTTTATGGTTATGCAAGGTATCATTAGGAAAAAATTCGATGAATCTAGCGAGGAGGCAGATCATCAGATGATGTAACAAGTCTATTAAAGGCCATTGAGTTGAATTTGTCGAGGGTTTGAGATTTTTGGAAAAATTGCAGCTTATTGTAAATTGACTGTTTCAGTAATACAAAGATCTATTACTTGACCAACCTGAGATTCTAAATGATTTTTTAGTGCTTTCCTATTTTATCTATACCTTTTATGTATCTCATTTGCAGTGATTTTCATTTATAATACTCAAAATTCATTATTGCAATGCTCTGACTTCCTTAATATATCAATTGATTGTGTGGTTTCTTATTTCCTGTATGTGTCCAACTACTAAAAACTCAGATATACTTCAGCTTCCATGTCAAGTGAACTCACTGAATCACTAAAATGTTGAATTAATAAGCCCAATTTTTACTTACTGATATTATTTTCAACCTATACTCATCATAAACAAGCCTTTTCCTAAATATATTTAGCCATATACATATTTATTCAATATCATTAACCCTTGAGAGAGCCCTCTCAGACTGAGGAGGATAAGCCTTAGTTAAAATATTGGTTTGAAATAGTTACATGAGATTGTCTAATTAGCAGCCTATTAGGTGCAATTTTGTGATAGCATTTTGGTGCGTCTGCCGAGAGCCTGAAGATTATACTTTCCTAAAATTTTGAAGTTGAACTTTTGAAGGTAGCAGGAGCTCAAAAGCCGATCGAGGCTACCTTGGTGACTCCATTCAAAATTCATATGATCAATGGTGGCTTTGAGAAGGAGATACATGAGGAGTAATCCTGACCCAGATCCACCTGCCATTGTCGACAATCGAAACACCATCTCCAGAGGTAGTCAAGGAATTTATGAAATATCAGGTACTCCATTACATACAAAATCCTTGTTCTCTGAAGTTTTAGGAAGTCCTAAAGATAAAATATTTGATGATAAAATTCAAGCAGTCTTGTTTAGTTCTGAAAGTGAAAAATAATTAACTGAAATTGTCTTAGACCTACATAGGAGAGGTATTGATACCTCAGCCTTAGTGTCACATAAATCTAAAGAAGATTTTTGGGAAGCAATCACTTCTGAATTGTTGTTGGAAAGAGAGTCTTTAGATAGGTTGAAAGAACTTGACCCTTTTTAAATCTTGTTGAGAAGTAAAATTGGTTTTCCTCTTCCTAATTGGGGTTCAATTTGCAGTGGAAAAAAAGACCAAACAAGCCTCCTCCTAACAGTGCCTTTTCCTCCATTGATGTTGTTCCTAAAACTACCACAGTCCCATTTACCATGGCTTGAAATGTACCTCCTCCACCTGCTGCACCTGCTAGATATGCCCCTCTTGTTCTTCTAGCTGTCCTACATGCCCTTCCTAGAAAATACTCTACTAGAATCAAAACTTGGGGAAGTGATGAAGAGATTACAACAGAAGAACATGTGGAACAATTTGATGATTTTATAGACAGGGAGGAGGTTGACCATGAGGATGTCAAGTTGAGATTGTTTTCTCAGAGCTTTACTGGTAAAGTTAGGAAGTGGTTCAAAGCCCTTACTCCTGGGAGCATTCATAATTGGAATGACTTTGAAGATAGTTTCTTGAGGAAGTGGGAAAATAGAACTAAAACTATGCAAGCCCTCACTTAGTACAATAGTTTGAGAAGAGCAGTTGATTAAATTGTCCAAAACTTTAAAAAAATATTTAACAAGGTTTATGACACTATTCCCACCCATTTAAAACCTCCACAAGCATTAGCTCAAATGAGATATGCTGAAGCTTTTGATTATGAATTTTCTATTTTGCTAAGAGAGAGAGAATCCCCTTCACTTTTTGAAATGCATAATGATGCAGTGAAGATGGAGGTTAATATGATAGCAGCAAAAAAGTCCAAGATGGGTAAGACTAAGTTGAAAGAGGAAGATAAGCCTTCTGCCTCTGATGACAAATTCGATTCAATGATGAAGAAAATGGAAACGTTTATGGATAGGTTGGCCCTTGGGAATACCTCTACTCCTCCTGCAAAAAATGAGCCTCAGTTTAGAAATCCTCAATTCAGAAGACCTCAAAACCAGCAAAGGCCAAGGGAAACTAGAAATCAGCAGCCTGACCCTCCAGTGAGACCTCCTTTTCAGCAGAACTTAGTTGATGAAGATGATGAACCTGAAATTACAGAAGAGTCCATTCATTGTCTTGCTGAAGACATGTTTGGAATTTTCTTGACTAAGGAGGAACATGATGAATCAGATCAAAGTAATCATGAAGATGAACCATCTGCTTATTTTAATGGGTATCAACATGCAATTTTTGAGATGCAGAAACAATACAATCTCAAAAATAGGAATGTACCAATCATTGCAATAAAAAAACAACCTAAAAAATATAATCCTAAAGTTGTTGAAGCAAAGAAAGATACCCCCAAGGCTACTGAAGGTAAGAAAGATACACCACTTCCTCCTCCTGTCAAAGAAACTGAAAAATATGATTTTGTTTTAAATTTTGAGAGTGAAATTTCTAAGATCAAAATACCAGTACCTTTTCGAGAGATTCCTAAAGTAAATGAATATAGAAGCAAGATTGTGAAAATGTTGAATTCACAACCAGGAGCTGCTGATATTTTAAATATTCAAGAGGATCATCCAACTATATACTTGGGTCCAAGATTAGAACATGAAAAAAATGAGGAGGTGCCTCCTTTTTATGTTAGCCTAAGTATTCATGATATGAAATTGCATAATGCCATGTTGGATTCAAGGGCCTCTCACAATCTTATGCCCAACGTAACCATGGAGAGGATGGGGTTAGAAATTACTAGACCATGTAAGGACTTGTTTTCTTTTGATTCAAAAAGAGTTCAGTGCATTGGTTTAATTAAAGATGTTGTTGTTGGTCTTACACAAGTCCCTACCAAGGAAGTGGTCATGGACATTATGGTAGTAGACATTCCACCAAATTTTGGCATGCTATTATCAAGGTCATGGGAAGCAAAAATCAGAGGTACAATACAGATGGACCTTACTTATGCCACCATTCCTGTTTTTGGTAAGCAAAGGAGACTGTATAGAGAGACAAGAATGGCTTACATGGTGAGTAGTAAATTTAAACCTTAAAACTTTCCAATTTATGCTCTTGATAATGAACTTGGATCTACTATTCTTTTCAATGAGTTGACTAATGAAGCAGAAGATGAGAAGAAGGCAGAAAATCAGAAATCTGTAATTCACCAGATAGAAAATCAGCAAGTAGAAGATTATAAAATTAGTGATGAGAAGGTAGAATGTTGGTGGTTGTTTCACTTTGATGGATCGACGGGAAGAGAGGGGGCAGGAGCAGGGATTGGATCACAAATCCAAATGATGAAAGTAAGTTCTTTTCCTACAAACTAAATTTTGATTGCACAAATAACATGGCTGAGTATGAATCCCTGATTTTGGGCTTAGAAGTTTTAAAAATAATTGGTGATCAAAAGATTTATGTTTTTGGAGATTCTAAATTAGTCATTAAACAAGTTGAAGGTGTGTATCAAATAAATAATTTAAGAATTAGGGCTACAAAAACTTATTCATGGACATGTTGGAAAATTTCCAAGGACATTCATTTATTGTTAAGACTAGAGACCAAAACTCCATTGTTGACTCCCTAGCTGTCTCTGCAAGTCTTTTCATCATTTCCATACATTCCACTGAAAAATATGAGGTTGAGGTTCGACATAGACCAGCTATCCCTAGTAAAATTATCCATTGGCATGTATTTGAGGATGACCAACAAGTTAAGAAATATATTGAGCTAAAAGAAGATTTTGAAAATATACAAGTAGATCAGCAAAACGTGCTTGCTGAATCTAAGGGAAATTTTGAAGTATTACAGCTGAAGAATAAATCTATACCCAAAGGCCTCATACCCCTTGAGAAGCTTTTTGATGAGAATGATGTGTTCAAATATAGGATATAGGCTGATGATTAAAATTTAGAGAGTTGTAACCTTAGTACAGTAGCTATGCCAAAAATGATTAAACTTTCAAAGTTTCTTTCAGTTGATATGAAGAATAAATATATTGAGATGATGAAAAGGTTCATAGATGTATTTTCTTGGAGTTATGTTGATTTGAAGAAGTATGACCCTACTATCATTCAACATACTATTCCCATTAAAGAAAATGATAAGACTTTCAAGCAGAAGTTAAGGAGGATTAATCCACTTCTCATGCCTCTGATTGAGAAGGAAATAAAGAAGCTCTTTGATGCCAAAATCATTGTTCCAATCATATTCTCAAAGTGGCTCACAAACGTGGTTCCAGTCAGAAAAAGAGTGGAGAAATCAGAATATGCATTGACTTAAGAAACTTGAACAAAGCCTCTCTGAAGGATAAGTACCCTCTCCCAAAGATGGACCAAATTTTGCGGAACATTGTTGGTTCCCAAAGGATGTATATGCTTGATAGTTTTTTAGGTTATAATCAAATACTTGTGCATCTCGATGATCAGGAAAAAACAACCTTTACTACACCATGGGGCATATTCATGTATGCCAAGATTCCATTTGGTCTCATGAATGTAGGAGCTACCTTTAAGAGGGAAATGGATATTTCTTTTGCCGAAGAGAAGGACAAGATGGTAGTTGTTTATCTTGATGATATAACAATCTTCTCAAGGAGGGAGGAAGATCACTTGAAGCATATAGAAAGAATTCTGCTGAAGTGTAGAAGGTTTGGCATTTCTCCCAATCCCACCAAAACTATTTTTCTTTAACTTTAGGTAACTTAATTGGACATATTATTTGTAAATATGGGATTAAGATTGATCCAAACATCCCAGATGTGGGTGTCGAGCTTGTGGATTAATTTTATGGGACTCTGGGTTGGCAAGTGGCTGGGACACTTGGCCACCCACACCACTGCCATGCGTGAACTTCTCCAACTCGTTGTTTTTATCAAGGCTGCATTAACGCCGAACAAAGGCCGAGAACCAGCCATTATTCTCACCTGTGCCTCCGTAAGGATTTCCCTGCTATAGCTCACAGATCACATTTATGGGTTAATTAAGCTGGGTGTTCATCGAGGAACTTACGCCCTGGTTATTAAGATGGAAGATGGTAGAGGAAATTTAGTTGCTCCTCCCCTATTGCAGAGCTTCTACTCCCCTGACGTTGTGAGGCCCTACTCTCGCACTGCAACGGGTGGACGGTGTCTTATATCATGCTGCATTGAGCTGAGATTCAGTTATCTCAGAACAGCCTGTGCAATATGAACTCTGCTACCTTTGACCTCCTAATCAATCCGTTCACCTCTTGCTCTGCCTCCCCGCATCCTCATTTTCCCAACTCTGAGAAAGACACCATGCCAAGACTGTGCCACCGCATGTGGTGTAGAAGAGGTAGCACTAGAAGCTGCCCTCAAGGCACCCCCTCCTCATCCAATTCTGAATCCTCATCTCCCTCCTCTGAATATTTTGCAGACAGGTACCCAAGCACTAGAAGTGGAAGGGGGAGATCCCACTCTTCTAGTTTTAGGATGGCCTCTTCTGCCCCTGCTACTACAGCTTCCCTCGCTTCCAATCAACCTCAGACTACTCATTTATACTTCAATTTCACCTTGAATCACCCCTGAATCATAGCATCCATATCGGTTTCATTTAGGTAGGAACCACAGTTGGCTGAAGCAAGTGCACATTCGGGTGGAAAGGAAACTGAGATGACTCAGGAAATGGCAGCGAAGAAATTGTAGGAGGAAATGCACAAAGCGAAAGCTTCAATTGATGAGGAAAAGGATTCCCGCAGGTCTGGGCGCTCCAAGCATAACATAGCCTCTCATGAGGACAAGCCAAATGATGAAGATGACATGGAGGCCTACATGTGCCTCATTATTGAAGAACCTCCTCCTCATCATGCAATTTAGTCATTTTAAATGTTGTTGGTTTTTTCTTTTCGAGGCCCAACTCTATGGGATAAATCTTGAGTTTTTTGCAATATTTTCAAGTATTTTTTGTCTGAAAGTCTACAAACTATGTAAATAATCGTGGAATACAAGGCTGATACCCCTGCGCGGGCAGCACATTTGCACAATGTCTGGACTAGTTTCCCCTAGTGGGCAGTCAATTTTCAGTTTTATTGTTGAACATGCCACAATTTTTGGGAAAAGCTAAGGCTTCGGACATGATGTATATTACTCTGTCTCTATAATATAATTAAACTAATTTAGAAAAAAAAATTATTGATCCAAATAGGGTTAATGCAATTCAGAAAGTGGATTTTCATAGTAGTAGAAAAGAGATTCAATCTTTCCTTGGAAAGGTAAATTTTGTTAGGAGGTTTATTCCTAACCTTGCTGAGATTGTAAAGGAAATAAAAATGATGCTGAAGAAAGGATTTGAAATCAAGTGGATAGCAGAGGAAAAGCACTCATTTGAGGAAATAAAAAAAGGACTCACCCAAGCACCAATGTTGATCAACCTAGATTTTTCAAAAGAATTTCTAGTTTTTACTTTTGCATCAGAAAATACAATTTTTGGAGTTTTGTTGCAGAAAGGAAAAAAAGGTACTGAGTAGCCCATTTCATTTTTCAGTAGTAAATTAGTTAAATCAGAGCTAAAATAAAACATCTTATAGAAGCAAGCTTATGCCTTGGTTAAGGCCATCAAAGATTTTAGAATTTACATTCTACATTCTCATATTATAGATTTTGTTCCTAATGTTGTTGTGAAAGACATCCTAACTCAAGCTGACCCTGATGGAAAGAGGGGGAAATGGATTGCAAACATGCTAGAATATGACATAGAGATCAAGCCAACAAAATTGGTCAAAGGACAAGGTCTAGCAAAGCTGATGGCACAGTCAAACTTTGATTGTCTTGACATGAATTTAATTCTAGAAATTTCAGAAATTTCAGGTGAAGAGGAAGAACTAATCCCCATTGAAGAAAAGTATATAATTTCAGAGTGGTATAAGGATATTTATTTGTCGTACATCATCATAGAGCACCTGTTGAGCTAAAAAAGTCCAAGGAAATATTTTTGAAGCTAAAATATTTGAGGTATTGCATCATTGACAAAAAATCTATATTGGAAAGATACCGGTGGTATTTTGTTGAATTGTTTGCTGGAAGAAGAGGCTAATAAAGTGATTGAGGAGTTTCACAAAGGAGATTGTGGATGTCATCATTATTGGAAGGCTACAGTAAACAAGATTCTCAGAGTAGGGTAATACTGGCCTACAATGTTTAAAGATGTCTACAAAAAGATTGTTGCCTACCATGAATGCCAAATTTTTGATGGTAAGAAGAAGCTTGTACCTTTACCTTTGATTCCTATCTATGTTGAGGCACCATTTCAGTAGTGGGGGCTAGATTTTTTTGGTGAGATACATCCATCATCATCAGGTCAGCATCGCTGGATTCTGACAGCAACTGATTATTTCACCAAATGGATTGAAGTAATCCCAACTAGGCAATCAAATTATTTTGTTATCATTTCATTTTTGGAAAACGATATTTTGTCTAGATTTGGTTGTCCTATGAAGATCATCACTGATAATGCTCAGGAATTTAAGTCTAAGAAGTTGATTAGTTTTTGTCATCAATATCGTATTTCTCTTGGGCATTCTATTGCATATTATCCACAAGGGAATGGTCTTGCTGGATCTTCTAACAAGAGCATTGTGAGGATTATAAAGAAGGTGTTGCAGGAAAATATGAATTCATGGGATTTGAAGTTGAAGTATGCTCTGTGGGCTGATAGAGTGTGCTCAAAGAGGTCAATTGGAACTTCACCTTATGAGTTGGTATATGGAGCTAAAGTTATCTTTCCTACATCCTTAGGAGTGCCTGTCATGAAGCTGCTGCAAAGATTGGAGGAGGAGCCAAATTTAATTTAGAGAAGAATCAATCAGTTGATATCATTGCAAGAGAAGAGGGAGGAAGTCTACAACATTGATAAACAATCTCAAAATAGATTCAATAAGACATTTGACAAGAAGGTCAAGGAAGAGAATTTTCAAATCCAAGATGTGGTTTTGAAATGGGAGTCTAGGATTGAAGAGAAGGGAAAACATGGTAAGTTTGAGAATATCTGGAAGGGTCCATTTAGAGTAGTTGCATTCCATGGGAATAACACTTACATTTTGCAGGAGATGGATGGAAAACCATGTGCTGGAGGGCCCTTCAATGGCAGGTTTTTGAAGCACTACTCTTCTTAAAATCTGTTGATCATTCATACCATTGTATATATTCCATTTTATGTGTTTTTATACTAATAATGGCAAGCTGAATCATCAAGCTTGAGCCTGAGGTGAAGGCCATTAGAGTTTGAAGAAAAATCTTGGAAGTTTCAAGTTTTTCTGTTTTTCAAGAAGATGGATAGCATCATTGGAACTACTAGTTCTTTGGTGTACCAATGGGGCACACCATCCCAAGTGGAGCCACTGTTATCACCCAAAAAATGAAGCATAATTTTAGTTTCATGTAAAAAAAAAAATCAGGTTGTAGGATTCATTTTTTATGCTTGGTCAAGGGAAACATTAAATTTTTATTATTTAAACTTTACCCTAAGGTCTAAACCCACATATTTTAAACTCCCTCAGGTCACATCATTCATCATTTTCTAACTTATTTCAATTTCCAAGGTTTTTTATACCGAAAGTGTCAAATTAGCCAAGAAACCACATTTTCGTAGCAAAATACACTGTGAAAAGTCACTTTTTGCTACGAAAATGCTGATAGTTTCGTAGAAAAAACAATCAAATTTACAATAAAAACACTACGAAAGTGTGGTTTCTTGTTTGTCTTGTCAGTCTAGCTATTAGGTGTCAGAAATTGTTGGTAAAGGGTGAGTTAGATGCTTTCGAGTCATGGACGGATAAAATCAAGGTACTTGCTCAGGTCTGCAGTCATCATGGTCAATTTAGGTAATGCATAAGTCATCATTGAGTCATGAGAGGATATTAAAACTTCACATCCTTTCCTAATTTAGTGATTCACATTTATTATTCCTCCCTACGTAATATTTGAGCTCTGGAGAGCTATTATACTAAGCCAAAGTTGTGGCTGGTTCTTTTCAAAGGTTTACTTTGAAACATCATCAAGCGAGGCTACAAATTCATCAAGCAAGGCTGAACATCATCAAGGAAGGCTCTGAAAATCTTAGAGAAACCATGGCAGAGAAAAGAAGGACTAACAAGGGTGGACAGTTCTTGAGATATGAACCTGCAGACATAGATTTGGTCTATGAAGACCCAGCAATAGTAGAAGCCTTCAGAAGACCAGGTTTCCTACATTTTTGTGAGAAATTATAGGGCTTTCATATACAGGTGTCCAAGGATTTTTCTTTGAATTTCAGTGGAACAACCACTAAAGTGGGAATGCTCAATTTCTCCATCACAGCAGAGGTTATTGTTGCTGCTAGAAATATTCCAAGAGATCAGGAGAACTGGTTTAGAGGTTTCAAGTTTAACATGGAGCAGTGCAAACAGTTCATGAAGCCTGAGCATACTTGAATGGACCTCACCAATGCTATTCCAAGAAGTTACATAAAAGGAAACTATTCAAAATTGTTTCTAATCATCCAAAATTACTTTATTTGTGAAGGAAGGTACCACAAAGTCTATTCATATCATTTCAAATTACTTATGTACTTTACTCGTAAGGTTTGCATTGATCTGCCTTTCTATTTGCATATAAGTTTGTCAAAAATGGCAGATAAGGTCCAAGCAAAGTCTGAAAGGAGAGATAATTCTTTATTTCATCACGGTTTAATGAAATTATTGGTCTTCGATGAAATTAAAAGGTTAGGGAGAGATTGATCCTCACTCTTGTTTGTTAGTGGTTTTTAGCTGGATACTCTTACTCCTTCAAGAACTCCTAAGTCTAGGAAAATTCCATCACCATTAGTAGCAGAACATAGGGAATTATTAGTACGAGAGCCAAATGAACCTGAAAGAGCAGAAACAAGTGAACAAATTATGAAAGAGCTAGAGCTATAGATTCTTGATACACCAAGTGTCCCACCTACAAAACAGAAGTCAAAGGTTGTCATACCTGCAAAAGAGAAACAAAATGTTAGTAAACAAGGAACCAAAAGGATGACTAGAAGTCAAACACTAGTTTTGGAAGAGAAGAGAGTGGCTGTAGAAGATAGAGCATAAGCTAAGGGAAATATAGAGGATATTTTACATGACATTGACATAGATTAAACTCCTATTGTCCAAGTTGAGTTTATAGAGGAAAGTGGGCAGAAGTTAAAGAATTCTAAATCTGCAAAGAAATTAGAGTTTGAGGGAGAAGATGAAGGTTTCATGTTCCAAGCAAGAAAGCCTAAGACAAGGCATGCTAGGAAGCTGTTAGAAAGCAGTAAAGAAGTTCAACCACTCACTGACACAACTCAGCCACCTCAAGAGTTTATTGACTTATCATCACCTCCGGAGAAGGATATAGTCAGCAAATCAAATAAGGGAAATAGAAGATGATGGAAAAAATAGAGTTGCAGCTCCTTGAAAAAAAATTGAAAGTGAAAAATCATGAAATTGTTGTTATGAAAAGGGAAGCAAGGAAACACAGTGTAGAGAAGAATTAATTTGAAAATATGAAGGCAATTTGGGAAGAATAGGAGGACACAGCCTCTAAGAATTTGGACAACACACAACATCGCATAAAATGGACAATTCCAGCAAGGAAAGAGGCCTAGCATGTTAGGAAGATAAACACACAGTTTAAATCCACCAATAGAAGATTGAAAGAACAGGTTAAAGGCCTTCAAGAGAAACTTGAAATGATTCATGAAGAGTTAGAGAAAAAAAGGCTTAAAATGTCTATAATTGAAGAGCCAATAGCTCAACCAATTGTAAATGAGGAGGAAATGCCTCAAGGAGCATAAGGTGAGATGGTTTATGCTTGTTTAAGGCTAATGACATGCTTAGAGACAAGATTTTGGCACTAACAGGGTTCAATTTTCAAAATTACACATAAAACTACATTTTCAACACTTTTCCGCAGTTCCATAACATGCCTAGGCTTGAAGGGCAACAAAATGCTATGAAACTACTATAGCTGGTATTTTGACTTTTTGAACTAGTTTTGGATGATATCAAGAGGTGGAATTGGTGTAAGAGATGTGTTTAATGATGATGAACACTATGCCAAAGGAAATAAGCAAAACTTTTGAGGTTAAAGGCATGTTTTTCAGTGCTACGAAAGTACGCTATGAAACTACCTTACTTTCGTAGCGTGTTGTATTTCAGCCTTTTTAGCAGGTTTTGGAGCATATTTGAACATCTGGAGATTTATGAAGGATTAAAGACCATGAAAATAAATCAATTAGCACTCAAGGACCACGAATTGAAAATAAAATGACATCCAAAGTATTTGTGTAAGAAGAAGACTATTTACCTAAAAAACAAGGTTTTTGTTTCCTAGTTTTGAGGAGGTCAGTTAATTGGTCATAGAGTGATGAATCCCATCACCTAAATTTGAACATGTGAAAGCTTACTTGTCAAAAAATTTAATTACTTTAGTAGATAATACTGTTAAAAGAAATAATGAGTAGTTTGAGTACTATTATGAAAAGGACTGTCAAGTAGTATAGGTATCTATTTGTCATTAAGTTGATGTTTTATGGTTATGCAAGGTGTCATTAGGAAAATATTCGATGAATATAGCCAAGAGGCAGATCATTAGATGACGTAACAAGTCTCTTAAAGGCCATTGAGTCAAATTTGTCAAGAGTTGGAGATTTTTGGCAAAATTGCAGCTTATTGTAAATTGATTGTTTCAACAATACAGAGATCTGTTACTTGACCAACATCAGATTCTGAATGATTTTTAGTGCTTTCCTATTTTATCTATACCTTCTATGTATCTAATTTGCAGTGGTTTTAATTTATTAAACTCAGAATTCATTATTGCAATGCTCTAACTTCCTTTATATATGAATTGACTGTGTGGTTTCCTGTTTCATGTGTGTGTATCCTACTACTAAAAACCCAGACCTGCCTCATCCTTCATGTCAAGTGAACTCACTGAATCACTGAAATGTTGACTCCATAAGCCCAATGTTTACTTACTGATATTATTTTCAACCTATACTCATCATAAACAAGATTTTTCCTAGATAGAGTTAGTCATCTACATCTTTATTCAATATCATTAACCCTTGAGGGAGCCCACTCAGACTCAAGAGGCTAAGCCTCAGTTAAAAGATTGGTTTCAAATAGTTACATGAGATTTTCTGATTAGCAACCTATCAAGTGAAATTTTGTGATAACACTAATAACAAAATACTTTATGGGAGGATATTTTATTATGAAGGTTTGTAGATAGTATCACCACGACTTATATTATTTGAGACGAACAAAAATAAGAAATTTATAACACTTCCATTTATTTTTGGAGATACTACTATGAAGAATTATTTTCATCTTTTGGATTTCTTTAAGCTATTGAAGCCCTTTTAATTTGGATGAGGCCAAATCTACTTAAGGCCCTCAACCTATAAGGGATATTTTTAAAAAAAATGCATTAGTTAGATATGGAAAGTTGGTTACCAAAGATACTAAATCAAGTGGATAAAGTCATATCTTCCCATCCAAAGAAAATAAGACACCTTACACTTTTTGATGATATAGTTACAAAAGTAAGCACCAATACTAAATAAATAACTGAGGAAAGAGGAAATAATTTGACTAGTACTTAACCAGATTCAACTCCACGGGCTTGTAGGAGTTCCACCATAACTCAAAGAACAAAGGATACTATAGTCATTCAATATTTTAATGGAGGATATGGAGAATAACCACCCCTACGAGTAACCCTTGAATTGTACCATGTTATTACTTCATCACTGAGTAAAATATCTAGCAAAAAAGTGTACCATCATGTAGAGGCACCAATGGATATGGAAGTGGATAGTGTTACTACTTCTAACTAGGTGGTATCACACATGGTTATGACTCAAAATTAGTATAAAATTTTTATTTTAAAGAGTTCGTCACCTTTTAGGACCATCCATTGACCATGCACAATACTCTCTTTGACACGACTACAATGAATATGTAATTCAATAAGGTACATGTGTGAAATAATAAGATTACCAAAAAATGGAACTCTAAGGTGGATATTTCAAGATTCATACCTACAAAAACTGAAATTACGAAAAACTAAAATGGATTTCCTTTCTCACATTGTCACTAAACATGAGGTAGAGAATCCAAGGTTTAAAAAAAGAATAAATGAACTTAAAGAGACTCTTAGCCCCACTCCATTTTTCATGACCCCTCGGGCTGCTCAACCATCTTAACTTGTAGCAATCACACCCAATATACCGCACAAAGTAAGAAAATAAACTAGTATGTTAACTAGTATTAGATCATATGTCACAATGAACATAAATAAGAGACATGGAATTATTAAAGAAGTGTTAGTATGAATTCTTTGTCGAAGTGTACGAAAAAGACCCACTTTAGCTACGCATAACTAATAGCCCTAACAACAATAATGGCTGCAAAACATCTTCAGATCTGCAATTAGTAGTTAAAGTGCTGCAACAAACAGATCTATAAATGTAAAGATATTAAGCAGTAAAGTAAAGAGTTTGCTCCATGCATCCAACAGACAAGACAAGAACACGATTTTTGAATGAATTTTTATATTACAGGGCACCTGGGAGGAAACAAGAAGGTGTATCCAGATCTCCTCAATGGGATGGGTTCTTTGTAGTCCTCAGCACTTCAGATCTAAGCTTTCTCTCTCTTGTAGATGTAGAAAACCCAATGTAGAAGGTAGAGCTCAATGGGAGCAACAATGGCAGAAAATGAGACCGAGTGTATAGATCCAGAGTGATCTAGTATGCAACAAAAGGTGCCGAATGATGGGGAAAACCCTCCTATTTATAACAAAATATTGGGTCCTTCTAGATCTTGGTGCATGATTAAAATAATGTTAATCACATCTAGATCCACCTCTATGGAATATTTTATTATTATTTGTTGGAGGGAAAGGGTGTTTGACTTGGGTCAAATCCCTTGATTAGTGAAAAATAAATAAATAAATGATTTATTTATCTTTTTAAGAAAGTGGTTGGGATATAATCAAATAAATAATGATTTATTTGATTAATGGTGGTTGATTTGGTCATATTTAACAAGGAATATTATTTAAATAATTATTCCTAGAAAATAATAAGATAACTATGGGTTTATCTCATTAATTTCTTTGTTTTTGGGTTAAACATGATTGGGAATAATAATTAAATTATGGTTTAATTAATTATTCCTTTTGGGGTTTCCTAATTAATCATAGTGAAAGCAGTTTTACTTGGGGTAAAACTGGTCTTACATGGTGTACTTGGGTCCATATAATGATGAAAAGTTAGATGACCAAAAAATGGTGTAACAGATTGCCCCCCAGCGTGCGAGTGTCAGGAGCAAATCGTATGACCGAAGTACGTTGTAAGAAGACAATCACTAGACAACAAAAGGGTATGTCAGAGAGAGAAATATGAGGTAGATAGTGTGCGGAAGGACTAGACCCTGAGGAGACGAGACTCGCAGGTGCAACAAGTCTCTGTTATGAGAGGGTACCTGTGCTGAAGGCGGCGGGGGAGGCATACCTATGCCCGCCGTGACAAAGTAAAAAAGAATAGTGTGTCCAGTGAACAAGGGACCGAACCATAGAGTACAGCTGGCATAATCAAGAGCCAGATAAAAATACAATGAATAGTCTCACATACATGTTGTGCCTGGGATAACAGCCAGGACTAGTACAATATCATCTGAGTACATGAGATAAATACAACCCCAAATGCCCCCTGTAAATGGGGAAGGGCTCACAAAATCTGACTGGTACATGCAAATCATAGAGGTGCTGTAAGTGGCTAAGGCCAACATCATCAAAATCTGGAGCGGCATCAAAGGCTGCAATGAAGAGGTCATCCGGGCATGTGGGGGGCTACCTGCAGGGCCACCCCCTCATGAGGGCTGAGACATCTCACACACGCCGGGGAATCATCAAGAGCTGCTGCTGGGTCACTGGACTGTCCAGTATACGAATCTCGATCATGCTGAAAGGAGCTGGAGAAGCAATCAAGTCAAAGGGAGGTAAGAAATCCCCCTGCCTGATCCGAGGCACCGAACAAAAATGGAAGCTGGAACCAAGGTACACCGCCCTCTAGACCTTGCTTCTGGAATAAATGTGCTGAGGTCGACAGAAGGAGGTCCGTCTTAGGTGAGGTAATGAGAGATCTTCAACTAAGGCACGAGAGAAGAGCAATAGAGCGACGGACAGACTGACACTAATGATGATGGTGGAAATGGGAAGGATGGAGTGGCGAATGGACAACTTCCCTTGTTAGAGCATAAAGGGCATGAATGACATGGCAGCGACTGACACAATATCGAAAGGGACAGGGGACAGTGGGGCTGAAGGTCATGAGATGCGACACAAGAGAGGAACCAAGCAAAAAAGAGTGGAGGGCTATAGTATGGTGTAAAAGGATGCAGGATAGACTCCATGAAGGCAATGATGACTCAACTCGGATGCTCTAAGCAAGGGCGACTAGATAGTGCTGCCACACAGTAAAGGCCCCAATGGGGGGTCATAGAAGCATGAGTACAAGGTGGGTACTCATGACGAAAATCAACACGAACATGGACAAGTAAGGGGGCGATATGGTGCCCCAAGTACAAGTGTCGTAAGTGAGGAAATTCGATTTTAAGGAGCGGTGAAGTGATCCTTCGTGGAAAAATGTGTCCGGGTGAAGTATCAAATCACCAAAAACTAAGGAAAACCCATTTGAGAGCTCGGTGAGATCTATCCGGCGGTGCTGACGGTTCGTCGAACGGGGCTACGGTGTGGTCGCAGCAGTCGAAAGAAGAAACAAGGGTTCTCTTTTAATGAGGCGGTTTTCCCTCCAAAATCATTCATTTGCTATTGTTGCTGTGGTGAATGTGGAGAGGAGAGAAGGCCCTAAATCTTGTGGCGAACGTAGCGGACAAACCGACCGTTGGATTCGAGATCTGTCGGTTGGAGGCGAGAGGCCTAACCTTGCTCTTGCATTTTGATGGATTACATTTGCAGTTGAGGGCCCAAAACCCCCAGAAACAGCCCCTCCTTCATCTCTATGGCCGGGTCGCACTTTTTTTTTGGGGCAAAAAGTACGACCCAGGACGCAGGTATTAGGGCAACAAGTGCGACCTGGTCCAGAAAATGGCAGAAAACTGCGACCTGGGAGATAAGGGGGGTTTGGTGTTGTTTTATGGCTGGGAGTTGGATTGTGGTGTGTGGTTATGGTGTTCCCGATCTGTACCCTGACAAAAATAATGTGGTTGTGCAGGTATGGCAGAGTTGCGGGTCAACTGGAGGGAGAGGGATCTGGGAACACTTCGGACAGAGATCCAGGCGGATCAGGGCGTTCATCGTGTATTGGCCAGATATAGGGGCATATGGTGCCCTCTCGGATGTGTGTAGGGGCAAGTGGTGCCCCCTAGAATGTATGGGGGGGCATATGGTGCCCCCAGGTTTTTGGATTTTGTTTGTAACATGCTATGGGCATGTCGGATGGATATATATGGGGGGGGCGTATGGTGCCCCCAGTTTGTGGAACATGCTATGGGCACGTCGTAAGTATATGTATGGGGGGGCGTATGGTGCCCCCAGTTTTTTGGAACATGCTATGGGCATGTCGTATGTATCAGAGTAGATGGACTCATCAATATATGGTTTGTGACACATATTATGGATATGCATCGTCTTTTGATGGTTGATTTAATGTTATTGTCTTGTATGACTTGTGTGTGATAAATGCCAATCTAGAACATGGTTTGCAATACTATCTACGTAGTGATTTTGGTCTCTGGGTACATGGTTGAAAGTGATGGTTTCAAACGCACGTATTAAGACTTTCACTCGTAAATAGCGTCTGAACAGCACAGGGTTATGCACATGATAAGCACCATTTAGTTGCATTACAAGAAGCAGGGAATCCAAACGAACGTGCAGATGGCGGATGCGATGCAACAAGGCATCGGCTAATAGGCCACGTGCTGCATCATATTCGGCCTGATTGTTGGTGGCAGAACCAATGCATACCCCGTTAGACAGAACGAGGTCATGCAAGGGGGTGAAGATGGCCCACCCTGCCGAGGCAAGATTCCTGGAGTAGCGACTTGCACCGTTGGCGTAACCGATAAAGGGTGTGGACGGGGGGTCCTGCAAAATGGTGTGACAAGACAATAAATGAGGGGATGAAAGGAAATGACGGCAGCGTGAGGGTACAGAAGTCATCGAGCAGTAATGGCAGGGGGAAAGGGCGGGATGATCAAGGCTCACACAAGGTGATGTATGAGAGCTATCAGAAACATGGCGAGGACTCGGGCTGCGGAGGTCAACGGAGACACAAGTGGAGTGATCTCGGGTATCAACGGACACAATGGGGAAGGCTGCAGACGGGCTAGGCTCCGGGTGTCATGCAAAGGAGGATAGGTAAAGAATGGTGACCGTAGACTCCGTCATCTGAACATCAGGGGGGGGGGATGTGGATCGGAGCGGGGGGATCCTCAGGCTGGCCTGAAGCATACTGCGCGAGAATGGGAGAGGCGGATTGATTTTGTTCAACCTCATACTCGCGGATCACCTCAGGGGAGGCGCGGTAATGTGTCAGGTGAGGACAATAATGGGAGTAGTGGCCATGGACACCGCACAAAGCACAAGGCTTGTTGGTGCGGAGAGTCTTGGCGTTCTTGGGGACGGCCGAAGAAGGAGTGGGAGTTTCAGGGACCGTAGTGTCGGGGAACGCGAAGTTTACCATGGGTCGGATACGAGGTAACTCGGGACAAGCATGGGTGGCATGACCAATGACATCACATAAGGCACAAGGCTTTGGGGGTGGAGAAGGAGCCGGGTTGGTCGTGGTGGTTTGGTCTTTGGTTGCCCCCTTGCGGGCTTTGACTTTCTTCCCGGGAGCCGACCCAACAGGAGAAGGGTCCTGTGGAGGTGCTGGGGGCACAGTGGCTATGGAGGAAGCGAGGGGGACCGGTTGAACCGGTGTCATAGCCATGTAAGGTTTGGGGTGACTAGGGGGGGTGGCGGCTGGGGGGTCAAGGTACCAAACCGGAATACCCAAGGTCAAGTTAGGGAGAGAAAGGGTGGCCATGACGGGGACGGAATATACTCCGGGAGGGGGAGCCAAGAAGGGGATCTGTCCAGCAGGGTAATGACCAGGAGGTACGGCGCCAAGATGGTTAAGGCCAGGGGGGACCGAGCTTGGAGGATAAAGAGGTTCGGGGGCACCAGCTGTAGGGGGAGGGCCAGAAAGAGGAGGTCCGGCTGGCTGAGATGGATGGCTAGGAGCGGGTTGCGGAGGGCGGGGAGGAGGGTGCGGGCTAGCTGAGGCAGGCCGTTTATGGGCAGCCTGAGATGATTGCATCATGCAAACATTCGACAAGCTGGGATCAGTAACGGGAGGGGGAGGAAGGTGAGGAAAAGTACCAAGCAAGGGGGAATCTTTATAAACGCCGGGGGAGACACTGGTCAAGGAATCGACGGTTTGCTTGTTGGCTACAGAAGAGATGGTCGTCTCGGAGGGGGATGGAGACGGCGGCTCATGATACGATAGCTGGTCAATGGTGACTATCTTTCCATTATGTGGAAAAGACATCTTGCGGAAGACCGCGGATGGGACAGCAGACATGGCATAGGTGTGGCTTCGCCCCAATAGAATGTTGTAGTCTAGAGGGGCGTCAATGACTTCGACATCAACGCAAACAGTCTTACCGGCGAGGGTGATGGGACAGTTACGAAACAGGCCAATAGGCTGGGAGGCATGACCATCCCACGCTCGAAGGGTGATCGTGGAAGGAGCCAACTCAGGAGATCCGAGTTGCTTCCAAACCGAAGCGGACATCACACAGGTGGATGCCCCCTCATCAATTATACACCGGGATATAGTGGCGTTCCGGATTTTGACTGGGATTTGGAAAGCAACGGAAGGAGGAAGAGGAGGGTGGTCCGATTGAGTGGCGTCGAAAACAATCATTTTGTCATCAGCAGGATCAACAGCGCCCACGGCAGATAGTAGAGCCTTCCGTTGGGAAGGGCACGACTGGAGGAGTTCCAGTGTGGAAATGGCAGCAGGGGATTGTGCCAAATCATCTACTATACTGTACGATTGAGCGGCTCGACCAGAAGCAGCATTTCGGCGTAATGGACCCTTCGGAATCTTTGGGTGAACCTCAACTTTGGGTTGAGGGATGTGTAAGGGGCCACTGGATGTCGAAAGAGGCTCTGTAGAACCTGAAGATGGGGGCTCGGGAGCAGACTGAGCAGGAGGCTTGGGGTACTGGCGAGACCGAGTTTGAAGGTGAAGGTCGACAGAAGGGGACGAATCGGAGCGCATCATAAGGATCTGGTAGTCAGAGGAACCAGAAATGGACGAGGGTGTGGCTGCATGGCTGTCGGGGGGTTGGGTAGCCACGAATCCCTGTTGAGGGAAAGGATCAGTGAACACAGCTGGCGAGGTAGTGACCACATTAGGAGGAGCGTGAGAAGAGGCGTGTTGTCCGCGCAATGTGGCTTGAGACTCCCACATCTGTCGCATCTGGGGTAATAGAGGACAATCGTGAGTGGAGTGACCGTAATCACTGCAACACGAACAGGGCTTGTTTGTGCGAAGCGGCCTGTCCGGCCTGGGCGGGATGCCCTGAGGCTGGTTGCTAGTGTTAGGGTCCATACCAGAATTGGGTCCTCGGTTACCGGGGGCAGATGGGTTCTGGTTGCCTCTCCGCCTTCTTTGAGAAGAAGGGGGAATAAACGCACCCTGTTGTGCAAATACTTGCCCTGGAGGGGGTTGTAAGGGCTGTTTCAGGTGGTGAGGAGGCAAGGGAGGCGGAAGCGCATATGCTGGAGGAGTTGGCGCACCAGGCTGCGGATAAAAGTAAGGGTTGGGTTGGGCAGCATTGAGGTAAGCAGGAGGTTGGGCAAAAGGAGGAGGCATGCCGTATCCTGGATACATGTTGCCGGGAGGGGGCAGAGTGCTAGAGGTGCTAGCCCCTCCCTGAGGGAGGCCATGGCTCATAGGAGGGTGAGCAGAGGGGTGGGAAAGAGATCCAACAATACCGTCGGCGGAATGAGATGCCCCCGGGGCGTTAGCGCCACCGGGCCTGGGGATGTCAGGAAGAACGGTATAAACATAACCAGATTGAGCGTAGATCGGGTCATATTTTAAAGCTATTTGGAGGGCGGCTTCTTCAGATTGAGGAAAGTGAGAGGCGACATCTTTGCCGATGGGAGACGGGAGGGTGCGAAGGAACCAGTCCATGTAAACCCGATCTTCAAAGGGAGGGGCTCGACATAAGCTCGGTCTTCGTCGTCATTCCTGAACATGGGCAGAAAGGCGTGTGGAAGAGGATTGCTTAAATGAAGTCAAGAGCTCCGTACCAGTGTCGTATCGGAGAGGGAGCTGGAAGTACGACAAGAAGGCTTGGGCAAGCGTCTCGAACGTGGTATGGGAGGAAGTGGCCTGTTCGACATACCATTTAGAAGCTTCGCCGATAAGTGTGCGTTGGAACAAACGAAGACGGATGGAGTCATCGGTAATGGAGTTGGAGGAACACCACATGTGGAAAGACCGGACGTGATTGGTTGGGTCTTCGCCATTAAGGCCCTCAAACTTAGGGATATCAGAGGGTAGCTTGGTGGGCATAGCGGGCCAGGTAGTATTCTGGTGAATGGGGTCATTAATCAACTGATGGAAATCGGGGAGGCTGAGGCCTGCAATGTACGGCAGCACAGGGGTGGCCGGAGTAGTGGTTGTGACAGTTCCGCTAGAAGTAGGGCCGGCATTGGGGCCGGGAGAACCGCTAGCATTAGGCCCTGATCCGGACATGGTGAAGGTAAAAGGGGGAGAACCGGAAGGAGAAGGGGGACCCGATGAATCAGGAGAGGAGTCGGAGTGCGGACTCGAAGGTGGACTGGCTCGACGACGGCGGTACGGAGCAGGTCGATCAACCGGAAACTGAGGATGAAGGCCAAGAAGTCTCCGGGAAAGGCGCCTTGGGGGCGCAATGATGACAGGAAGAAGGAAACCGACAAGGGCAGAAAGGGACAGAATCAAGAAGGTCAAGGGCAGATAAGGTGAAGTGACAATTGATTTTAGAGTCTTTGCCAGGCGGTGTAAACCAGGCGCTTCTTCACTTAGGGTCAGTGTGTGGTGTGCGTTAATTTTAATTTTTAAACCCTTTCCGTTGTTGAGAGAAAAAAAGTGTGCAACGTAGCTGAAAATAAACCTACAGAGAACAGAATAAAAATGCTGAAATAACAGAAAAATAACAGCTACATATGCGTCTATCAAACCCAAGAAAGTGGGTCTCTCAAAACTATGCTGAAAAGAAAGGGGAAAACTATGGAAACACACACAAAGGAAGCTCAACAGATCTAGGGTCAAAGGGGACAGAGATCCGGAGGATAAAGCTGCAGATAAGGGGTGCAGATCACAGCCAAGAGACAGAGGCAAGGTGGCTGGAAAAAGGGAAATCAGCAAAAAACCGGGGGGGGGCAAGGCAGAGGCCTTTAGAGGAGGTCCAAACAAAATGACAAGAGGTGATTTGAAAGGAAAAGAGGCTGATTTCAAAGGATCTGGAAGTGAGGTCACAGATCTGGAAAAAGAGAGGGCTGAAGCTCTGAAACCGACGGCTGAAACAGCGGAAACTCTTCCACAAAAAGTGGAGGGTACTAAAGCCCTAAGGGGCTGGGTTCCCACTTAGATGAGTAAAAACAGATCAGATCTTGGTCAAGGCGGGCTGAGACAGAGGCTGGAAAACCCTGGCAGAGGCTGCAGCAGAACCCAGAAAAATTACAGAAAAAAGGCTGAAAAAAGGGCAGGTCGCAGGTTCTGACCTGATCTGAGTTGAGGTCACAGGAAATAGGCCAAAAGGTGCGTCCAGGTCGCAGGTTTTGGGCCAAAAGGTGCGACCCCCCCGTTCCGGCTGTTTCGGCGGCAGATTTTCTGAAAAATTGCCGTCTCAGGTGCGGCTGGTGTCGCTTACCTGCGCAATAGGGCCAGAAACACACGGAAGTTAGAAATTTTAGGGTTTTAGGGTTTTATGTGAAAAAAATGACATGAAAAGAGAAAAACTAAGCAGCTAAAAAAGAAGCCCTAGGGCCTGAAGTAGCTGGATATGCAGGAATATGAAAAACGACAGCGGTCATAATTTAAAACCCGTGTGGAGTCGCCATTTGTTAGTATGAATTCTTTGTCGAAGTGTACGAAAAAGACCCACTTTAGCTACGCATAACTAATAGCCCTAACAACAATAATGGCTGCAAAACATCTTCAGATCTGCGATTAGTAGTTAAAGTGTTGCAACAAACAGATCTATAAATGGAAAGATATTAAGCAGTAAAGTAAAGAGTTTGCTCCATGCATCCAACAGACAAGACAAGAACACGATTTTTGAATGAATTTTATATTACAGGGCACCTGGGAGGAAACAAGAAGGTGTATCCAGATCTCCTCAATGGGATGGGTTCTTTGTAGTCCTCAGCACTTCAGATCTAAGCTTTCTCTCTCTTGTAGATGTAGAAAACCCAATGTAGAAGGTAGAGCTCAATGGGAGCAACAATGGCAGAAAATAAGACCGAGTGTATAGATCCAGAGTGATCTAGTATGCAACAAAAGGTGAAGAATGATGGGGAAAACCCTCCTATTTATAACAAAATATTGGGTCCTTCTAGATCTTGGTACATGATTAAAATAATGTTAATCACATCTAGATCCACCTCTATGGAATATTTTATTATTATTTGTTGGAGGGAAAGGGTGTTTGACTTGGGTCAAATCCCTTGGTTAGTGAAAAATAAATAAATAAATGATTTATTTATCTTTTTAAGGAAGTGGTTGGGAGATAATCAAATAAATAATGATTTATTTGATTAATGGTGGGTGATTTGGTCATATTTAACAAGGAATATTATCTAAATAAGATTTAAATAATTATTCCTAGAAAATAACAAGATAACTAAGGGTTTATCTCATTAATTTCTTTGTTTTTGGATTAAACATGACTGGGAATAATAATTAAATTATGGTTTAATTAATTATTCCTTTTGGGGTTTCCTAATTAATCATAGTGAAAGCAGTTTTACTTGGGGTAAAACTGGTCTTACATGGTGTACTTGGGTCCATCTAATGATGAAAAGTTAGATGACCAAAAAATGGTGTAACAAGAAGCATGGGAGGTTTCACTTCATTTGAGAAAATTTTCTCACATAATCCACCCACTTACTGAATATTTAAGGAAATATCTTTTGCATGATCAAATTTTTTCAAATAATGATTTTGTTACCTTCATTACGAAAACCAATACTGTGACTATGTTCTGAAGAAACCAAAAGGTCTCCCTAAAGGGAAAAGGATTAAAAATATCAATGTATGTTGGTTTGTAAGATTAAGAATGTTATAGGATGATATCATAGAGTGTTCGGGTATTGACGACCATAAGAGTAATTTATTCCTCAAATCCATTAAAGTTTTGATATAATACTTCTCGATCCATCACACTATGTTTTTGAGTTGATGTTTCAAGTTAGAAAGAATGTCTCATCACGAGGATGTTATCATAGAGTGTTTGAGTATGGATGACTATAGGATAATAATGCCTTCCTCAAAGCCATTAACATTTTGCATATAATACTTCTGGATCCATAACATTATGTTTTTGAGTTGATTTTTTCGAGCCAACAAGTGTCTTCATGATAAGCTGCACTCGTTGGCCTGAAACATCATCTCAAAAACATAATGTGATGGATTTGGAAGTATTATATAAAAATGGATCACATAATAGAATCCTAAACTCAGAGATATTAAATTGTTAATGTTGTTGAAGACTTATGAGGTTGATAAATGATTATGTACTTTATGATGATCCATAAATTTGTATTGAAATAATAATTGGATGTTATTAAAGTCTCATGGGGTGTCAACTTTGACAGCTTAGCTAGGATTCCTGAAGCACAAATCAAGAGATGGTTGGTCACTTCATTAATGAAAACAAGGATAATTTGGATATGGTGGTGCAACTATAGAAATATGTGTAGGGCCTACTGTTATAGCTCAAAATTACACCCCCTTAGGTCTACTATGGAAACAACTAAAAATGAATCTTAAAATGTAAGAAAATTTCTATGGAAACCCTAAGTGAAAACCATTTTTTCTTATTCATTTCTCTCGGTACACTATCAAGGAGAGTTGTAATTCCATAGATGTTCTAGCGATGAGAGTTTCGACACTCCAATACCTAATAAAAATATAGTTGAAGAGGCAAGTGTTAATAGATCGAATGGATAAGGGTGGAAAATGAAACAAATGATCAAAATTTGAAGAGGAGGATGAAAGGACCATATCATGCATGGTCAAAAAGGTGTCTAGATAGATTTGATCACTCTTGAAACTCATCTATAAAACCCATTCTCTCCATGGAGCAACTAGAGGGAATTAAAATATAGGTACTTGATACGAGAATGAGAACCTAGTTCTCCTTGTGATAAGTTACAATAAACGATGAATCTTGATTGTGAGCTATGGTTAGAGGAGGAGCTAGGGGAAAGGCTTACAAGGAACATAGCATCGTAAATTCTATTGATTTAAAGAGAAATAAAACTCTCTCCCCACCACTTACATGTGTTATTCACATAATTGTGAGCATATGTTTATAGTTTACTTTTAATAGTAATGCTAACATAGTTTTCAAGAAGAAAAATCTAGTGGTATATTTTATTTGTTTACAGGTTAAAGGTGCAAAAAATCCAAGGAAAAATACCTCAGGGAACCAAAGTAACTAGGGAATCAAGCATCCAAATTCCAATATAAAATTTATTTTAATCATGGATGCATTTTTGTTATTTTGTCTTCAAGTAGTTCTCTAGTACACCATATGTTATAGGTCTTAGGCAATGTTGTGGGTAAAAATTAGTATGTTACCACAAAGGAATATTACTATAAAACAATATTGATGACTCCACTCGGGAGTCCCAATGGGTTTGATTTTTGTTGTTCTTTGTAGTCTCATTCATTTAATTTCCTTCACACTTATTTCTTATGAGTCTGTTGAGGCCTCAAAATTCCACTGCCGAAACATGGGGGAAAACCACCCGGTCTGGACCTTAAAGCAGCTCCTTTTCCGTTTGGTGTAGTGTCTCCGACTGGGAATGATGGGACCAGTTTCCCAATAAGGATGATTTTGAGCATGTTGTGATTATGAAAATGGAGAATGATTTTAATCGATCATATGCATCTATCTAAACTATTTATTCTACTATATACCCAGGGTGTTTCTTCCTTTATGTGATCTAACGAGATATCCTTCAACTATTAGTAATATAGATCATTTAACAGTTGAAAGAGATGAAAATTATGTAAGAGTATTATTCTAACAAAGTAGTTGACTAGAAGAATTGTGAAAAATATATCGCATTCATATGTGTGAGTATACATTCAATAAGAAATCACAGACAAATATTAGAAAAAAATGCATGTAACATTCATCTATAATAACATTTCAAATATATAATGCAATAAAAAGGTGACTGTCAATCTATAAATCAAGACTTAATACAAGTGAATAAATGTACCATATGTATGAATTTATACTCATGTAAACTGACAGTAATTGATCTGCTCCTCTTCACTTTCAAGAAATTTAAAGAGTATAGTAGTGAAACATCAGTTAAACAACTTTAATTGTAAAAAGGTAACAGATGTGTTCCATTAATTCATCAAAGAATTCACAAACTTACAGTAGTGCATTCTTTGCAAAAAAATTTGACAAATTTCTGGACCCTTCTCTAAACGCATGAGAGGGATTTAAATACTAAACTAACTATGTTCTAAGATAGATTATTATAGAAATAGAGAGGAGGTTTCAAACAACCATCCTCGTAAGACTAACTTAAACTACAATCTAGGAAAGTAAAGTAGCAATATTGATTTATGAATTCTGCCCTTTATTTTTAGAGCTGGTCACGAAGTTGACAAATATCAAGCATGGGCTTGAACAGAGTTGGCCGCGAAATCCTCAATCTGACCTATCCCTTGAATATTGAATTTGAAAGTACTGGTTGTGATATTCTTGTTGAATCTGTTAAAGACTGCAGGATCTGATATTGATGATAAGGTTTAATCAGAAAATTCCAATAATTTTCTTGATCAAACTTATTTACCTTTTTAATTATTTAAACTTATTTACCTTTCTAATTATTTCATCCTATGTATCTGCCTTTTGCTGCCATTGTGATCTTAACTATTTTATTTCTAAGAACACTTCAGATGTGTACTCTTTGATAAATTTTTCTTTCACCAAATTTTCACATACAGATTCAATAATTCTTTTGATAATCTTGAGGCTTTAGCTGTTGCTTTCTCTCCCTGCTTTATTTGTGCTTCTGAATCCTTGAATAGGATCTCCTTATGAAACTTATCTACCTGGGGTAGATTAGCTTCTTTTCCTAAGTTTGATTCTTGCCATTGAATATGTTAGCTTATTTTCTTCTCAAATTTCTCACATTCAAGTTTCTGGATAGCTACTTGATGGATCAATATTTCCTTTGAGTCACAATAAGAGTCAATAATAGAAGCTTGTAGGAAAAATAATTTTTTTTGTTGCTTTAACTTAGCATTTACATCCAATGCTTCCTTGATGAATTACTCTAATTTTGGTTGGGTTTGTAATATGGTCATTGCTGCTTCCATTTGTGATTGTTTCTCAGCGATCTTTGCTTGATGCTGTAATTTAAGCTTTCCAAAATCCTTTTGAAATTGGGCCATATTTGATTTCATTTTCTCGCTGGAATTAGACCTTTCTTGATCTAACAGTCTCTCTAGTTCTTTTATTCTGTCTTCCTTCTGCTTCAACAACATTTTAACCTTAGTAGCTTTATCAACAGTGGCAGTAGCATATGCCCCTGCATACTGTGATAATTTAGCTAAATGTTCAGTAGGATCAGATAAGGAATCCTTCCATAAAAAATCAACAGATTCATCTGTGAGGTTTGATACTGTTTCATCAGTTCTTCTCCTTTTATTTCTCTTGACTACAACCTTATAACTAGGACTGTAGAAGATATCTAGAAATGAAATTTATTTAACTTGGAAAACTATTTGTTTTGTTGGGTAGGCTATTATGCTCTCTCAATCATAAGTCTCTAGAATTTGTTGTATTGGATTAATAGTTTCCACTATCTTCTAGGAATGTTCAGGTGTTTGAAAACTAGTTACTTGATCAACATTGGGATTGGCTTTAGGAGTTTTAATTTCTTCATAAAACTCATCCCATTCACTACTGAAATTATTCGTTTGGGCCATTTCTAACTAATCAAGTGTGTCGTGAATGTGCTAAAGTTATTGAGAAGTTGACTTTGTTCCATTACCTTATATTTTTTCTTGCATCTCTATCTCTTTGATTACTTGATCAATTATCTTCTCTAGGCTATCCTTTCTAGATTTGGATTCATTTTTAGAATGATCCGAATTGTGAGATTGATGCTCTGATTGTCTTGACTCATCCTTAGACATGTATTTTGTTTCATTATCCAAGATGATACTTGGAGTAGGTCTGTTGACATCTTCAATAGTTAACAAATTGAGAGGAACTCTCTCCAGTCTCTTATTTCTGTATATTTCGAAGGCTTCCAAAACATCTTGGCTAAGTTGAATGGATGAAAACTTAATTATATCTAAAAAAAATTCCATGCCTTCAAACAAATCATCAAATCCATCTATTTCCTTTACAAAAGGCTTCATTTTGAGTTTTGTGATGTGATTTTTAATTACATCATTTGGATCATACATCCTCTTTGGCATCACTACAAGGAAAAGACCCTCCAGCAGATGTTTTTGAGGAACCCCTTATAAAAATACCCCATACATATGTTTCTAGCAGAGGTTACTAGAGGAGGTTGGTGGGAAGAGGGTTTTGTGAATGTTTTCTGCTCGATGCACTTATCATCCAAAATCGCATCGATGCGCTCTACAAGAGAAAACACCGGTGCACACAAAACACTTGCACACCAGACACTGTGCGCTCCGTACACACCCACTCGGTGCATCGTATTACTGTAGAGCATCGGTGATTTGCAATTTTTCCATGACGGTGCATCATAAAACACTGTGCCAAAACAGAAACTGCCCGATGCGGTATTAAGAAATCGCACCGGTGCATCATAAAACACTGTGAAAAAATAGAAATCGATCGATGTGTTCATAAGAAATAGCATCAATGCACCTATAAAACCCTACACACTGGAATAGGGTTAAATAAAAAAACAAATTACGGCCAAAAAACTGCATTTTTCACTTTTCTCAATGCTCTAGAGCTCTCAAGCACCGGTGCAATTTATCCTTGTCTGAGCCACCCTGACATTGGTGCTCCCATTGCACCCATTGCATGCAATAATACTGTGAATTGCCCACCAATCTCCAGCTTGCATTTTGAAAAAAAGTGGGAAAATTTTCTTTTACAAATTCTACAGCCAATATGTCTCCTCGACAATGAAATGTATAGGTATTTTTCTTGTTTTTCCATAATTAAGCTTTTTAGCAGATTAGAATTTCAAATAACCTTAAAATGGACCATTTAAAAGAAAAACAATATTTTTCGTGCAGTGCACACAAGGCATTCAGCTCACACCGGTAAGTGGTGCTGGCTATAAAATTTATAGGCTGCACCACAATTGGTGCTAATGATATCCGTACCATTTTTGGGGCAGTATCGAAAGGTGCACTGCAATATTTTTAAATTTAAAAAAAGTGTGGTGTGGTCATTTAGCCAGCCGCACTATTGACCATGTGGAATAGCAGCAACACGGTCCATTGACAGAAATATCCGCCTCGGTGTCTATCAATGCACCACATTCGGCATTCCGATAGGGTCAACGATGTGGCCTAGTAAAATACCGCACCGTTGAGTATGTAATTAGTCAGGAAGTTGGTGCGCTGACACAACTATATGCGTCAGGGCATATATTTTAGTCAGCGCACCGCTCTTCTGACACCATACATAGTCAACGGTGCTTTAAAAATTTTCAGGTGCACCGCATACAATGCGTTGAATGTCATCTGGGGCACGCCCCTAATGCACGACAAACAAACAACGCACTGGAACCGGTGCATGACTGTTTTTTGTGGTGCACCGACTGGTTAATTTTTTTTTCCCAAAAAAAATTATATATGTATATTCCTAAATACATGTCTCTTTTAATAAAAAAAATTATTTAATATGTCAATTATTCAGAGAGAAGAGGGGGAACAACAGCAACAACAGGCGGAGCAGTATGACATGGTTCACCTGTGGGAGGCACGAGAGAGGGAGAGAGATGTTTACCCTCACCCTATTACAGGAGCTTCTAAGGGGCTGCTAAGGCAGGTAGGCCTCCTCAAGTTCTATGAGAAGGCTACTTCCCTAAAGGCCCATGCTGTGTTTTTGAGACATCTTATCTCCAGGTGGAATGCCCACCGACAGGCTTTCCAGGTTGGTCCTAACTTGTGGTACAGACCCACTGAGGAGGATATATATTTCATTACAGGGCTATCAAGGAGAGGGGTGGATTTTCCCTCATTCCCAGAGGTTCCAGCTAGTTTTGTAGCGGGGAGTTAGTTATTTTACTCCTAGAGATACATTGGAGCATAACTACTGTCTCCTACAGATTTTCAGGTCGCTAGAGGTTAGTTACATATTGGTGCATTTGGTAGTGAGGAGGTGCAGTGCCTCTCACTTCTCATTTCAACCATTTCACACAACACCAATGATGGGCAACACATTAGTTGCTTGCTTCTATATTATGTTGATTATTTAGTAGAGTAGCCACGACTTGTCAGGTGGTCTGCCATTTTTTTGTGGCAGTTTTGTATAGCATTAGATAGACGTCGTGCTTACGCATAAGGGAGGGTCAAATTCCCTTTTTCTGCAGAGATTTTTTTTATATTTTTTCAGAGGTTTCTAGAGATGAGGCCTACTTCTGTTCGGAAACCTCGTAGGCCGATGTTTGAGGCACAGATGCACATGTGGGGGCAGATGATGCCCAAGAGGGGTGAGACTATGTTTCCAACCAGGATATTGCATGATGCACTAGAGTTGCTAGCCAGTGTTGAAGAGCTACATCCCTTCATTATGGCCCCCTGTCCTTATGTTGGATTGGATTGGCGAGGGTGTGCCAACATCCTCTTCACAGATGATGAGCCGCCAAATGATAGAGGTAATATTAATGTTTTATTTAAATTTATTCTAACATGTTCTTTAATTTGTTTTTATTAAATTGTGTAATGAAATTTTCTAATTTTTGTTGTGTACTTGTATATATTTTACAGACATTGGCTCTTTTGATGGCGAGGACATGCCAACACCACCACATGATCCAGGTGTGGATCCTGATGATGATCAGGGCATGCTAGATTTCCGAGGATCATCGGGAGGCTGGTGAAGAGAGACATGCTCCTACTGGTGCGTCAATACCACCTTTTGCTAGGCACGGTCGACTTGATACTAGATACAGGATGGAGTTGGGTGACCAACTCAATGCATTGATTATTGAGGCGGGCATCAGACCCACTCATTAAAGATACATACAGGCTGATGATAAGCTATTACAGATGTGGAGAGGCATGAAGTGTGACATGTATAGCCTGATGCAACATGTCGTAGGAGCTATGACCTTAGTTACGCAGCTAAGGAGGATTGTTGCATGTTATATGTGTGGTCGAGATGCAACACATGATGTAAAGTTCACGAGGAGTGACTCATCATCTCATGATCGTTCGCCTCACGCCGCGCCAGATGAGCATGAGCCTCCACTAGCATCTAGCAGCAGTCATCATGGAGATGAGGCTGGACCATCGGCCACGTCTAGTCAGCAACCTGTAGCATCCATTAGTACTCATGATCATGAGCAGGTTGGACCATCGACTGTCGAGGCTGCACCATTGACTGAGCAAGCCTCAACTAGTACTGCTATTGATGTCGTACCACCAGCTGATCCATGGCATTTATATTATAGTTGTATATTTTTAACATTATTTAATCACACACACACACACATATATATATGGTCCATGTATTTTATGTTCATGTTGCATTTGTACTTAATTTACATGTTGGTGATCATCATGATGTGTATATTGTTAGGTCATGTTAGATATGCTCATTTAATGTGTAGCTTGCAGATAGATTGCGATAGCATGATTTATTTGACATGAGATGTATATTTGATGTTTGTGTTGTGATGATGTTATACAATGCTAATTGTGTTTTGTTAGATGATCATGATGATGATGATGTTAGTGAATTTGAATGTGCTTTTTAGTCGAATATGAGTGTGTACGATGGTTATCATGATCGTGATGTTTATTAATTAATTTAATATTAAATGACCATGATATTTATTAAATATTATGCCGTGATTGTAATTGAAATTGAAATTTAAATTGTATGTAAAATTGTAAAATTGTATGTGTATTTGTAATTGTAATTTTAACTGTAATTGTATGTAAAATATTTAATGTAAAATTTTTAATGTAATTGTAATATTTAATTTATTGTGAAATGACTGTAATATTTTTTTTTCTAAGTATGACTAATTCTATTATGTATAAGGTTACTGATACAAAATAGGCACAGTGTCAGCTATGGAAGCCTAAGCACTGTGTTTGAAAAACAAGCTGTTCAAAGAGTATCTGGACTGCCCAGAGTGGGAAACCAGTCCTATTAAACATAGAGTCTTAACCTCCCTTGAGAGGGAAACTGATTTTGAGTACATGTAAACTAAGCAAACATAAAAAGAGATGCCAGAGTTTAGAAACCACTTTTTCAACTGATCTGCAAAGCTACAAAGTCTAGAATTATCTATAAAACTGGAACAAAAAACCTGGAGAGCATTGCAGAGGCTAGTCATGAGTCGGAGAAGGTGGTTCCTCAATGACCCTGCAACCAAAATCCTTGCTGCTGTCATCCTTCCCAGAGTCGAGAGTGTCCGTTTCACCTGAGTGCGCCACCGTAAGTCTTTGTTTCTCCTGAGGAGAAAGATGGGAATTGACAGGAACAACCTCTGCGCAGGGAAGACCAGAACCTGGAGGGAGGAGCAGAGAAGCAAAACGGGGCGCAGGGTGGTTGGGGATTTCTTCACGTAGAGTAACCATGATGTAGGCTGTGAGAACTGAATTGGAGGACGTGCTATCAAATATAAGCTCCGCACACTGCGAAGTCTGCCTAATGGTGGGCCGAGCAATGCCAGGAGGGACAGGCTGGGGGGAGCTGCTGCCGAGTACGTGAGCATGGGAAGGAGAAGGCGGGGCAGCGTCCATGGAAATAGTGACGGCATCCCCAGAGCGACTACGACCACATCCTCTTCCACCACGTGGGCTCAGATTGAAATCATGGGCGTCGTCGGCGGAGAAAGAACTAGGAGGGGGGCGACAGAGACCTCAGCTGAGGCCTCGTCTGCTCCTCATCCTTTCATGGAGACAAGGCATGTCGCTAGAGGAACGACGAAGGTGAGCGGGGTCGAGAGGGGCGGCAGTGATAGCAGGGGAAGGGGCGATGGGTTGAAATATGCGGAGAATGGCAGGAGGAGCAGGAAAACGGCCAAGAAGCCCACCACGCAGGTCAGTGCCAGCACGGGAGAGGTAATTGAACAAGCAATGCGGACTCTGGGAGTAATGAAAACCTGGAAGCAATTCAATGCAGGCGTGCAGAGAGCAGCGCCTCACTGTGGTGGTCTTCACACTGGCTTCTATCGAACCAGGAGCACAAATACCATGCAGCGGGGAGGGCGAGCTCATCAAACCAGTGGCACCGTTGGTGCCTTCCGAATTACCCTCCATAACATGCAGCACCGCCATAATCGTTAACAGGGTGAGCAGACCAAGATGAATAGCCATCGCGCGAGCAGGGGCATTAAGAGCCTCATAAATGCAGGTGCCGGGAGCCATGTGGGCTGCCCTGGCCGTCGCCATGGGGAAGTGCGCATGGAGGCACGTCCCGTCCAAAACATTAAACAACCGCATCTGGCGTGGTGTAGAGTTTATGCACTTGCATTGTACAATTCTGTAGCATTTATTCATCATGGATGCTATTGAGAGGGCCATGAGTGAGAGTGCTAATACTATCAGTTCCAAAATTGGCCAAGAGGTCTGCAACTTTATTGCCTTCCCTCTTTATGTGCTTGAAGGAGACCGCCCTGTGTTGCATTAACCAGCTACTTAACCTGTTGATTCTGGCCGCTAGACGCCAACTGTGTGACACTTTCTCTGGATTAGTACCCCAAAGAAGCCGCTTGGCTATGTTGATGAGTACTTGAGAATCTCCCTCTGTTATGATAGGGAAGAGATTGTGATGTTGAATAAGACAGAGTCCTTGCCATAGGCCTTCTAATTCAGCTGAGTTATTAGTGTCCCATCCGATGGAGCCATAATAGATGAATTGAGTTTCTCCCCTAGAATTTCTGACAATACCCCCAAAGCCAGCAGGACCGGGATTCCCTCTGGAGGCGCCATTGAAATTTAGTTTGAAGACACCATCAGGGGGAGGGGACCAATGCAAGGGCGGATCAGGATTGGGACGGATTTTGAGGGTAGGAAGGAATGCAATTTGGAGATTCCAATTTTGCCAGATGGAGATTTCTTTGGGATTTTTAGGATAGTCATATTCATTCCAGGAGCGGAGAGCCAGAGATTCCTGAAGGTTGATACTGAAAGAGATACACAGGGAGTCGAGAGAGGAGGCTTGATTTTTGAAGATTCGTTTATTTCTTTCTTTCCACAAAGACCAAAACACAAGACCAGGAAGAAGCAACCAAAGAGCATTGAGGAGGGGAGAGTAGAAGGGGCCTTGAGGCCATGTACGAAGAATGTTAGTAATATCCCCCGTGGGTTTGTTCTTCTGGCATCGAAAGCTGCATTTTTCCCAGAAGGTATTGGCCAGGGGGCAAAGCAACAGGAGATGCTGGATGGTTTACGCATTTTGAAGGCAGTTGGGGCATTGGGAAGGCCCAGTGAATCCTCGTTTGACGAGATTGTCCCATGTGAGAATTCTTTTATGGATGAGGAGCCATAAGAACGTGGAGATCTTAGGCCAAGTGAACTTGTTCCAAATCAACGCCCAAAGAGGATCACGGGGGAGAGGCGCGGGATGCATGAGAGGGTAAGCTTCTTTCGTAGTGAACATTAATTTGGTTGAGTAGCCCCACCTAAGAATGTAAGGGTCTTCTGAGCTTCTGATTTGCCTCCTGTGGAGCTCATTGCTGAGAGCTCCCAAATCAAGGCCTTGAGCGTGAGGCGCTATTAGCTGAGGAAGTTTCCATTGTCTGAATCCGTTGCTATTGGTGGCCGTCCACTGATGACAGACCTTGACATCGTGAGCATTGCTGTTATCTCCCATGTTGATGCTAGGGAAGGCATCGAGAAGAGTCATATTTTGCTGCCAAGAATCGTGCCAAAATCTCGCTGAGTTGCCGTTGCGTATTTCCCAGAAGCTGTTTTGTTGGATGAGAAAATAGTGCTGCTTGGCCACATTCCAAATGAGGGAACCCGGTTGCTCAGGAACAATCCTGATCAGATCGGTCGAGGGTCTGTTGTTAGCATATTTAGCAGTCCACAGTTTGGCCCAAGGAGTTTGAGGTTTGGACATCCAATTCCACCAAATGCGGGCAGCCATAACCTCATTGCTGTGTTTGGGATCTCAGAGATTGAGACCACCTGCATCCTTGGGAGTGCAGACAGTGTCCCAGCTCACAAGAGCCCATTTCTGGTTCCTTCCAGAGGAGCCCCAAAGAAAATTACGCTGCAAAGATTTGATTTTCTTGAGGACCCATTTAGGAGCTGCTAGAACAGAGAAAAGGTAGAGGGGCATCGATTGCAACACGGCTTTGATAAGGATAAGTCTACTGGCTAAATTCAGAGCTCTGAAGGTCCAAGAGGAAAGCCTAGCTTCCAGATTATCAAGGAGCTTGATCCAAGAGGAGTTTCTGATGGCCGAGTCGATAAGGGGGGCTCCCAGGTATTTTTCAGGGAGGGAGGCAATGGAAAAGCCAAGGATATGAGCAATATTGGCTTGAGTGAGAGGAGGGGTATTAAAGAAGAAAATCTGGGATTTAGAATCATTAACGGAAAGACCAGAGGCTGAAGAGAAAAGGTGGAGGATGGCTTTGAAGGCGCGAGCTTCCTGAACAGAGGGATGGCCAAAGAGCATGTTGTCATCCACAAATTGCTGGTGGGTGGTGACAGGGGCGCCATGAAGGGAGATGCCACGCAGCTTGTGAGTTTGAACCTCCTTATGAATTAAACGGCCAAGGCCTTCAACCATGAGAATGAAGAGGAAAGGGGAGAGAGGATCCCCTTGCCTAATCCCTAGAGAGGGATAGAAAGGGGGGGAAGGAACCCCATTGACAAGAATGGAAAAAGAAGAGGAGGTGATGAGACTCATTATCCATCTAATCCACATTTGATCAAAACCGAAAGCATTTAAGATATGTTGTATGTAGTTCCAATTCAGCTTGTCAAAGGCTTTGGAGAGATCTATCTTGAGGAGCATACCTGGCCTTTTGCATACCTTTAGAGAGTGCATAATTTCATGAGTTAAAATTATGCCATCCAGAATTTGGCGCCCTTCTACATATCCAGTCTGCTCCGGAGAGATGAGGAGCGGGAGGAGCGGCTTGAGTCTGTTAGCAATAACTTTGGATATAACTTTGTAGATAACGTTGTAGAGAGAAATAGGTCTGAATTTGTCCGGTTTGCTGGGCTGATCCTCTTTTGGTACCAGCGCGATGAAGGTGGCGTTGAGGGAGGGCAAAAGCCAGTGCATGGTTCTTGACTCCTCAACCAGCTGCCAGACTTCAAATTTGATAAGGTCCCAGAAATGGTGGAAGAAATTAGATTTAAAACCATCAGGTCCCGGAGCCTTACCATCCTTGAACTGCGCCATAGCTTCATCCACTTCTTGGGGGGAGACAGGTCAGAGTAGCATTTGGTTATGCTCAGCAGTGACCAATTTGGGAATGAGTTGCTTGATTTGTTTGATTGCCATCTGTCTGTTTATTTGAGGCTCTTGCTGTATGCTCCTGAAGTAATCTACCAGTTCCTGTTCCATATCTTCATGATTCTCCATCCTTTCCCCTTGCTAATTGATAATGTGGCTGATCCTGTTTTGCATCCTGCGCTGTATGGTGGAGGCGTGGAAGAACTTGGTGTTTCTTTCACCTTCCTTTAGCCAACGGATTCTAGATTTCTATCTCCAAAGGATTTCTTCCTGTTTGTATCGCTCCTCCAGCTGATTTTGAAGATCATGCTCCTTGGTAGCAAGCGCCTCTGTCCGTCCCTTGGTGATGATTTCCTGTTGCACCTCATTCATTTTTTGCTCAAGGATCTTCTTTTCCTGGAAGATATTGCCAAAGGCGGTCTGATTCCAGTGTTTAATTTGATCTTTGAGGAATTTGAGCTTTTGTTGAAATTGATACATTTTTGAACCCTTTGGTGGTTGGAAGTTTCTCCAAGCCGTGTGTATCATATCTTTGAAGGAAGGATGTGTCAGCCAGAAAGCTTCGAATCTAAATGGCCGCTTTAGCTGGGACCCTATATTTTGCCATTGTAGCAAAATGGGCCAGTGATCCGATCCAGCAAAGGGCAAAATTGAGCTAGTGATGTCTCCCCCCATGTGTATAGCGTTATCCGAGATTAGAAATCTATCTAGTTTTGAAGCGATTTGCTGACCTCCCACTCTTCTATTGCTCCAAGTGAATATGCCGTTGGAAAAGGGGATGTCGATGAGCCAATTATTATTGATAAAGTTCTTAAAATGACTGCTTTCCAGATCTGATCTGGATCGTCCTCCAGTTTTCTCGTCCATCCTCAGGATCATATTGAAATCTCCTCCAACAATCCAAAGAGGGTGGGATCTGTTTGAGTTGAGATGCGCCATGGTGTCTAAGAGCGCTGCCTTGCTATTCTGCCCTTGTGGAAAATAAACATTGGACAAGTGCCCATTTATATTGGTTCCAATAGGATGGAATGTGGCTTGTATGAGATTGTGCGCAACATGGAAATCAGATAGCTGTATGGTATGAGTGTCCCAAGCTATTGCAAGACCTCCAGAGGATCCAGAGGCATCCACTGCTACCGAGCTGCTGCTGGGCCATGCCTTTGACAAGATGGAGCCTAGCATATTGCTGTTGCATTTCGTTTCCTGAAGAAAGAGGATTTGAGGTTTCTCCTTCTGAATCATGGTTTTAATCATCCTGTACTTTCCTGGGCCATTAAGCCCTCTTACATTCCATGAGATTAATTTCATGGCGAACTGTTTGCGAGTGGTTTTAAGAACCGGGTCAACTTGGGATATCTCCATGAATCCACCAGCATCGCCCCGATCTGGATGGTGCGCTGCCATTCTGGTTTTCTGCCTCGCTTTCTAGTTTCCTTCAACACCTTCAGACTGTCCCAATGGCTGCCTGGTTGAATCCCCAATTTTTTGTGCTGATGAGCTTTGGTTAGGACTACCTCGAGGGATTCTATTTGGTGAGGTAGGATCTTGTCAAATTCTTTCTTTCTGCAAGCATCTTCCAGGCCTATAAGATACAGGTCCCCTACATCAAAGCCTTCAGAGTCCTCCTCCATGAGAGTGATCTGCATGCTTTCCTGAGAGTCTTTGCTGTCTAGGCTGGGGTTAAGGGAGTGTCCATCCAAGTCCATGAGATTGGGATTCCAAGATACCTACTTCTGCTTTGAAGAGGGGTCAAGATCTGGGAGGGCTTCGGATGGCCGAGAAACTTGAGAGGGTCCTGAGGTAGAGGGGTTGAGATGAGACGAGGGGGGGTCAGAGAGGGTCGAGGAGATGGGCGCAGCAGGAGTATCATCATTCTGGGAATCAGAATGGGCAAGAGCGGCAAAACTATTTCTCATGGAGGGGACGGAAGTGGAAGGGCCAGGTTTAGGCCCAGATTGGGAGGATTTCTTGTTATTTCTTCTCCTGGTCGAAAATTTGGTAAACCCATCTGCGTCCTCCTTGTCTCCAGTGCTTTGATTCTTAGTTTGAGCTACAAGAGGGAAGTCTCTGAAGAGATTCCCATGAGCATGGCATCTTCTGCAACAAAAAGGCACATGTTCATAATCCAACGGTTGAATACATTCGTAATCATCATGAAACAGACTTACCGCATCTGGGAGTGCTCTGTTCAGCTACATGTAGACACAGATACGAGCATAGGAGGTGTATATTCGGAGCTTCGTTTCTTCCGCTATTTTTATGAACTCTCCTAATCCTTTTCCAATCGCTTGTAGAGAATCCTCATCCCAATATTCTAGAGGCAGCGAGTAGAGTCGAATCCAGACCGGAGCCCAGTTAAAATTTTCTTGATCTGGGTTGAACCTTTCTACCCAGTTTCGAAGGTAAGTCCTACCGAGTTAAAGAAATAGGGGCCGCCATCCATAACCCTATTTCTGTCCTCAATGCAGTTGAAATCAGCTGTGAAGAAACCTTTTGGACCCAGTTGCAGATTAACATGTCCTTTTGGCTTCCATTTAGACGCAATCCATCCTTGTAAGGCTTTTTTAGTTGGCCAAAACCCTATAAATTTCCCGATGAGAGCATGGTCTCTCATGTACTGAATCCTGGCATTAATCTGATGACTGGGTAGATCGATTTTGGGTCTATCTGGAGCTATTGGCTTGCAGGTCGAAGATGTGACCTGCGGCACTTCCGTTTGTGGTTAAGAGGTCGATTGCTTATTTACCTCCGTCTCCTGCGCCGTGGCCGAATCTTTCATATTTAGGTCAGGTTATTTTTTCTTTTCTCGGTCGTTGGCAGGGGGAGGCTGACCGCCCCCCCGTTTCCGGTTCCATCGCTGTGTACTATGCGTTGCTGCGAGCAAGAGGTAGCGCTGTCAGGGTTTGGCAGAGTTGCAAGGGAAGCTAGGGTTTCCGCAGAATGAGGGACCTGGAAACCCTAGCAGAGTGTGCATTAAGTCATAAAAGCATAGTTGATTCAATAAGTGAAATGACTGTAATATTAATTTTAATTGTAATTGTAATTCTAATTGTATGTAAAATTTTAAAATTGTAATTGTATTTGTAATTGTAATTTTAATTGTAATTGTATGTAAAATATTTGTAAATTGTAATTGTAATTATAAAGGTAATTCTAATTGTATATAAAATATTTGTAAAATTTTAATTGTATTACTATGAAATGATTGTAATTATAAAATTTAAATTGTAAATGTAATTGTACATAAAATTAAAATTGTAATTGTAATTCTAATCGTAATTGTATGTGAAATTGTAAAATTGTAATTGTAATTGTAATTGTATGTAAAATATTTGTAAAATTTTAATTGTATTAATGTGAAATGATTTTATTAAAATATTTAAATTTGTAAATAATTGTAAAATAATAAATCTAGAATAATATGAATTTTTGTAACATAATAAAGTTTAGAAAATAATGAAAATAAATTCATGTACTTTAGAATTATCATTATTTTATTATGATCTTAAAAACCAAAAAAAAAAACTTTATACAGTACACCATTTCTAGCGAAGATTCCTTGTTTTTCATCCAGTGCGCTTATCATCCTAACACGCACCAGTGTGTCTTAGTACTAAGACGCACCGATGCTTCACAACTCTTTCACAATGATGCGTCATAAAAAACCACGCCAAAACATAAACCTCAATCTTACGAAACCGCACCAATGTGCCTATTAAACCTCGCGCACCTGAAAAGGGTTATTATGTAAAGTGCGGTATTGGAGCAGCGGAGGGTTCAAATCATGGGCAAGATTTTTTCTGAGGAGATGAGGGTTTGAAAAGACGAGAGTTCGAATTTCAGCTATGAAGTTTATAGCAAATAAAATGAGTGATTCAAACAGAAAGATAGAAAAATACGATTGTAGGGATGTAGATGACTATAGAGCTCGACATAGTACAAAAGAAGAAAAGGATTACAGGTTGAGACTGGTAGAGAGCATTTGGTTGAGGACGGCAGGGAAATATTGGACAGTAGAGAAAGATCAATTGAGGCAGTCGATAAATCCAAGAGGCACCATGAAGGGAAGGATTCTCATTCCCTTAAGGACAAAAAAGAAAGATCAATTGACGTTGTTGATCGGGTTGGTAGATCCCATGAAGGGAAATATTCTCCCGAATGTGTTTAAAACCAGGTGGGAGTATTGTTCGAGCTTCTATTGGCTTATATAAACTTTTACTGACAAATCTGACGTCGCATAAAATCACAACTTCAGCTTTCAATTGAACTTGAGTGGCATATCTAACTTGTCTGAGCTATGGTCCTGTGGATGAAACCAGTAAAAATTCTGCTTGTATTATAATTGGAAATCCAGTGACCATTTCTGTGGGACGAAAAACATAGGTACCTACAACTACCATATTTCCACCTGCAAATCGGTTTCCCATTGGAAAAGCTAATTTAATAGCCTATTTTGCAATGTCTTTCCTCTACTCAACCCTATACTCATTTTCTACGGGAAACCATTGCCTCCACATGTAATAACTGCATCGTCTAGTTGAAAATTGGTCTTCTTCTACTAACAAATGCGGAATGAAGGACTCGTTGTCATAGCTCCTAGAACATTCTGTTGGAAATATGATGCAGAGTGTTGTCCTTGATGGCAACCCACTGAATGAAGATGAAGACGTGCGACTGTTGACATGTATTGTCCTTGATGGCACTCCACCTGATGAAGTTATGCTTGACTTGATGGACTTGTTAAATGATGTAAATCTGAAGTGATATGATGATTGTTGATGATATGATGTTGAGTGTTGTACTTGAAAGGAAACCCACTTGATGAAGATGTTGAAAACTTACTTGATGAAGTTGTGTTTGATAGAATATGTCCTTGATGAAGGAAATCTGATGTATCTACAGTATTTACAGAAGGAAATGAAGAAAGGATTTCAGAATGTACTCAGAGAATGATGAAAAAGAGCATGTCTATTGGTATACACGGATTGGCCTAGGGGAAGTCTCGTATGCACGCGGAAAGGAACGTTACAAGTCGCGTATGGGCTAAAGCGCTCAAAAAGTGCAAATCCAAGGGTAACCACCATGGTATTGACCCATAGTATTGGGTAATGATCCGCCTAATTGACCCCGTTCAGGTAGTTTTGGGCTTATGGTATTGTTTTGGTCCATGGTATTGAAAAAGGGGCTCATGGTATTGAAAAAGGATAATCATATAAAAGGAGAAGAAATTCATTGTGCACAACATGAGGGTGGGTGCAAGATGTCTGAGCTTGAATGAATACTTCTCTCTGAAGTAGATCTGATTGGAAAGGGTTACACTTGAAGATAAATATGAGTGTATGATGCACCAATGATGAAGAAGGGGATCTAGATCTGAAATGCACTTGTATTTACTAGATCTGCGTATGGAAGGCCTAGATCTGTGATGAGGCGAACATCTAGGCGAACATCTGTCTGAAGTGAAAGGGTAAATCTGAACTGAATATCTGATCTGAAGAAGTATGCTGCTCCGGAATAATTGAAGATCTATACGCTACTTTGACGCGGAGGAAGCGCGTATATACGCAGCTTCAGCGAAGAGAAAGCGCGTATGCGCAATAAAATATACACTGGGGTATACGCCGGTTTGTGTGGACGGAAGCGCGTATATACGCGAAATCAGTGAAGTAAAAGAGCGTATGCAAACTAGGGTTTGCTGAAGCAAGGGGTATGAAATATCTGAGCTGTTCTGCTGTGTTTATGCTATCTGATCTGTGTTGATATGTATCTGTTGATGATGTATGGTTGTGCTTAAAAGTATGGAAAGGGTCGAGTATGAAAATATGATGAAATGTGGCCTGCAAGTGGTGTTCTATTGAAGTTGTTGGATCCAGTGTGAAAATTGATGAAACGTGGTCCAAGGTGGTGCTGAGGGTTGTAGCCTTCAGTCAGGGGGTTGTAGCTCCCTTCCAGGTGAGGCTGGTAAACGAGATCGGGGGGTCGTAGCTCCCTTCCAGGAGAGGCTGGTAAACGAGTCATGGGGTCGTAGCTCCCTTCCAGGAGAGGCTGGTAAACGAGCGCAGGTGGGTGCCTGCGTGCTGGTCAAGTCTGCGCCAGCACATATGTTGTAAGATGTTTTCTCTATAATAAAATATTGAAGGCTGAGCAACTGCAGCGGTGGTTTTCTTCCGATTTGGGTTTCCACCTAAAAATCCTGGTGTTCATGTGTGATGCTTTGTGTGATGGTTTATTCTGTTCTTACTGCACCTGTTTACTGCTTATTGAATATATGATGAATAAATGATGGAATGGTTTAAGTGAAGATTTAATGACATATCTAAATCTCTGTGTATACGCTAGTTTCATAAATGGGATCCGCGTATATACGCTGGTTTACTGTAGTAAAGTAGCGTATGGGTTTTAAGGAATGAAAAAGTAAAAAGTTTGAATATGCAGTAAATACTGATTCACCCCCCCCCTCTCAGTATTTTCCCAACAATTGGTATCAGAGCCTGGTCCTTCTGCAGAAGCTTGATCGCTTGAAGGAGATCCGTCGCAATGGGAAGTCAAGAAGGAGTAATGTCTATAAAGCCACCTCTATTCAATGGAAGCAATCTGATATTCTGGAAGGTACGTACAAAAGCTTATCTGCAAAGTCTTGGTGCAGATGTATGGGCAATCGTGGAAGAAGGTTATCAATACCCGGCAAGTATTCCTACTGATGCAGCTGAAAGAAAGAAGTATGAAATCAATGCCAAAGCAGTGAATGTCTTATTGGGAAGCATGTCTGAATTAGAATTTGCTAAAGTGATGCAGCTACATTCGGCAAAGGACATATGGGACAAAATCATTCTAAGCTATGAAGGAGACACAAAGGTAAAAAGTGCAAAACTCCAAACTCTTAGAATTGAATATGAAAATTTGAAGATGCATAGTGATGAGAGTGTTGCGAGTTTCTTTCTTCGTCTGGATGATATTGTAAATCGAATGAGAAATTTGGGTGAAACCATAGCTGATACTACTCTGGTGGAAAAGGTCTTAAGATCATTGACTTCAAAATTTGACTCTAAAGTTTCAGCTATTGAAGAAAGACAAGATTTGCAAACTCTTACTATTGTTCAATTACATGGTACTCTGACTGCTTTTGAAATGAGACAAGGAGGCCCTTCTCAAGTAAGAGAAGCTGCTTTTAAGGCATCTACTAAAGGGAAGGAAAAGGAAGTTGTCAAAGAATCCAGCTATATATCCGATGAAGAAGAAGCAAATTTCATGAGAAAGCTCCAACTAGGTACTGGAAGATTCAAAGGTAAGCTTCCCTTCAAATGTTTTGAGTGTGGAAAAGTTGGTCATTATGCTGCTAAATGTCCTTATAGAGAAAAGCATGGTAAAGGGAAACAATTTGAAAAGAGAAAGAGTTATTATGCAAAATAAGATGATGATGAAGTGTCCAATGAAGATGAAGAAGATTCTGACCAAGATCTGAAAGTGCTCATGGCTAAGAAGCAAAAGAAGAAGGTTACTCGAGGAAAGGAGATACCTCAGAAATCATGTATAGCAAAAATTGAAGAAGACGAAACAGATTCTGACGAAGATCTACAAGCATTCATGGCAAAGAAGAAAAAGGAGAAGGCCACTTGTAATACTCTTCTTTGTGCAAACAATAGTAAAGATAGTGAAAGTAAAGTTGTGGATCTAGAAGAAGCTCTCAAGATTAAAGAAGAAGAACTACAAAGTTCATCCAATAAGCAAGAAACTATCTATAAAGAGATGATCTCACAAATGAAAGATCAAATAGAAATGCTAAATGAACAGGTGGACAAGTATCAAAGGTTTCATACTTATGCATCGAATCGAATTAAAGATCTAGAAGCAGATCTGGAAAAATCAAGCAAGAAGAATGAAGGACTTGAAGCTGCTATCATCTTTCTGCAAGCAGAGCTAGAAGCATCAAGTAAGGAGAATAAGGAACCTCTACAATCCTTTGAAAAGGAAGGCCTTGAAGCAGAAATTATCTCTCTCAAAGAAGATCTGGAAAAATCAAACAAGAAGACTGAAGAGCTGCAACAAACTTGTGAAGGAAATGAAGATTGGTTGAAAGAAGAGATTCTAAATCTGAAGGATCAAGTTGAAGATGGAAGAAGAAAAGAAGAAAGCATGACACAGCAATGTCAAGCCTTGGAGGTTGAGGTAAATATTCTCAAAGGTAAATTAGAAGAAAAGGTTAAACTTTTGAGGTTTCATGATAGTACTAACATTTTGGACAATATTCTGAGTAATCAAAGGTCTCCTGCTATCAAACATGGTCTTGGTTTCCATAAAACTGTTAAAGGAGAATCTAGCTCACAAGGAAGTGCCAAAAATTCAGAGGATGTCAATGCAAAACCTGAAGTGTTGAAAGAGACAAAAGCTCAACCAACAATCATGAATTCTCAAAGGAATTCGTTCAAGAATGTTGAATGTTTTAAATGTCATAATTATGGACATGTTGCAGCAAATTGCAGGAGCAGATCATTTCAGCCTCAAACAAACGGTTCCTACACAGAAAGGTACTCTGGTTTCTTCAAGGGATATTGTTTTTCATGTAACAAGTATGGACACAAAGCAGCTGATTGTAAAAGGAGGAAGAATAGAAGTACTCATTATGATTCTTATGCTTATTTTTCTGGACACATGAGATGTTATTCTTGTAACAAGTATGGACATATAAGAAAGGAATGCAGGTCGAACAGATATGAGAAATTTCGGCACACAAATAGAAAACAAATCTGGAAGAAGATGGAGGGATGGAATAAGAAACAATCTAGAGAAGAAAAGGATGTTTTTGTGGATGCTCTAGAAGACAATGATTTTCTTGAAGAAAACACTCAATTCAAGATGAAGGACCGATCAGAAACGTAGGGAATTATGACCCTACTGCAGTCATCCGCTTCTGAAGCTGACTTTTCTTGTTGACTGCAGGAATGATGTGAGATACAGTATGAGATCTAGTAATGTATCGTCACAAGAGGAGCAATGCATGATGACTCTCATGGTTGATTTGATTATACTGGTTATGTTTACTTCTGACAGCGCATCTGATGTGGAAAGGACAGGTACAGGAGGTACAAGCTCTGGAAGAAATGAAGGAAGATGGAAATTTTCTATGCTTCACTTTCCATACGCGGGTTCCATTAACTAAAGTCGCGTATACACGCGAGTTCCAGAAGACGCAGTCGCGTATGCATTGATGATAAGAAAATTTATCTGATAGCTGAAGATCTGAAGCAGAGGTCCAGGGGGAGCATCAGTCTGACTGCTGATGATTGCATTGTTAGCATCATTCTAGTTATACTCATGATAATGAAATGATGCATGGGTTCTTGTGTTGAATATTATGGATGAAGCCTGGTTGCTTTATGATGAAGAGCATTCATTGTTGAGATGAAAGTCTTATAGTTCAGAGATGAGGACAGATCATGCAAAGATTGTTATTGATGACTTGCTGTTGAAGGTATCTCAGATTGCAGAAGTTAAGGAAGAAGCACTGGTTTAGGGGGAGTAGCAGGTTGAATTATAATGGTTGCATTGTTGGAAATATGACTGCTTATTCTTTGGTCTTGGTGATACTCATGCTCAAATGATGATGATTTGGTACATGGATTATTATGATAAGATTTTGAGCCCTAGTTGCTGATAAGTATCTTTGTGTGGATGAGTTGGATATCATTTGTTTCAGATCATATAGAGTTTGGTTGCTATGGTTGATATCTTTTGCCTACATATGTTACTTCATGTTACCTCTTGAAGATCATGGTGATTTTGGACCACATGGATGATTGCTTGACACATATCTGAAGATGCTGTTCTGATATGATAATCTCTTTTGGAAAGAATGTATTGATGCTGCAAAGGATCTGAAGGCTTAGTTACTAATGGGCTTATGCTACAACCAATGGATGACGCTTGAAGACACAACTACACTATTCTGTTATATCTGTAGTCCAGGGAAGCAGTCAAATATCTCAGAAAGAAGCTGAACACTGTCTTTGCCTTACAAAGAATCAGATCTGGTTGAAATTTAGAAGGTGCCTTAGGATACGCGGGTTTCCTGAAACACAGTCGCGTATGTACGCTAGTTACTGCACATAAAACCGCGTATGGTTGGTTTCTGACAATTCTTGGTTGGTTCAGCTCTCTTCAGCACAGCTGCAGTGCTGTTTGGTATCTCTGGTGGTGTTCCAGTTCTCATAAATATGTTTCTAATGTTTTGATGAAGATGCCTTGATGATTTGTTGGTGAAAATGTTCAGGTTGCACAAACTAAGGGGGAGCCTTAGTCATATGAAAAGGATGCGTGGTTGCACAGATTCAGGGGGAGCATTAGCTTTGCTGACTATAATGCAGTGTTGGCATTATTATGGTTCTGAAATATGTCCTCTTTCTTGAGGACTTTATGGTGTTGGTCATAAATGATCATATTTATATTTTGGTGAAAAGGTCTTGTTGAGACCCATGATGTAAAAATTGTAATATTCAGTCATGTAAGGACTTGTCATTTTTGTAAACCCACTTGGTTGGGTAGCTGAGTCAAATTTTGTAAACCCACTTGGTTGGGTACTTGAGTCTTATATGTAAATCCACTTGGTTGGATATTTGATGTAAGTATGAGTCTTTGGTGATAGGAAGTTCATAGAGTCATGTACTTCATTGACAAATATGTTTGGAGATTCGGCATGGACTCAGGGGGAGCTTGGCCACTTCAGCACATATCAGATCTGCAGACTGTTTCTTCCACATGAGGAGAAAAGGGGGAGAATGTTGGTTTTTGATCCGCCCTTTGCCCTTGATGTCGAAGGGGGAGAGTGACATGGTGTTTGAATAAAGAGAAGGTAATGATGTGACATATTTGGGAGAGTGACATGGTATCTATCTGCTGTGGTAACCAAACACCATCATGGTTGCCATCAAGTCCAAAGGGGGAGATTGTTGGAAATATGATGCAGAGTGTTGTCCTTGATGGCAACCCACGAATGAAGATGAAGACGTGCGACTGTTGACATGTATTGTCCTTGATGGCACTCCACCTGATGAAGTTATGCTTGACTTGATGGACTTGTTAAATGATGTAAATCTGAAGTGATATGATGATTGTTGATGATATGATGTTGAGAGTTGTACTTGAAAGGAAACCCACTTGATGAAGATGATGACAACTTACTTGATGAAGTTGTGTTTGATAGAATATGTCCTTGATGAAGGAAATCTGATGTATCTACAGTATTTACAGAAGGCAATGAACAAAGGATTTCAGAATGTACTCAGAGAATGATGAAAAAGAGCATGTCTCTTGGTATACGCGGATTGGCCTGGGGGAAGTCGCGTATGCACGCGGAAAGGAACGTTACAAGTCGCGTATGGGCTAAAGCGCTCAAAAAGTGCAAATCCAAGGGTAACCACCATGGTATTGACCCATAGTATTGGGTAATGATCCGCCTAATTGACCCCGTCCAGGTAGTTTTGGGCTTATGGTGTTGTTTTGGTCCATGGTATTGAAAAAGGGGCTCATGGTATTGAAAAAGGATAATCATATAAAAGGAGAAGAAATTCATTGTGCACAACATGAGTGTGGGTGCAAGATGTCTGAGCTTGAATGAATACTTCTCTCTGAAGTAGATCTGATTGGAAAGGGTTACACTTGAAGATAAATATGAGTGTATGATGCACCAATGATGAACAAGGGGATCTAGATCTGAAATGCACTTGTATTTACTAGATCTGCTTATGGAAGGCCTAGATCTGTGATGAGGCGAACATCTAGGCGAACATCTGTCTGAAGTGAAAGGGTAAATCTGAACTGAATATCTGATCTGAAGAAGTATGCTGCTTTGGAATAATTGAAGATCTATACGCTACTTCGACGCGGAGGAAGCGCGTATATACGCAGCTTCAGCGAAGAGAAAGCGCGTATCATAATAAATACTCCCCAACGAGGTATCTGCAGGTTTGTGTGGGCAAGGAAGCGTGTATCGCAAAATACGGTCAGTAAAAGACGTGGACATAAAACTAGAGTTCTTGAAGCAAGAAATTATGAAATGTCTCCAGAACATTCTGCTGTGTTTATATACGATCACTTGTTGATAAGTATCTGTTGGTGATGTAAGTTTGTGCTTAAAAGTATGCAAAGGGTCCAGTCTGAAAATATGATGAAATGTGGCCTGCAAGTGTTGTTCTATTGAAGTTGTTGGATCCAGTGTGAAAATTGATGAAACGTGGTCCAAGGTGGTGCTGAGGGTTGTAGCCTTCAGTCAGGGGGTTGTAGCTCCCTTCCGGGTGAGGCTGGTAAACGAGATCGGGGGGTCGTAGCTCCCTTCCAGGAGAGGCTGGTAAACGAGTCAGGGGGTTGGAGCTCCCTTCCAGGAGAGGCTGGTAAACGAGCGCAGGTGGGTGCCTGCGTGCTGGTCAAGTCTGCGCCAGCACATATGTTGTAAGATGTTTTCTCTATAATAAAATATTGAAGGCGGAGCAACTGCAGCGGTGGTTTTCTCCCGATTTGGGTTTCCACCTAAAAATCCTGGTGTTCATGTGTGATGCTTTGTGTGATGGTTTATTCTGTTCTTACTGCACCTGTTTACTGCTTATTGAATATCTGATGAATAAATGATGGAATGGTTTAAGTGAAGATTTAATGACATATCTAAATCTCTGTGTATACGTTAGTTTCATAAATGGGATCCGCGTATATACGCTGGTTTACTGTAGTAAAGTAGCGTATGGGTTTTAAGGAATGAAAAAGTAAAAAGTTTGAATATGCAGTAAATACTGATTCACCCCCCCCCTCTCAGTATTTTTCCCAACACATTCAAGGTCATTTTATCATAAAACATAGAATGTATAAATTTTGTTAAGATCAAGATAGAAAGAAAAAAGGAGAAAAGAGGAAATTGGATGCCAATATGGAGGAGGAACTTACAAATGAGCAAGTAGATCATGGGTCAACAAGAAAATCATGGGGCACCTTTTCTTGTTGCAGGTTATGGAGAGGTTCAAGTTTCTTTTTCTGAAAGAAGAAGGGGTGTAGTTTCGAAAAGAAATGGCCCAAATATTTTCACAGAAAAATGTACATTTCCAACATGTCTAAAAACTAAAATATCGCCAACTTCAATAAACTGCTCAGAAAAAAAACTTTCCCAACCATTTGTGAAAAATGCCCACGCCTTAGCATAGCACAAGTTCACATGCCACAATTTCCCACATGGGCCCTGTAGTATTGCATCTTCACACACTCCACATTGAATTCTCTCCACATAATCAGTAGGGAGCTCCTGCAATTAACAAAATGCATTGGAAGAATAGTTATTTCCATCAAGAATTTATCCAATTCTAATTCTCAATTCTAATTCTAATTCTCAATTTCTATGGTTGGAGTTTTTTAAATTTTGGTGTACACACCTAAAAGTAATTTCGGTGCCTTAACCGCAAATCAGTGCTATTGTACATATAACCACACCGAGGTGTTTTAGTTACTACACACCGGTGTCGTGTTACAAATGGATGCACCGATGCAGTTCTATTAAGTGACGCATCGATGACGAATAAACACAAATAAAAAAAACGCAACTCTATTTTCTTTAAGTGAAAAAAAATAGGAAAATTGAAAAATGGGCAGCAAGATATTTTCAAAAATATAATTTCATAAAATAATTCTTTAAATACTAAACACTTTTCATTATTTCATTATTTTTGCTAAAATTTTCAGCCAGATATTTGCAGGAGACATACCTAGAGCAAGAGAGCATGAGAGCACTATGGAGCAGCGAAATACGTTCGAACATAAGTATTCAAACAATCAGAAACCAAACCTCTGTTGATTCAAACCCTGTATCATCGAATTTCAAACCATCTCATGATTAAATTTGATTGTTTTTTTTACTTTTTCTGTAGTTTTATCCATTTTTACCCTAAACCCTTCATTTTTTTTTGTTTTTTCCCTTTCTTCTCCCTGTTTCTGTGATTTCAGAATTAGGGCTTTTCATTTTAGATTGACATCCAACCCAAGGGACAACTTTCATAGTCAAATCTCAATCCATTCGGCCCTTGCGTAAATTTTTGAAAAAAATGGATTTTTTTATCGGTGCGTCCTATGTAACCAAGCGCACCGTGCAAGTACTGTGTAATAAAAAATTTAAAAACAATTTTTTTTAAATCAGTGGGCCATATCTAAAATAGGGCACCGGTGCTCTATGTTACGAGGATAGCACCGTACGGTCTATTACATTGTTTTTCCAGTGCATTTATAATACCCTCATGCACCATACAGTCTATTATGCTATTTGTGCAATGCGTTTACAATACCCCCACGCACCGACATCGATGCGTACAAAATGAATGGCACGCCGGTTTCTTGAGATTTATTTTTTACCTGAAAATTTGACAATTTATTTATAAATATATTAATGAATGATATGGTATAGGTTTCAGATTGATAAAGAAATGACTGACAAGAGATCAAGTAAAAAAAATACTCATGACACATCAAGAAAAGCAAAAAAGGCAAGTTCTTTGTAAATTCTTTCAAAAAAATATTATTTTTTAACTATATGTAAGTTTAACTAACATGTATTGTTTACTGTGTATCATGCAGAGCCACAAAATGACGAATATCGATAATATTATTTCTAATCTAGGACCAGAAGAGCATAAAATCTTGGTGGAAAAAATTCAAAAGGATGAATCAGGTGAGTGAAAAATAATATCGATCCAATATGAGTTTTTTTTATTTTATTTTCATTAATAATATGCTTCAAATTATTAGATAACATGTGTTAAATAGTCTATTAATTCACATCTATTTAATGTTCTACAGGGACCAACAACTTAGAAAAGGAATGTTGTTATAAGAAAAGAAAAGAAAATAGAACATGCAAATGAAAATGAATTTCTCCTTAGCTCATCTGTAGTGGTGCTGGAGGTTAACGAAGGGGGGGGGGGGGGGGGGGGGATTTTACAAAATTTTGAGGGATCTAGTGGAACGAATGTATAGATGTTCATTCCACTTACAATACAAAGACCAATCCAATGATTCCAAGAATTTTTTTTTATCTAAACTATAGGAAGAGTTTCCAGAGAATTAGTCAATGAGACATGTCAGACTTTTAATAGAAAAAACGTATGACAACTAAAAAGAAGGAATGAAAAAGTAATATTTCTTTAAATGTTTGTCTAGAATTATTTATAAATATCACTTTTGTTTTATTTACTTTTCATATATCAATATAAAAATTACATAGTTTATTGTCATGTTACATTTTTAGGAAGATTATGAAAATCTCAAAAGATGAACGAGCTCATATCAGAAATATGCCAGTAGGAATGTCCAAAAAGGTGTACAAGGAGATGGTCAAAGAAATGGAAAAAACTGCATCACAAGAGGAGCCATCTCAACAACAACGTGATTCAAATGTAATATGTAATCATTGAATTTTTTGATCATTCGGTACAATAAATAAACAATTTAGCATTAAACATTAATTTTCAAGAATTTTCTTGCAGAAAAGAAAAGAAAATGGAACCCATTCAGCACATAAAATAGGTAGACAAGGACAAAAAGGGTTGATATATAAGTTTTTGAGTAATTGTTACTTCGTTATAACAAATTAACTAGATTTCTATTGAGCCTTGCAATAGGCATGTATTTACTCTCAAATATTGTCCTTTTTCCCCTTCTTCATCCATTTTTGTGCTATAATATAATAATATCATGAATGGATTTTGATAAAAAATGAATGAAATAATCTTGATATGGTTTAACCGTCCAAACTAATTCCCATTGCTTTTATGATGAAAATAATAGTTAAAACAATAGCTATTCCAAAAAAGGAACAACAAGATCTAATCGAGGGAAAAGAAGGCGCAGCCAAATCAGGAAATGAATCAGAGAGAACGATCAACTGTTCGAAATAGTAATCTATTGCGAATGCCTCAAGATCCCCTGATCTTGAGGGATCACATTTTCATTTTATTTAGTTATAAAAGAATGAGAAGAATACGAAGATGGGGAGATGATATGATGACATAGGAGAAAGAGGAGAATGTAAATCAGACTGTATCATGTATTGTGTCATGTATCTTTCATTATGTATCATTTGATAATGATTAGAATGTAGTTCTGAAAGACAGATTTGTATTGTAATGATTGCGATGATTAATACATAGTTTGCGTTGTTTTTCATTCGATTGTTCTGGAGTAACTAAGCAGTGTTTGCTGGTGGCTAAGGGCCCAGTCTCTAGTGAATTTTGCTGCTATTCTTTGTGATATACCTTTCCATTTACTACAAGTATATTATGGTTTTCTACTTTACAATGAATTGATTTTGATGATTTAGATTTCTGTATTTTTTCCTCTGCATGCACATTTCCAATTTATTAGTTGTTTGTTAAAAGAATTGGTTTTGATTACTTAAAGCATAAACTTTTATTTCCACTACTTTCCTTTTGTTCGATACTTTAGATCTAGTTGAAAGAGCTCGGTTAATTCTTCAGTGCTCTCAGTTGATTGAATTATTTGAATTAAAGAATGAATCACAATTTTGGATTATAATGCATAGATGAATTACTTTCTTTAAAGCTTCAAATTTATGATTGCATCTATATTCAACGATTGGCTTTAGCATTACTCCTTGTATGAATAAGCTTGCACATATTGTGTACACACTTGAGATAAAAGGACTTACCCTGGTTGATAATTAATGTGAGGGAATTAGGAGTTTTTAAAGACACATAAAGCACCCAACATTTTGGTGCCATTGCCGAGGAGTGTGTTGCTGCTCTGAGTAATGTCTGATTGATGTTTTTTTCTGCTAAGGGAGAACTGTGTATTAAAAACAGAAGGTAATAACCTGCGTAAAGAACGAGTAGAATGCTCGCTCATCCGCCTGCGTTCTAGCAAAATTGCGTGAGAATTTAAAATAGGATGAATTTTTGTATTTCTGCATGAATGACTAAGAGGGAAAGACTAGAAAAAGACAAAATTCCACCCTCTAAACCTGAAAAACCTAAGGGACCAGTGACCCTTGGACGATCAACTTTTATCAATGAAATCTTAAGAAAAGCTGAGTCTCAGTCATCTGTAGGACCCCGAATTGTTGCTGCCAGACGTCCTATTGACTTCCTTCAAGCTGCAGGACCACCATCTGTAGCTAACGCTAAGATTCACAGTAAGACTAAAGGGATTGAACAAATTTTTCAAGATATTGAGAATTCAAAAACTTGCCCTTCACAAGAAGGAAATTCTTGCAACCTCCGTGAAGGAGAAGGAGAAACAGGCAATTTTGAAATTAAATCATCAGAACCTAGATCTTCTGAAGTAGTGACTGAAAAAAGGACTCCTAGTATTCCAGATCAAGGTAGTGCTGTTAGAACTATTCTAGCCTCTTATAGACATCCTAGGAATAAATCTCTAGCTCTGGAGATCCCTGAAGAATACTGGCATATTTTTGACCAAATGTCTGATAACCAACAACCTCAAACTTCTACATTGCAATAGCCTATTGTTGACACAACTGTCGGTGCCCCCATGAAGGCTATCTCATTACAGAATATTCCTACCTTTCATGGGCTAACTTCAAAATGTCTCGATGCATTCCTTTTCGAGTTTGATGTTTTATGCAGGGGTTAAGATTACACTACCGATCCCCATAAGCTGAATCTATTCCCCTCTACTTTAAAGGGAGCAGCTTTGCATTGGTTCATGGCACTCGGTGGAGGCACCATCAACAACTGGGACCAAATGAAAACATATTTCCTTAAAAAATATCAAGATTATTTCTGAACTAGAGAATTAAAAGATGAAATTTTTCATATGGTAGCTGTGGAGTACTAAAAAGGTATGCTCTTGATCATTATTTCAGTGGCTTTTTAATAGAATTTGTGAACCTTTTTGTGTCATGAATTTGGGAATTAATAAGGAACTATAACAAAACATGTGAGAATTGATATGCAAGACTTAGCCAACGATAATGGTTTATTTCTATACGGAAAAGGAAAACGAGGAATTCTTGGTTAGGGAAGAACGGAGTCGAGATAAACATTGTCCCTACGGAGCGAAGCAAAGCATAAACAAAGGTAAACGAGATCAAAGAGCGGAAAAGGAGGTGAAGACACCAGCTCAGCGCAAAAGAAAAGACGGGATGAAGAGTTAACAGTTTGGCGAATCCCTCAGGATCTTCGATCCTGAGGGATCGCTGCTTTATTTACCTTGTCACTTGGACATCTCCGCCGTCGTCTTTATATAAAGAGACAGCACTGTTAGTTTAATAGATATAGGGAGATATAGAGATGAAGAATATGCTTTTATGTAATTTCTGTAAAACATCAGCTTTGATTATTAAGTTTCGTTGAAGACTGGTTCAATGTATTTTTGACCGATGCATTAATGAAAGTTTGGTGATCATTTCATCTCTGCGACTGGATTAACTTCAAGCGGTGTATCCTTGGAGGCTAAGGGCCCAGCCCCGAAGGACACTTGCTTCTGTACCATTACGACTTTACTTTTGTGTGGTTTGTTTATCATTGTTATTTGTTAATTTGGTATGTTTTACAAGTTCATATTACATGCTCTGTTAAAGATTGAATCATTGAAGTTTTTGCAGATAGAATCGTGTGTTGACTCCGCATTAAGTTATTAATCCTTTCAAGATTTCATTACATGTTCTTACTGTTATGTTACAGAGCTGTCATATTAACGTTCGTGTTGTGTGCGTTTCTAATGAATCAGTATTGTTCCATAATTCATTAATCGTTGTTGTTGTTCCATTAATATGATTTGTGTGAATTGCCTTTAGAAGTAAAAGAATGTTATTCGATTGCAAAGAGAGTATTTGAATAGATTAAGTTTGGTTACAACCCGCGGGACTTAGTTATTCAATTGCTGTTCCATTTTAGAGTTGTTGTTCCATTCCAGAATTGCTGTTCAATCCTTTATTCGCTTTGCTCTTCCATTTCCTTACAGTTGTTGGTTTGGTGTGAGAGATGATCTAAAAATTTGTAGTGGCGGTGGCGATTCTTGTCACCATCGATATTCATGGTCCATGCTCAGTTTTTTATCCATCGATTTAGAGAGGGATGGGTTATCACTGCCGAACCCTTGACTGATAAACTATTGAGTTTTCTGAGTGTGTGATTTATCCTTTGAAGTAATTTAGTTATCAGCAAGCATCCGTTTACTCTTGTATTTCTTAAGCACTGTACTACTAGCATTACTCTGACAAATGATAGCCTTGGATTGAGTCACTCTTTGTAATAACAAAACGTTCCCGGATTGACATATTAATGTGAGGTAATTAGAGGTGAAAGAGACCATTTTTATAGCTCTACATTTTGGCGCCGTTGCCGGGGAAAGAGTGTAGCCATTTGTCTTTTTCAGAGTAGTGTACGAGCCTGCTAGGGAGGAGTTGGATCCTAAAAACGGAAGGTAAGAACCTACGTACGGAGCATGTAAAAGACCTGCTCCACTATCCGCTCTCCTAACAGATTTGTTTTTTTTTCTTGTTTGAATAGAAGTTGGTAGTTCATTTTTTTGAGTGCATGACTAAGCAGAAAAGACCAGAAAAGAATATCAAACCCCCATCCAAGCCTGAAAAAGCTAAGGGGCCGGTGACCCTTGGCCGAACGACCTTCATAGACGAAATCTATAAGAAAACATAATCTCAGCCATCAGTAGGCCTCAAGAAAAACATTTCTAAACCGCCTACTAGTTCCCTTCAGGCCACAGGATCACCATCTAAAGCCTGCGCTGAGGTGCATAGTCAAACTGAAGAGCAGGACTTTCAAGAAGTTGAAAATTCTACTCCAGAATTATTGCAGGAAGGGAACTCTAGCAACTTTTGTGAGGGAGAAGGAGAAACAGGGGAAACCAAGGAACCAAAATCCCCTAGTGAGACAAATCAACCTTTAGATAGCCCCGATAAGGGGAGTGCTGCGAAAATCATTATTGAAGGAACTCAATCTCCTCAGACACCTGGTATTCCCATTATTCCAGATAAAGGAAGCGCTATTAAAAAGATCCCTGTCAAAACCGTTCCCACTCAACCTAGGAATACCCTCCTAGATATCCCAGAAGGTTACTGGCATATATTCGATCCCATGGCTCAAAACCAACCTAATGCTCAAAACCAGCCAAATACTCAAACCTCTACATTACAATATCCTATAGTGGATTCTGCAGCAAATGCACCCATGAAAGCTATCCCTCTTCAACATATCCCCACATTTCACGGACTCACATCAGAAGATCCGGATGCATTCCTATTCGAATTCGATGTGTTATGTCGGGGGTACGATTACACCACCGATCCCCAAAAATTGAAATTATTTCCCTCTACATTGAAAGGAGCTGCTTTAAGATGGTTTATGGGGCTAGGTGGCGGGGTTATCAACAATTGGGATCAAATGAAAGAATCCTTCTTAAAGAAATACCGGGATTATTGTAGGTCTAGAGAATTAAAAGACGAAATATTTCAAATGACAGCCAGACCGAATGAAACATTAGAGGAGTATGTGGAACGTTTTCAGTATAATTTACAAAGATCTCCTTATGCATCGCTACCTTTACCTGATAATGTGTTGAAAACTGCATTAATGAGGGGCATGAAGGAACAATGGATTGAAACATTAAACATTATGGGCAAAGGGGATATTTATCAAGAGAATTTTACTGACATCCTTGACTTATGTATCGGGAGTTCGAGAGGCAGCACAAGAATAAAACCGACAGAATATGATCGGTTTGCAAGAGATAACAAAGTATCAGCAGAAGGAGTAACACGTGCAGAAATTGGAAATTTATTAGAAAATTTTAAAACTGATATTATGGGGACACTAACTACACAACTTGATATTGTGCAGGCTAAACAGAAGCAGCTGGAGGCGGAACAAAATTTGGCAATCTTCTGCCCCCGATGCAGAAAAAAACATAGCCACAAGGAGTGTCCATTGGATAAAGTCCAAACATGCGCCATCTGTACAAAAGATCACCTTACGGAGAGCTGCCCCTCACTTCCTGGATTGAAAGCGGTATATAAGGAAGCAGAAGAGGAACCAGAATCGGTGAATTTGATCAACCAGCGCCGCCCGTGGCAGCCGAGACAAACTGGTATGTTTCCGGACCCAACCTCTTTCTTTCAAAACCCACAATATAATGCTCAACAATATGGTATGTGGCAAAATCAATCTCAACCCCCATTTACAAACTGGTCACCACAATCGTTTCCTTCTTCAAATCCATGGCTGAATCAAACAAGCCAAACCGGTTGGCCGAATTTCCCTTATACTCCACCATATTGGCAAAATGGCCCATACCCTTCACAGTGGACTCCCTCTACTTCACAAAGTTCACCCTGGCAGACAAGCTGGCAAAGACCGATGTACCACCCAGCTGGAACCATTCCGCTCCCTCAACCTACTCTGCCAGCTTTACAACAAAATCTCCAGTCTAACCTGAGACCGCAACTCCCAACCCAACCCGATCCAAATCCAAATAACAGACAGGTCCAATCTATCCAAATCATAGAATCACCAGAAACAGGACCTGACTTGAGGGAGTGCAATGACCTTCAGTTAAGATCTGGACGTATAATTGAAACTGAGGGAGATAAAACAGTTCATATTGAAGATCAGTTACCAAGAGAACATCAGTTACAACAAGAGGATGTAAATAAGCAACAAACTCATAATCAATCAACCACATCCTCTCCTCCGTTCCCAGAACAATTAGCCATACCTCGACCCATACAATATCCTGACTTTGACATTCTGGGAGAATTACAAAATCTGTACATAAAAATTCCATTCCTCCAAGCCATTCAAGACATTCCCATATACGCAAAAACTATAAAAGAATTGTGCATAAAGAAACCAAGGAGGAATATAACAAATAATCCAAGAGTCCAAGTAGTCGGTACCTTATCTGACCTATTGTCTGGAAGAGAAACACCCCTTAAATATGAAGACCCCGGGAACCCAATTATAACTGTTCAAATTTATGGTCAGACCCTGTCTAATGCCTTAGTTGATCTAGGGGCTGCAATTAATATTTTAACAACCACAACTTGCCAAAAGCTCGGCATTACATCTGTAGAACCCACCTCCACTCTGTTAGAATTGGCTGATCGATCTGTGGTTAGACCAGAGGGTACTCTACATGATGTCATGGTCTCTGTAGAATCCTGGGAGTATCCAACCGATTTCCTGATAATTAATCCAAAAACCCTACTTGATGGACATCCGCTAATTTTAGGTAGGCCTTGGCTTGCCACTGCCGATGCCTACATTGGCTGTCGGCAGGGAAATATGACCATAACCAGAGGACCGAATAGCAAAAATTTAGTTCTATATCCTCCAGCGCAGCCAAGTGTCACAATAAATAAAACTAATAAACACCCTGTATCATACCTTACTGATAACATCAGATCTCCATTAACTATACAAGAGGCACTCGATTTCAAAGATCAAACAGAAGACGATGCCATTAATAATTTCATTACTCAAACTGAACCTCACACACAGTGTCACATGATAGAAGCAACATTTGATAATGAATTGGAAGAAGATCCCCTGAAAGATATTCATGACCAAACGATACCTGTTACTTCTGTTGCAAATAGTAAAACTGTGGAAATTGCACCGGGGAAAACTTTAAACATCAATGCTAATCTCACACCTGAACAAGAAACAAAGCTCATCCATCTGGTAACAAAATATCAAGAAGCATTTGCATGGGACTACCCTGATATGAAAGGAATCGATCCCCAGTTATGTACACACCACATTTATATAGAAAAGGATGCCAGACCTGTGCGTCAGCCGCAAAGGAGACTTAATCCCCATCTAAAAGATGTCGTAAAAAATGAACTTCAGAAGCTTTTAGATGTGAATTTTATCTACCCTATTTCTGATAGTAAATGGGTCTCTCCACTTGTGGTAGTACCAAAGAAAAACGGGAAATGGAGAATTTGTGTGGATTATAGGGAACTAAACAAGGCAACACAAAAAGATCATTTTCCTCTTCCTTTCATAGATCAAGTATTGGATACTTTAGCAGGGAAGAAGTTCTTTTCTTTCCTGGATGGCTTTAGTGGATACAATCAGATTCAGATTGCCCCTGAAGACCAGGATAAAACTACCTTTAATTGTCCCTGGGGAACATTTTCCTATCGAGTTCTACCTTTTGGCCTATGTAATGCTCCTGCCACATTTCAAAGGGCCATCCTTAGCATTTTTGCAGATTTAATAAATGATGGACTTGAAGTTTACATGGATGAATTTACACCATATGGAGATGATTTTGATCCAGCTCTAGACACCCTGGAGAAAGTCCTACAACGCTGCATTGTCACCAGGCTTTGCTTAAGCAATGAAAAATGTTTCTTGATGATGACTGAAGGACTTATCCTAGGACACTATGTCTCAGCAGCCGGCATTCAGGTAGACCCGACCAAAATCCAAATACTTTTGCTTATTCCCACTCCTACTACTCAAACAGAGGTACGCAACTTTCTTGGATTTTCAGGTTATTATAGACGATTCATAGAGCATTATTCGCACATTGCTGCTCCGTTATATGCACTAACTGGTAACGTTGATTTTCTTTGGACAGACATATGTGACCGTGCTTTCGAGGATCTAAAGAAGCTGGTATCCACAGCCCCAGTTCTTCGAGGACCAAACTGGGACCTACCATTCCAGATATCATCTGATGCCTCAGATACAGCCATTGGCGCAGTCCTTGGGCATGAAGAGGATAAAAAACCATATGCCATCTATTACATTAGCAAGAATTTATCCCCTGCTGAATTGAATTACACTGTTACTGAAAAAGAATTCCTAGCTGTAATACATGCTGTCAATAAATTTAGACATTATATTACAGGCTATCCTGTTATCTTGTATACAGACCATTCTGCTATAAAATATTTAGCAAATAAGCCTGTCACAAATGCCAGAGTAACTCGATGGTTAATCTTATTGTAGGAATTCGACATCACAATCAAGGACCGGCCTGGCAAAGAAAACCCTGTAGCCGATTTTCTTTCGAGAATACCAAAATCAAGCGATGCAGCAGCAGTTGAAGATCAATTTCTGGATGAGCACTTGTTTGCTGTTGCCGTTCAAACACCCTGGTATGCTGATGTTGCCAACTACCTCGCAGTAGGTAAATTACCAAAACATTTAACTCCTAATGAGCGCAAGCAGATTATTCAGAAAAGTTCTCGATTTTCGTGGATTGGAGGCTATTTGTTTCACACAGGAGCAGACATGCATATCGGGCGATGTGTTAGAGAGGATGAAATCTTTGACATCCTAAAAGCCTGTCACGATGGACCGTGTGGAGGGCACTTCGCTGAGCGTAGAACTGGACATAAAGTATTACAGACAGGATATTACTGGCCTACGATCTTCAAAGATGCAAAGAAGTTTGTCCAAGCCTGTGACAGCTGCCAGCGAGCAGGACGACCTGGTCAAGCTGATGAGATGCCTCTGAGACCACAGTTAGTCATCGAACCATTCGAGCGGTGGGCTTTGGATTTCGTTGGACCCATCAACCCTTCATCAAATCAGAAAACATATATTTTGGTGGCAACAGAATATGTCACCAAATGGGTTGAGGCAGAAGCATTGCCAAGAGCCACAGAGGACTCTGTCATACAGTTCCTGTTCCATCTATTTGTTTGTTATGGCCTTCCTAGGGAAATAATTACAGATGGAGGACCACAATTTGTTGGGCATAAATTAGCTGCAACACTCAACAATTATCACGTCCAGCATCAAATCACTACTCCATATCACCCACAGGCGAATGGGCAGGTAGAAAGTAGCAATAAGATAATAGAATCAATCCTAACGAAAACCATTGCGTCACATAGGCGTGATTGGGCTACCCGACTACCTGAAGCACTCTGGGCCTATCGAACCACATGGAGGAGCACCACCGGTTACTCACCTTATCAACTAGTGTTTGGAAAACAGCCCATTTTTCCCATAGAATTCGAAATCCAAACATTACGGACAGCACAGGAAGTTGGCCTAGATCTAAGCGAGGCACAACTCAATCGACTACAGCAGATCAATGAATTAGATGAAATTCGGCTCTCTGCACTACAAAATACAGCATTGATTCAACAGCAGCGAGCCAAATGGCATGATGCGCTCATCAAAAACAAAGTCTTCCACGAGGGAGACTGGGCTCTGTTATACGATTCTCGGTTTCAGGACTTCCCTGGAAAACTTCGGACTCGATGGTTGGGACCATACGAAATCCAGAAGGTGCATGACAATGGAACCCTTACTCTAATCACCATTGACGGTTCTGGATATGCATTCAAAGTAAATGGCCACCGAGTCCGTCTCTATCGTAAACCACTCACTCGGGAATCCTTCTACCAGCAGCTACGCCGAGACACTGATATGGAGATCTTAGGAGAGGAAGAGAAATCTTCCTCACCTGTGATTCATTAAGGGTTCATTTCTTTTTGCAATTTGTACATAAGTTCTTGTTTTTTTTTAGTGGTTCTTGTACATAAGTTTGAATTAAATATTTTCTTGTCATTCTTTTGCTGTTCCTTTTTCTTTTACAAAGTTCGATTTTTGCTCTTCTAATAGCATATGCGTGTTTTTTATATGTTGCTTTTTGCTTGTTTTGTTGTTCCTTTTCTAAAGGAACAGCATTCGGGATCTCTGTTGTTCCTTTTTCAAAGGAACGGCATTGTTACATTTTTTGCTGTTCCTTTTGGTTACTACTGTTCTTTTTCTTCAAAGAAACAGCATTCTTTTATTGTTGTTGTTCCTTTTTCAAAGGAATGGCATTTTGAGTGTTTTTATAGTATTTTTATTTTTGCTGTTCCTTTTTCCCAAAGGAACGGCATTTGCATTTTTGCTCTTTTTTTTTCATCCGTCGTTGTTTCTTTTTCAAAGGAACACCACTCGCATACTTCTGCTCTCCTTGTGAAACAACTTATTCTTTTGCTGATCTAAAATGAGGATGCTTCTTGCCCGTCTTCTTTCTAGTCTTTAAGATACAGCTATGTATTTGTGCAATGACATATAAAATCACAACATACCGAAATCTGCAAACCATAAATCGCTATATCTATAAGGCTCTGCATTGGTAAGAGGACAAATGGAAGGACATACTTATTTCTTACCTTTTGTTGACATGGTTTTACTAATTTTGCCCTGATTGGTTATCTTTATCATGCTGATTCCCTTAAACTTTTTTATTAATACTTGGGAATAAGAGCAAAGAGTTTATATCTTCCTATTGAGATAATAAGACTTCTTCCACCATTCCTACTCTTAAGGAGTGTTGAACCACCCTTTGTGTATAAATAAGGAAAAGTATTCTATGAAAAGAAAAAATATGTGAACTGTCAAATGCAGGATAGGGGGTCTCATCGAGAGCCAGCCTACCATGATCATGAGGATGGAAGTGAAGTGGCATTCCCATTCTGGCCACCACACCAGGGATATGGTCCAAAAGGTATATCAAATAAAAAAACCTTGGAACAGGAGGTCTCATCACGAGCCGTCCTGCCCACGTTTCGCTCTTTCCTCGTGAATGGCATTATGGTTAACTGGTCACCAAGCCAGCATAATGGTCTACATTTTGATATAACAACATTCCTAAGTACACAAAGGATTATGGTTCCGAGGGTAAAAAAACAACTCTGCCAAGGTTATGGACACCTGTTGGTAGCAGAGTACTGTTAATGGTATTGAAGTCACCTTGCTTACTCCAATGGGTAAGATACTAATACTCTTTTGTTTCTTATATCCTAGGAACTAATCATATGTCATTTCCCGATTTATATATCGCATGAACATTTATCATTACCAATCATGGCAACGGAAGTAACCATGACCACTTGAGATTGGCAAGTACGATACATGCCCTATCCATCAGCCTCAAATCATAACACAGCAGCCTCTTATATAACACGCGATCCATTCTCCGCCTCGATTTCGGTAATCTGTTGTCCTTTTTCAACATGGCATAATTCCATATGTTGTTCCTTTCTGACGTGATTGCAGACCGGGTGCCGCTCCTTTATTTGCCGGCTGGGACAACCTATCACATTGCGGGGGGGAGGCTCACCTCATCATTCCCTGAATTACGTGTCAGCTCACCATTCGGGAAAGCTAGCATACGACGGTTTGGCATGGTTTAACGGCATGGCATTTCTATTTTTGTCACAAGTTACTTTCTGTTGCACTGTTGCATACTCTGTGTTTTTTCGAAACCTTGCTGTGTTTCATACAAAAAACGTAGTTTCCGTTCCATTTAGAATCTACAGTGAAACTATGGGAGGAAGAGCAATTCGAAGCGAGCCTCAATAGTTGACGATATCTGCTGCTGCCCGGGAGATCCTGGAAAGAGTAGGATGGTTGAATTATTTCAATCGCCTACAGGAGTCCAACGAAACAGTGGCGATGGAATTCTTGCAGAACCTACAAGATGATCACTCCATAGTAAGAGGGAAGCGGATAGCAGTTACTGATGACATAATTGCAGAAGTTTCAGGACTACCAGCCACCGGACCGGTATGGACATTAAAAAAGGAACGATTACAGAAGGTCATGGAACTGTTCCAGGACGAAGGCCATAATTTGACAATTAAAGGGAAGGGAGTTCTGCCAGCAACCCTAGGTGAACCCTGGACGGAGCTAGCAAGAACGGTGCAGAGTTACATTACCTGCGAAGGAAGAAAAGACGTGTATGAAAAAGGCACAGCACGTAGAGTCAATCGTTAGTCACCATGGGTTGATACGACTAGTTGTTAGTTATGGTCTCAACCAGCAACAGAGCAGCTGGGAAGAGCTGATTGCACAAATTGAGGGGGGATTGACAGAACCATCCCCAAAACGCAGACATTCTATAAGCACACCGGAGTGTCCGGCAAAACGTGAAGAACACGTTTCTAGTACATCAGAACAACCAGAGTTACATCAAGAATCAGCAAAGCGTAAGCATGCCATTGATTCACCCGAGCAACCAGAGGAACCCAGAAAATCAGCTCGGTTAGCTCAGATGAGAGGAAGCATAAATAAGCCCAGAAAATCAGCCCGGTTGGCTCGGATAAGAGGAAGGCTAGAAAAGCTTCAGGGAAGTACCAGCCAACCAGTGATAATTGAAGATGAGCAACCCGAAGAAGAAGCAGCCGAGCCTTCGGGAACAGAAATAGAAGTAGAAACTGAACAGGAGGAAGAAATGGGACAGTAGGAGGATAGCCCATTACAAGACCTACTGGGAGATGATGACTTGGCCGCAGTCCTAGCCAATATGAGTAAGTATGGTCAACCTTCTAGTTCAGAGGGCCCCCACGACAAACCCCAGGAAGAGAACATGCCTGTTCATGATGAAGAGGAGGAAAATACTGAACGGGAATAATCTGTTCCCATGTCACAAGAGGAAATTCTAGAGGGAGTAGGAGCAGCAACAGAATTTGCTCAGGAAGAGACAGAACCAGTCGAGGTTCCTACCCCAGAACAGCCAGAGCAGAGCAGTGAAGAAGAACCCCAAGAGGAAGATTTAGAAACCAGTCATGATCCAGTCCGCAGCAGACAGACTGCTGTTCCTTCGAAGGAAATACTGGAGATTAAAAAGTTGCGGAAGGAACGGAATAAATTGTTGAATACGATAACCCAGCTCAGACAACAAATTAGGATTCTGAAAAAGAGCCAGAAGATAAGAAAGACCGGAGGGAGGAAAAAGAAGGCCACCAAGCGGTCTGCTGTTCAAAACCCTACTGAGAATCCAGCTGCCGTTCCAATTGATGATGAGGAACAGACGAGTGTTCGCGTTAAAACAGAAAAGGATGATACAAGGGTCAGTGACAAACAAATTCAGACAGAGGCACCACCCTTAGGGGTAATAAGGGTTCTGAACTCCAAACAACATAATAAGAAAGTTCAGGTAAAACTCCCGGCCTCCACTGACCTATGGCAGAAAGATCCGAAAACGAAAACCCTGTATAAGATGGTGAAGCAAGCCCAGCAAGAAGCCGAACAGCTTAGAGAGCAAACGGTTCCCCGAGAAAAATATGAAGAGTTACAGCAGCAACTAAGGGACGTCAGTCAATCCAAAAGCCAGGCCTTTGAAGGCTGGAAAAAGGAACAAGAGGAAGTTGCACAGGTAACCAGTAGACTAGATACTGTTATCAAACAGATGAATGACTTGTGTTCTTTATACAATGATGTTTTAGCATGTAGGGCCCCTACTAAAAACTATGCTCTGTTTTTATTAGAACGATACTTACAATTAAAAATAAAAGCTGTTAAAGCAGGCACCCCAATACAAATTAACACTGTCAATGACTTTATAGACTGCTGTAAACATTATGGAGTGAAAGTCCAGAGGTTGTTGTGTGAACTTTATTTGCACGACCTTGTGCTAAGTTAGGAGACTGAATTAAACCCTGGCCCTTTCATTGGAGACATCCAATTCCAAGCATTCATTTCATTCGGGGCTAATCAGATTAAGTGGCTCAAAGCCTATGATACTTTCCAGGGTCAGGAAAATGGTCTAGATTTACGGGTTAGAGCTGAGCCTAGGAACCCAGTACAGTTGTGGAGAGTTCATAGAAATCTTATAACGGCTCCTGGTGCCATTGAAACATTAGGACCTATGCATGAGGCACTCATTCAAGAGAGTTTAGAGTATTTCCTTTCCATCAAAGACTTGGCCATTAATGCAGCCAAATTTCGATATCGAATCTCTGATCCACACATCCAGCTCAGAGAACCATTTAAGTATGAGAACTTTGAGTTAGCTGCCGACCGTTTGAACCTCTATGGCAAGACCATTCTGAAAGCAGGATCATCCTGGTTAGGGTATAGATTTCGCACTCCAATTATTTGGCACCCTGCACCCAGATACCAGGCCCTGTATGATATGCCTGAGGGGCAAACAGGTCAGTTCTTTGACTATCTAATCACTCAACATGGTTGTAGGCCTCCGCATGAGACTCCTTCTCCAACATATTCTCTCACTGCATTGCATGTCAACTACAATGTTTTCATGAGGACATGAAACAAGGTAAGCAGGGGGGTGTGTGGAGTACTAAAAAGGTATGCTTTTGATGATTATTTCAGTGGCTTTTTAATAGAATTTGTGAACCTTTTGTGTCATGAATTTGGAAAGTAATAAGGAACTATAACAAAACATGTGAGAATTGATATGCAAGACTTAGCCACTGATAATGGTTATTTTCTATACAGGAAAAGGAGAAAACGAGGAATTGTCGTTCAAAAGGGAAAGACAAAGTCGAGATAACTGCTGTCCCTCTGGACGAGAACCGAACGCAAACAAAGGTAAACAGATCAAAGCAAATCGGCTCGGAAAAGAAGGAGAGGACACCAGCTCAGCGCAAAAGAAAAGACAGGATGAAGAGTTAACAGTTTGGCGAATCCCTCACGAGCTGTTACGACTTTACTTCTGTGTGGTTTGTTTATCATTGTTATTTGTTAATTTGGTATGTTTTACAAGTTCATATTACATGCTCTGTTAAAGATTGAATCATTGAAGTTTTTGCAGATAGAATCATGTGTTGACTCCGCATTAAGTTATTAATCCTTTCAAGAGTTCATTACATGTTCTTACTGTTATGTTACAGAGTTGTCATATTAACGTTCGTGTTGTGTGCGTTTCTAATGAATCAGCATTGTTCCATAATTCATTAATCGTTGTTGCTGTTCCATTAATATGATTTGTGTGAATTTCCTTTAGAAGTAAAAGAATGTTATTCGATTGCAAAGAGAGTATTTGAATAGATTAAGTTTGGTTACAACCCGCGAGACTTAGTTATTCAATTGCTGTTCCATTTTAGAGTTGCTGTTCCATTCCAGAATTGCTGTTCAATCCTTTATTCGCTTTGCTGTTCCATTTCCTTACAGTTGTTGGTTTGGTGTGAGAGATGATCTAAGGCTGTAGTGAGCAGTGGCAGTCACTGTCTAGCTCCCAGGCTCATAGTCCATGCTCTAGTTTCCTTTCCATCAGTTTCCGAAGGGATGGGTTATCACTGCCGCACCCTTGACTGATAAACTGTTGAGTTTTCTGAGTGTGTGATTTATTCTTTGAAGTAATTTGGTTATAGACAAGCATCCGTTTACTCTTGTATTTCTTAAGCACTGTACTACTAGCATTACTCTGACAAATGATAGCCTCGGATTGAGTCACTCTTTGTAATAACAAAACGTTCCCGGATTGACATATTAATGTGAGGTAATTAGAGGTGAAAGAGACCCTTTTTATAGCTCTACAGTAGCTAAGCCTAGTGAGAATCTGGAATAATATGTAGAGCGTTTTCAATATAATCTGCAAAAATATCCTTACAAAAATTTTCCTGATAATGTTCTAAAAACCACGCTGATTAGAGGTATGAAAGACCAATGGGTAGAGACATTAAACATAATGGGTAAAGGTGACATTTATCAAGAAATCTATAACAATATTATAGATTTGTGCATTAAGTGTTCCAGGGGCATTACAAGACTGAAACCAGTCGGACGTGATGCAAGATCCAGAGACAAAAAAGCCTCAGGAGGAAGCATTACACGAAGTGAAATCGACAATCTGTTGGAGGATTTCAAGACTGATATCTTGGGGACCATGGCAAAAAAATTGGATGTCATGCAAGATAAGAAAAAGCAGGCTATAGCAGAATAGAATTTGGATGTTTTCTGCCCTCGTTGTAGAGATAAGCATAGTCATAAAGAATGCCCCCTATATACGATACGAACATGCGCCATATGCACTAAAGAGAACATCACGGAAAGTCACCCATCACTCCCAGGATTGAAAGCAGTTTTCAAGGAATCAGAAGAAGAAATGGAACTAGTATATATGTTGAACCAGCGTCGTCAATGGCAAGCACATCAGAATTAGCCATCTTCATTTTTTCATTCCTCGCAATATAATTCTCAGCAATATTCAGGGGTAGCATGGTAGAATTAGCCACCTTTTTTTTCACCTCAAGAATTTTTTATGCCACCATGGCCCAATCAGTAAAATCCAAATAATAGTTGGCCAAATTTCCCTTATCCACCACCATTTTGGAAAAACAACCCTTATTCCTCCCAATGGTCCCCTTCCACCTCACAAAATCAGAACTAGCAATCAAATTGGCAAAGATCTACAAACCAACATATGGGGACAATTCCTCTACCTCAACCAAATTTACCAGCACCTTATACGTTGCAGCATAATCCTTAATCTAATATACGATCACAAATTCTAGCTCAACCTAACCCTAATCAAAATAACAGACTAGACCAGTCAATACAAATCATTGATGGTCTGGACCCTGAAGATGAGTTGAAAGAATTTAACGAGCTTAAGTTGAGATCTGGATGCATAATCACTCTAGATAAGGATAAATATTTTCAACTGGAAGAACCGCACACAAATAAGCCTCTGACTATAGATGATCAAGAAATAAAACAAGGGGAAGATACAGTCAGACAAAAAAATACTGAAAAAATCGTAACCACTTCCCCCCCCATTCCCAGAAATATTGTTGATACCACGCCCGATTGAATCTCTTGACTTTGATCTTTTGGGTGAACTTAAGAATATTTTTATAAAAATCCCTCTCCTCCAGGCTATCCAAGACATTCCAATATATGCCAAATCTATTAAAGAGTTGTGTATAAATAATACTGTGAGGAAAACAAAAACAACCCCTACTGTCCATGTTGTTGGGGCTTTGTCTGATTTATTACTAGGCAAAGAGACTCCTGTAAAGTATGAAGATCCCGGAAACCCCATTGTCACAGTCCAGATAAATGGTCGTTCTTTTCCCAATGCTTTAGTCGACTCAGGGGCAGCCATTAATATTCTCACAACTACAACTTGCGATGTTCTTGGTATCACAGCCTTGGAACCAACAACTACCTTACTGGAACTAGCTGACTACTCAGTCATTAGACCAGAAGAAACATTACAGGATGTGATGGTCTCTGTTGACACTTGGGAATACTCGGTGGATTTCTTGATTATTAATCCTAGTAACCAGCTAGATTGACATCCCTTAATATTAGGAAGGCCTTGGTTAGAGACTGCTGATGCTTATATCAGCTGCCAGACAGGCAGTATGACTATAACCAGGGGGAATGATGTGAAAAATTTATCTTTATACCCTCCTGCTTAGCCAAGCTTGACTATTATGAAAACCAGGAAGCAACTTGCAACATAGTTAATAGAAAATATTTGGTCACCATTGACTATGGTAGATGCCCTTGAATTCAAAAACCAAACTGAAGACAATGTCATTAATACTTCTATCAATCATCCTACCACAGTATTAAGTTCGAAATGTCACATGATTAAAGCATTGACAACGAAATTGAATAATATCCCCTTAGAGACATCCTTGATCAAAAAATACCAATAACCACTATTTATAATAGAAAACGTATCAAAATTGAGCCAGGGAAGATCCTAAACATTAACAGTAATATGAGTTATGACCAGCAACAGAAACTTATTCAAGTCCTTAGGAAAAATAAAGGGGATTTCGCTTGGAATTACTCAGATATGAAAGGGATTGACCCTCAGCTATGCATGCATCATATCTACACTAAAAAGGATACAAAAACCATTCGAAAACCTTAGCGTAGATTAAATCCTCACCTAAAAGATATTGTTAAAGAAGAGCTTCAAAAACTGCTAGATGTGAATTTTATCTATCCTATATCTGATAGTAAATGGGTTTCTCCATTAGTTGTGGTTCCCAAAAAGAATGGGAAATGGCGAATATGTGTTGACTATAGAGAACTATACAAGGCAACACAAAAAGACCACTTTCCCCTTCCATTTATTGATCAGGTCCTAGATACACTGGTAGGGAAGAAATTTTTCTCTTTCCTGGATAGCTTTAGTGGCTACAACCAAATTCAGATTGTTCTTGAAGACCAGGATAAGACCACCTTTACCTATCCGTGGGGAAAATTCGCCTACAGGGTATTACCTTTTAGATTGTGTAACGCACTTGCCACATTCCAAAGAGCCATACTAAATATTTTTGCAGACTTGATAAATGAAGGATTAGAAGTATACATGGATGATTTCACACCCTATAAAGATGACTTTGAACAAGAATTACAGACATTGGAAAAAGTTTTGGAATGATGTATTGCTACCAGCCTATGTTTAAGTCACGAAAAGTGCCATATGATGATGACAGAAGAACTGATCTTGGGTCATTACATTTCAGCAGCTGGAATTCAGGTAGATCTGGAAAAAATATAGGTAATTCTCTTACTAGCTACTCCCTGCACTCAAACAAAGGTATGTAGTTTTCTAGGATTTGCTGGATATTATCGTAGATTTATCAAGAATTTTTCATAGATTGCTGCACCATTATATGCCTTAATAGGAAACAATGATTTCATATGGACTGACAAATGTGATACTGCCTTTACAGATTTAAAACGGCTAGTATCAATAGAACCAGTATTACGAGGTCTGAATTGGGATATACCATTCCAGATTTCATCAGATGCATAAGGCACAGCCATTGGAGCAGTTCTTGGCCAAGAAGAAGACAAGAAACCCTACGCTGTATATTACATTATCAAAAACTTAACCCCTGCTGAAGTGAATTACACAGTAACAGAGAAGGAGTTTTTAGCTGTTATTTATGCTATTAACAAATTCAAACACTATATAGCTAGATACCCTGTAATTCTCTATACGGATCACTCTGCTATTAAATAATTAGCTAATAAACCCATTACGAATGAAGAGTGACACATTGGTTGCTACTTTTGCAGGAATTTGATGTAACTATAAGGGATCAACCAAGGAAGGAAAACCTTGTGGCAGATTTCCTCTACCGAGTGCCAAGAACGGATGACACAATATCAGTAGAGGATCAGTTTCCGGATGAACACTTGTTTTTTGTAACCGTGAAAACACCATGGTACGTAGATGTGGAAAATTATTTAGTAGTGGGAAAACTACCTAAACATCTGACACCTAGAGAAAGGAAATAAATAGTACAGTGCAACACTCATTTCTCCTAGATTGGAGGATACCTTTTTCACAAAGGGGCCGATATGCACATCCACAGGTGTATCCGTGTTGGCCAGATAAATCGATCTTGTGGACTAGATCGATCTCCCTAGTATCAGAAGATAGTATAGCAACAAACAGACAATTAAATATATCTTTCTCTAGATATATAACGATTTATAATTAAATGCTACAAAGGTGTTATGATCCTACCTCGATCCAACACTTGTTTGTAGTAGTCGTCCTTTAGTTGCCCGAAAGAGTTATCTTCAAAGATATGCAATCACAAACAAACAAACATCAAATAGCACCTGCATAGCATATATTCATAAATAATATCTATTATGGTGATCAAGGAATCCATAAAATAAACAATTAGATGATAGCTTATTGAGAAAAACAAACTTATTTGTATTAACTTTGAAATAGTAGAAGAACCTTACAACCTTTTCAACCTTGATGTTGAACAGGTCTTCCTGGGGTCCGAAGCAGGAATTTCCTTTACTTCGAAAAGCCTTGTACTCTTCCAACCGAGATACATACATGTATGTCATATTTCCTCATAAAATCTCAGCTAAAGGAGTGTAAGTTCCAACAACACTTCACCTCAAATAACACTAAAGCTTGAACTCCCTTTGAGGCTGCCTAATGCCTCATTTTATAGTGCAAAAGAGGAGGTGATAGTTCCAATTATGAATGGATAGAATCCTCCTTCAAAGGGATAAGCTCCTCACATCAAGGGGTTAGCTCCTTAAGGCATGGGATACATGAACCTGAAAAGAACGGATTTTCCCCCACAATATTCCTTCCAGAAGCTTCTAGAAATGATTGAAAGTGAGCCTTTTGAGTTTACTTGCACCCTTTTAATATTTTACAGGGGTCCACACCCTTAACACAGAGAAAGTGTGGTTACGTATGCAGGATACATGACCATTAGGTGCAGGACCGTAGGTAAGACAAAGAGAAAGTGCGATACCCAAGTTTTAGAGACTTTTGAGAGCTTTTCTCTTATTTTTAAGGCTTGACAAGAGGAACTATGTTTTAAGACTTGCAGAGGAGGAAAGTATGAGTGATAATGAGCTCATAAGATAGAAAAATGTCAAGGTGGCAATTTTTTAGTGCAACAATCAGGGAAGACGAAATTTATGATATCTTAAAAGCTTGCCACGATGGACCTTGCGGTGGACATTTTGCATACCGCAGAACTGGACACAAAATTTTACAAATGGGCTACTACTGGCCCACGATTTTTGAAAATGCTAAGAAATTTGTTAAGGCCTATGATAGTTGTCAAAGGATGGGTAACCCTGGCCAATCTAATGAGATGCCCCTACATCCACAACTGGTCATAGAACCTTTTGAGCGTTGGGCATTAGATTTTGTTGGGCCAATCAACCCATCATCCAACCAAAAATCATTTATATTGGTTGCAACCTAATACGTAACTAAGTGGGTGGAAGTGGTAGCATTACCTAGAGCCACAGAAGAAACTGTGATAAAATTTCTTTTCGAAAATTTTGTACGATATGGGTTACCCAGAGACGTAATCACTGATTGAGGGCCGCAATTCGTAGGCCACAAGATTGCTACTACACTAAAAAATCATCATGTTATTCACAGAATTACCTCTCCATATCACTTGCAAGAAAACGGGCAAGTAGAAAGCACCAACAAAGTAATTGAAGCTATTCTAACGAAGACAGTCTCATCACACAGACGAGACTAGGCTACTCGACTGCCAAAAGCCTTGTGGGCATATCGCACAACTTGGATGAATACTACTGGATACTCCCCATATCAACTGGTATTTGGTAAGGAACCTATTTTTCCCATAGAGTTTGAGATACAAACACTAAGGACAGCCCCGGAAGTGGGACTGGATTTAACTGAAGCCTAGATTAATAGATTACAACAAATAAATGAATTAGATGAAATCCGGCTTTTGGCGTTGCAGCATACTACACTCATTCAACAACAAAGAACCAAATGGCATGATTCTCTTTTCAAGAAAAATACATTTCATGAGGGCAATTGGGTACTTCTCTACGATTCTAGGTTTCAAGACTTCCCTAGCAAACTGTAGACTAGGTGGTTAGGTCCCTATGAAATAAAGGAAGTACATGACAATGGCACTCTTACGTTAACCACCATTAATGGGTCTAATTGTTCCTTTAAATAAAATGGGCATCGGGTGTGCCTCTACCAAAAAAATCTCACAAGAGAATCTGTTTGTCAACAGATATGCAAGGACTCCACCATGCAAGTTTTAGCTGCAGAAGATAATCCTTCGGCATCCTCATCTTTGTAGAAATTCATTTTTTTTCTTATTTTTGTAAATAGGATTTCCGATTTAATTTGTTTTTTTGCCTATTTTGTTGTTCCATCTTCGGAATAGCACTTTTTGGTTTTTTTGTTCCCTCTTCAGAACAACACTTTTTGGTTTTGTTGTTCCCTCTTTGGAACAACACTTTTTGGTTTTGTTGTTCCCTCTTCGGAACATCGCTTTTTGGTTTTGCTATTCCCTCTTTAGAAAAACACTTTTTGGTTTTGTTGTTCCCTCTTCGGAACAACACTTTTTGGTTTTGTTGTTCCCTCTTCGAAATAACACTTTTTCATTTTGTTGTTCCCTCTTCAGAACAACTCTTTTTGGTTTTGTTGTTCCCTCTTCGGAACAACACTTTTTGATTTTGTTGTTCCATCTTCGGAACAACACCTTTTGGTTTTGTTGTTCCATCTTTGGAACAACACTTTTTGGTTTTGTTGTTCCCTCTTTGGAACAACACTTTTTTATTTTACTGTTCCCTCTTTGGAAAAACACTTTTGGTTTTGCTGTTCCCTCTTCAGAACAACACTTTTTGGTTTTACTGTTCCATCTTTGGAACATCACTCTCTTTTGTTTTTTTTTCTTTCATTTTTTTGTGTGTTTTGAACAACACCCTTGTTATATATTTCCCAAACACTTATAGTTCATTTTTTCAGCTTCATTTATTTGATTCCTTTTATGGCCTACGGTACAGTACCTTCATGCGGACAAAGACTTATGGATTTTATTAAAGCAGGTGACTATTTTTAACATTATGATCTTTGACAAAGACAACTTCTTGATGATAGGCTTAAAACAATTGAAAGGGACACAATTATTTATATTTTACTTTACTGTACTGATTTATACTATATATGATACTGATTGATCATATTTACCATGCCGGCTCTACTTTTCCTGGTTATAATTCTCTCTGTCTATTATCAATGGGATTATGGGTATAATTTTTCTTATTATTGACATGTTTCAACTTCTTACGGCATCCCTACTCTTAAGGAGTACTGAGCCTCCCTCTATTTATCATAAAAATATGTAATGAAAAATAATCTATAGATAGAGGATAGGGGGTCTCATTAAGAGCCAGCCTACCATGTTCATAAGGATTTATCAATGTGACATTCCCACTATGGCCACCACACTAGGGTAATGGTCCATTGGATGGCTAAAATATCCTTGGAACAGGAGGTCTCATCACGAGCCGACCTGCTCACTTTTGCTACTTCCTAGTGAATGGAAGTGTGGTTATCTGGTTACCATGCCAGCACACTGGTCTCTTCTGTAAGAACATCAATAAAATTTTTCAATTAGCAACCCTGTTGAGGCTATGAATGCCTACTGGTAGTAGAAGCTCTGCTTATGGTATTGAAGTTCCATTTCCACAATAAAAAACTCTTATAATACCCTCTTCTCATTTATCTTTCTTTTCGAGAGATTATTTCCTCTAAATACTTCCCTACTTTGAACCTTTATGCATGCGTTTATGTTTTTACTCAATCATATCATACATAGTCAGAATATCGTAAGCAAAGCCTTCTTTTTTTTACATATTGTTGTTCCCTTTCCTATCACTTAACTTATCATCAACTAAATATTGTTGTCTCTTAACATTCATTATCATTATACACCATGCTTTTACTCTATCCATATTTCATATTGTCCCGTCATTCATCTACGTACTCTGTCCCATTTATGGCTATACTCTTTATCCATACATCCTACCACTGAAATAGCCATTTCCTGTCTAGTCGGTCGAAGGCGACCTCTCATTTCAGAGGGGGAGAGGACTTCCATTATGCATGTGTTGTCACTATTTCATTAACTAACACGATATCCCATGATTATGCAACATGTGAAAATTTAACAACATCAGCTATACTTAGGTATTTCAACAACTTGTTGTTCTATCGCTCTAAGTATCGCTGTGTTGTTGTGCTTTTCAAATTTTCTATTCTTTTCGGTATTGTTGTGCTTTCCAGTATTACTGTGCTTTTCAGTATTGCAGTGCTTTTTAGCATTGCTGAATCTTCCCATTACATTCACCCTTTGCAAAAGTAAGAAGAATTCGAACACTATGGGTGGTAAGACAATGCGCCATGAAACATTAGTATTAGAAGTATCTGACAGAGTAAGAGAAATTTTGATTCGAGCAGGATGGATATCCTATCTTACAAGGTTTTAGCCCTCAAATGAGGAAATCGCTATTTAGTTTCTATAGAATTTTCAGAATAGGGAATCCATGGTAAAATGCAGAAGGATTACAGTTACAGATGTTGTAATAGCTGAGGTAACTGGGTTGTCTGTAGAAGGCACCACTTGGGCACAAAAACATGCATCGATGCAAGATGCGGTGGATACCTTCAAAGACGAAGGTGAACAACTGGTCAAAAAGGGCAAAGGCTTTCAACCATCTTCTCTCGCAGAACCATGGAGGGAATTAACAAGAATCATCCAGAAATACATTACCTATGATGGATTTTGTGATGTGGTAAGGCCACGACAACTCAAACTCCTAGCTTTTCTAAAGCAAAAACTTATATTGTTAATTTTCCATCCCTTTAAAATTATTTATTGCACGATACTACTATTAGAATAAGATGAGCTAGGCACCCTGAAATGGTGGTAAGTCACCATGGACTGATTAGAATGATCATTAGTCATAGCCTAGTCCAATATAACTTAACTTGGGATGATTTTATCATGGCTCTAGAAAGCATACAGAACCCTGTAATTCAATATCCCGCAATTGCGGAAGCAAGTCAGCAAAACCATGTCTCAAAAATAAAAGGGATTGCCCATCCAAGGGTCAAACCTCACAAATGCAAGAGGTCTATAACAATCAAATTAGCCCAGAGAATGTCTGTAAATATACGAGATGAAAGCAATGAACCTGCGCAGACATCTAGCCCAACTAGGGTAGGGGATTCTAAGTCTGATCAAGAAGCACTCAGTTCAGAGGAAGAGCTAGAAGAAGAAGCCGGGTCAGAACCAGAACAAGAAGAAGAGCCCGAGGAAGAGGTTGAGCTAGAATCAGAGCTCGAAGAAAAAGAACAAGAACAAGAACAAGACTATGAATTGGAAGTTGAAGTTGGACCATACTTTGAGGTAGGAATAACCAAGGTCCTAGTGAATCTCAATGTATACATGCAACCTGGAAGATTGTTTGGCCCTAGCACATTGGAAACACAAGCCCCGGAGAATTCCGGGCACATAGAAACTCCTCCATCACAAGAGGCTGCAGACATAGAAATTGCATAGGAATCTGATAACCAGTCTGGTGATACAATTTTGTTAAGCCAAGAGGAACAATAAAATTCTGTAGATATAGACATTGTTCATGTATCTGACAATCAGTCAGGCAATACAGTTCCTTTGGAACCCAGCCCTAAAGGCCAACAAGCAGCCTTAGAAACAGTTGATAAACCTGTTAGGGCAACAGATGCTCATCGAAAGAAAATAGGGGCCGGAGCAAAACTTAAGAAGTTGCGACAACAATACCGGAACCTCCAAAAGACAGTTAAAAGGTCATGACGAAAAATAAAAAAATGGAAAAAATAGAGCACCGCTCCTGAGGTGACTTCTGTAGCAACACAAACACTAAAATGCAAAAATAAATCAGTGGAGATTCAAATAGAACTCGTTTCCACTAGAACAATTGCCACCCATATTGATTTGCATGAAAATGTGGTGAATGTAGCTGTTCAAACAAAGGGTTGGTCCTCCCACAATAAGAAAATACAAACTAAAAAGGTACTCTTTCACAGTGTTGGAACCCAAATAGAGAAGAAATCTGAGGATTCCTCGTTAAAGAAGGACCCTATTGTTTTAAAGCTTCAGGAAGAATTAACGCAAGCCCAACTTGCTTTAGAACAACATCAACAACAGACAGTATCTCTGCAAAAATACCAGGAATTACAAAAACAATTGAGAGGATTAGCTCTAGAAGAGAATGAGGCTTTTGATACGGCTAGACAGGAAGAAGAAAAAATGAATATAATGAAAACTAATCTAAACAGAGTTAGGAATCAATTGGACACCATTTGTTCATTATATTCGGATATCTTGACTTGTCGATCTCCTGCTACGAACTATGACTTGTTTTTATTAGAATGATACTTATTGTTAAAAATCAAAGCTGTTAAAGCCAGCAAGCCAATTGAGCTGAAGACGATGGAAGATTTTATAATTTGCTGTAAGATGCATGGAGTAAAGGTTGACAGGCTTCTTTATGAATTTTATTTACATAATTTCATATTAGATAAATAAGTGGATGTGAATCCTAGCCCTTTTATTGGAGATGTTCAATTTCAGGATTTTATTTCTTTTGCAGTCAACCAACTCAAGTGTTTGAAGGCTTATAATTCGTTCCAAAGATAGGAACACAACCTAAATCTTTGGGTAAGAAGTGAACCTACTCACCCTCTAAAAGTGTTTGCTAAGCATAAATCACTGATGACACAAGAGGGCGTAACTAAGAGTTTAGGGCCCATACATAAGGAACTTGTGCTGGAAAGAACAACATATTTCCTCTCCATTCAAGAAAGATCCCTGGTTGCATCCAAAATAAGATGGATGGTTTCAAGCAATAGTGTTAAAGATAGAGAACTATTTAATTATGGAAATTTCAAAGCTGTTATGAGACGGTTAATCCCATACGAAAAAATTATCTTAAGAGGAGGACCTTATTGGGTGGGATGTCTCTATAGATGCCCCATTATTTGGTATCCTCCTTAAGGATATAATCTTGACTATGAGTTACTGGAAGGACAAGAAGCGTCAGCCTTTGCACTTGGCACGACATCATGGTCTCAGGCCTATTACAGACAGACCTTCTCCAGCCTACTCTTTAACTTCTTTGCATCAGAATTATTTATTTTTCATGAGGACATGAAAAAAGGTAAGTAGGGGAGTATGTTGAGCCTTGAAATAGGTACGTATTTACTCTCAAATACTATCCTTTTTCCTCTTCTTCATCCATTTTTGTGCTATAATATAATAATATCATGAATGGATTTTGATAAAAAATGAATGAAATAATCTTGATATGGTTTAACTGTCCAAACTAATTCCCATTGCTTTTATGATGAAAATAACTAATAAAACAATAGTTGTTCCCAAAAAGGAACATTAGGATCTAATCGAGGGAAAACAAGGCACTGCCAAATCGGGAAACGAATCAGAGAGAACGATCAACTGTTCAAAATAGTAATCTGTTGAAAATCCCTCAAGATCCCCTGATCTTGAGGGATCAGATTTTCCTTTTCTTTAGTTATAAAATAATGAGAAGAATACGAAGACGGGGAGATGATATGATGACATAGGAGAAAGCGGAGAATGTAAATCAGACCGTATCATGTATTGTGTCATGTATCTTTCATTTACGTATCATTTGGTAATGAACAGAATGTAGTTCTGAAAGATAGATTTGTATTGTAATGATTGTGATGATTAATACATAGTTTGTGTTGTTGTTCATTCGATTGTTCTGGAGTAACTAAGCAGTGTTCGTTGGTGGCTAAGGGCCTGGTCTCTGGTGAATTTCACTGCTATTCTTTGTGTTCTACCTTTCCATTTACTGCAAGTATATTATTCTTTTTTGCTTTACAGTGAATTGCTTTTGATGATTTAGATTTCTGTATTTGTTCCTCTGCATGCACATTTCCAATTTATTATTTGTTTGCTAAAGGAATTGGCTTTGATTACTTAAAGCATAAATTATTATTTCCACTACTTTCCTTTTGTTCGATAGTTTAGATCTAGCTGAAAGAGCTCGGTTAATGCTTCAGTGATCTCGGCTGATTGAATTATTTGAATGAAAGAATGAATGATAGTTCTGGATTATAATGCATAGATGAATTACTTTCTTTAAAGCTTTAGATTTATGATTTCATCTATATTCAACGATTGGCTTTAGCATTACTCCTTGTATGAATAAGCTTGCACATACTGTGTACACACTTGAGATAAAAGGACTTACCCTAGTTGATAATTAATGTGAGGCAATTAGGAGTTTTTAAAGACACCTTTTAGAACCCAACATTTCATTTTTTTATTTTTTAAGTTGTTTTACAAAAATCATCATTGAATGTCCTCAAACAGATGCTAACATACAAAGAAGAACAATCAAATGAATTGATTGAAATTGGGTTAAATATGGGTTGTGAGTATATATTGGCATATTAGAAATTAATTGTGAAATTTGTAAGCCTCTATCAATCTTGTTTTACTTAGCTCCATCTATAATTAATATAACAAATAAATATTTTATAATAAATATATTATTTTTTATGGGGTATAAAACTTGCAGGAAACAGAGTATGGAACTGCACCAACAGATGAAATTTTGAAATATGGCATGGTACATGGTTTTGAAAGAATGTGTGTAGTTTATGAGTCAATTGTTGCTATGGTACATCATTTTTCTTTTTTATTTACATTGATGTATATTATTTAATATTGCAATTTTCATTATTCTCACCAATGTATATACACTCAATTCAATTTATTTTTATGTTTGTAGATGGAAGGTGAAGAAGAAGAAAACAATCAACACCATGAACAAAACATTTCTGAAAATAACCCAAGTCATGGAAGTAGCTATAGCAGTGATAGCAATTCAAGAAAAGAATGATGATCACTATGTTTTGATATCAAAGCAAGGAGTTGTATTTTTTGAAATATTTGTCTGTGAAATCAGACATTTTTTTTATGTAATGGACATAGTGTCCCAGTTGAAAGACAAAGGGATACCAATAACTGTCCCCTTTTTGTATGATAAAGACTATATATATATATATATATATATATATATATATATATATATATATATCAAAATATGTTTTAATTTATTCTATTGTGTTCTCTATTGTCACTATTGCGTTCTCCATTGTCATTCCCAAATGCACTAATAAAAATTTAATTCATATGAATATTGTTATAAGATATATATGTGTCAACTTTTGATGAATAATGAATTTTAAAAAACCACAATAATTATGATATGATATAACAATTTAATCCAAACATCACATTCAAATGCATTCATAAAAATTTAATTAATATTAATATAGTTATAATATGTGTCGACTTTTGATGAATAATGAATTTAGAAAAATCACAATAATTGCACTGTCAGAGGTCGATGTTTCTAAAAAATACAAAGTAAACACTGGTGTGTGTCAGTTACTATACACCAGTGATTTTGTATGCCGCAGCACAACAGTGCGTTACTACGACCTATGGGCACCGCACAAATACCAAAGCCAATTATAAATCTTGGTGTGTTTTTGCGATACTGCGCACTGGTGCTTTTATGTGAGACTACGCACCGATGAATTTTTATGAAATATGGGCACCGCACAAATACCAATACAATTATAAATATTGGTGCGTTTGTATGATACGGCCTACTGGTGCATTTCTATACATCTATGTACCGGTGTGTTACAACGACCTATGGGCACCGCATAAATCCCAAGACCAATTGGTACAACCTTGTGCGTTGAATCACCAACACTGCGCCTGGTGTGGTTTTATACCTTGAGGGCTCGGTGCAGGAACCTTCGACAGTCCTGGGGCCACCATCTAGATGACATGCACCGATGAAAAAAAAAACTATAATAACCTCCAGCCGCCTAGGTTTTTTTAGTTGTGTTGAATTTCCATTAAAAGCTCAGCCAAAACCTCCATAACCATAAACGAGTGTTGTAGAAAATGTTTTTTTGACAATTTTGGCCAATTTTATAACACTAAAAACCTCCTTTATAACCTCTACTAAAGGGTCTTATCCTTGTAGCGCATTACTGCCAAATTCAATAGATTAATATTTGAAACCTCCTTGTAGGTATGGCCAATATAAAAAGGTGAAAAAGTACCACACTATAAAGGGAAATTAGGCCATACAGGCTTCTTAGCATCTTTCAGTTGTTTAGTAACACCATTAACAATCTGGTAGGCTATCTCTCTTGCAAGAAACTTATCGGGAACATAATATGGTAGGATGTGGGGAGAAGCATAACTCCCAAATACTCTGACATATGTAAAATTCTCCTCTATAAACCACCTAGCCACAGAAAGTATATCTGCACTAGCCTCTTCGGAAACCATAGGGCTTTTCTTATTGAATATCATCTGGTGCATAGGCAACATGACTCCATGACAAATTTTATAAAAATGCAGATGGAAGTTTGAATCGCAAAGGGCTCTGTGGTAAATGTGGATTGGGTTACGGTCTTGGGTAGTCCATTTCCATCCCATGGTAGGAAAAATAGAAGAAAAGCAGATTGCATCCATGACATAGGAAGACATATAAAAGGGAGGTATTTATCTAAATGAAATACTCCGTTTATTCCTATATTTTGTGATGTGTTTGGCTAAAATGTCAGATAGGATATTTTCCCAATTAAAAATTAAGGAATTGATGATTTTGTCAATCAATGGAACCCAATCTACTAAAAACCTAGTGGTATTAGGTTTTGAAACCAATAGACACAACATACCAGCATCATAGCAATAATGGTAAGGAAGTTGGGAAATTGAGTACGTACCGAGTTTATCTCACTTCAGCTTTCCCTGGCCTCCTTCCATTATTTTATGAATTTCATGAGGTTTTGGTGCTCTACTCTAAAGCCTTGAACAAAGGCTTTGTCATAGTTTTGTTGTAGGTCTGGTAAGGGGTACATTTCTTTTAAATCATCTACCCTGAAAGAACCAATATTCTCACTTCTTGAATCTTTAAAAGTTTTGTATTTTATGTTTAAGTGGTTAATTTCCCACTTAACCATGTATGTGTAAGGGATAACTTTTGGCCTTATAGCTACCTAGTGGACGAATGAACAAGCAACGTCAAAATCAGTCGGGCCTGAAGAAACAGATAATTCTGCTGAAGCAACTTTATCTATCACTATTGGCTTTTCATTTTTGAAAAACTGATACATTGCTTCCCATGAAAAACTATTGCATTACTTGTTGCAGGTGGTGTCTGAAAATAAGGGAGACATGTATGAATCTTCAGTAGACGATGTTTGAGCATTCTCTTTGCCTTTCTTGCTCGTCTCTATTTTCATCATTCTGTTAGTTGGTTTCTTGATTTCAAGTATATAGAATAATCAATAGAAATATATGGAACAAAGAGAAAAATATGTCTTTAATTTATTTTAAACACACAAAAAGAGATATGAATCTATCAAATATGATATTAATCATCGATAATCATTTCAAAATCAAATATCTTACAGCTTCGCATGAAATAACTATCAATCAATTTAAGTTGTTAGATCTTGGATTTCGGTTTGATTCGACATAAGTTATTTCACATGCTTGAGTAATTAAATGCCATTCATTCACATATCGCATCATATAAATTTTACCGCTTTTGATGTTTACCCATAAATTCAGCGAAATGCGATCTATGCAAATTGCACATCGCAAATTTTATGCGGTAATGAATTTTCTTTTGGTTAAGTTGTGCAAAATGCGAATTGCGCATTTAGGAAGTCAAGCGGTCATGCTTTATGGGACTTTATATCGTTATATTCATCTCTTTGTTGGCTCATCAGGTCTGTGTGATCACAATTTATGTCGAATTTCTTTATAAGTTTGATTGTTTAAAATGAGGTGCAATGCGATAAAGAAATTATAACGGTGATTGGAGTTTTTCCCAAATTTAAAACATAACTTCGGAAAAATGCCTAGCGCATTTCGCAGCCCACATGAATTAATGGTTTTCAAATCTTCTTAGTTGTAAGCTATGTGTTTTGTGATGTGAACTGAGGAATAAAGCGGAAAAACTAAAAGAAAACTTTATTTCCTCATTTTTTTTGGTTTAAAGATAAAAATAATTTTCCTATTTTTTCTAAAGGGTCCCCATTTATTAAAATAAATCGGGGTTGTTGTATAGCACAACAATTGGCGATTCACTTGGGAGAAACAACTATCTCTGACTAACTTTTTGAAATTTCTAAAACTTTTTTGAAATAAAAATAGTTTCAGGAATTAATTTCAAACAAATAATATCTTACTAAGCAATGAAATTTCTCTTTATTATAATTTATAAGAATCCCTCTTTTAAAGATATAAGTATGAGAATATATATTAGTCTTTACTCAGTTCAAAAAGATAAAGCAAGTGCCTCTTTCAGATAAGATTTATAAATATTTACTCTTTTATCAAAGATAGAGCCTTTGTTCCAATAAGCAGTTAAAGCTTTTGGCAGGGTTACCGTTTACCCAGCAACGATTCATTGTCCCATCCAGTGTTTCTTACAATTTCGAAAAACAAATTCTAATTTTTGAAACTTTTATTTTTGTATCATATCTTTTATTTACTTAAAAGCCATTGTCTTGCCTTGGTAACCAAATGATGACAATGCCATTCACTAGTTGTAATTAAACTGATCAAGTTGGCTCTTGATGAGACCCCTTGTCCTCTTGATATAATCCTAAGTGATTACCTTGTTTTGGTAGGAAGTATTGGTAATGTCAGTTCAACTATTTCCCTATGAACATGGTAAACAAGCTCGTGATGAGACTTATTATCTTTTAAGTTTTTCTAGTTATAATCTTTTTGATTTTTTTTCAAAAATTAATAAGTTTCCCAGATGGGGTGAATCATTGGTCCTCTTAAGGATTCTGGATGATAATGTTGAGTTTTAGATTGCTTTTATGTAAAAGAGTCTTTAATATGTTAAATATTCTTTTCTTGATAGATAACAGAATAATCATGCTATATAAGGATGAGAGTCCATCAGAGAATAAATAACTTTAGTGAAATTACATCTTTTAGTGAAAATAAAATCTATTTGTCTTTAAAATATTTCGATTGTTTCCTTAACACTTATTATTTCTATAAGCGATAAATAAAAAAAGGATCATCTCAGATTTTATTTTTAAAAGCCAAAAATTTATACTAAGCAACTTTTATTTTTCTAAGGAAAAGAAAAAGACACTAGTATACGGGGAATAAAAGGGGTTACCTCCTATGAAATGTATTTTTTAAAATCTGCCCATTAACAGGGAAATAATATTTTTGCCTAATAGATCTTGTAATAAGAATGTTGATGGGCCTATTTCTTCAATTATTTCAAATGGACCTAGCCAGATTTTTTGAAACTTCATGTGTTTACCTTTTTCCTCATGCGCTTTGTCCCATTTCAATACCAGATCGCCGATTTGAAAATTTTTTGGAGCAACGGAAGTTGAATCAAATGAGGCTTTTACTATCTATTGATGATGTGCATGAGTATGTTTATCCTTTTCTCTTTATTCCTCTAACTTAAGAATTTGACATTGTCTAATTTGTAAAGAAGAAGCGGGATATTCATCAATAAATTGAAATAAGGAAAGAGAGGGAATAACTATGTTGGTAGGAAGTACAACTTCTTTTCCATAAACGAGATTGAATGGAGAAGTGCCAATAGAAGCTTTATGAGTTATTCAATCTGCCCAAAGAGAAAATATTAATGATTTGTGCCAATTTCGTTGGTTTTGATCAACAGTTCTTTTGATTATTCTAATCAAGTTCTTGTTTGTAGATTCTGCTAACGATTTCCTTGCAGGTAATAACTTGCAGAATACTTAAGTTTAAAACCTATTTTAATTGTAAATTCTATCATAGCAGTTTCTGAGAAATAATATTTGTTATCAAACATTAAAGCAGTAGGTAAGCCAAACTTGGTTATGATCATTTTCTCGATGAAATCAATGATATTCTCAGAGTTGGCTACTTTTAGTGGAATTGATTCCACCCATTTAGTAAAGTAATATGTAGTTGTGAGAATATAGCTATGCTATTTGGAAGAGTTAGGAACATTCTCATCGATTATATCTAATCCCCATTGTTCAAATGGTTGTTCGATATTGACTGGATGTAATGGGAATGTTGGCTTCCTTTTTCGTCCAGATGCACTTTGACATACTTTCAATTTTCTTGCATATTCATGATCATCTTTGAAAAGTGTAAGCCAATAGTAACCTACATGCAGGATTTTGTGTGTTGTCGTATTTCCTCCAAAATGTCCTCCAGATGGTCCATCATGGAGTTCCTCCAAGACTTTCTCTGCTTCAGATTTTTCTAAGCATCTTAAAAGTATAGAATCAAAGTTTCTCCTAAATAATACATCGTTGATTAATTCATATTTCTTAACCTTTAATATCAAAGCCCATTTTGTTTTGTAACTGAGTTGATTCGGAGCATATCCATTCTTTAAATAAAATATGAGATCATTGTATTGAGACTGTGCATCGTTAAGGCTTACCTATGATATTTGCACGTTGTTACCTAAATCTTCCTCTAATGATAGATGGGATGCTCCTGTAAGCATTCTGGAAACACCTTGGCCTCTGACAATTTTGGAGGGTCTAATTTCTACATCATATTCTTGTAAAAAATAACCCAGTTAGCCATTTTCTCTCCTAATTCTCTTTGTAACAAAAGTGATCTCACTACAGAGAATGGAACTATGATTTTGGTGTGAGGTTTTTAAGAGAAATGGCCTGAAATTATTTATAGCCTTAAAGGCAACAAATTCTTGCTTTTTCGACAGATGTGTAATTTAGTTCTGCACCTTGAAAATTGGAACTGAAAAATGACATTGGTGCTTCAATTTGTTGTTCATTAAGTTGTGTTAAAACAACAACGTATGATGTATTTGATGAAAATTTGTATAAAGAAAAAGGATTAAGAAAATTGGAGGTAGTCAGGAATGGAGTGTTGATAATTGATTGTTTAATCAAATAAAATACTTCTCTTTCATTATGTCCCCATTTAAAGACATATTTTTTCTTAATCATGTTTTGTAATGGTAAAACTATTTGCGAAAAGTCAAGGACAAACCTTTTAACAAAATTAATTTTCCGAAGAAATGACTGCATAGCTTTCTTGTTATGAGGGCAAGGAATTCTTTTGATTTTTTCAATTCTTTCAGGATCAATATAGATTCCTCTTTTTCACACAATGAATCCTAAAAATTTTCCTTCATCCAATGCAAAAAATGTTTTCTTTGGATTCAAGTAGATACCATACCTTTTGCATCACTTAAAGACTTGTTTTATGTAATTCACATGACTGGTTACTTGTTTACAAAACATTGTAATATCATCTAAATAAATAATCATTGTTTTATTTATGAGCCCCCTAAAAGCTATGTCGATAGCTCTGTAAAAAGTGGCGCCTGCAATAAAATCCAAATGGCATCTTTTCATATGGGTAAGTTCCCCACTTAGTCTTGAACGCAATTTTCAATCTGTCATCTAGATGTATGAGAATTTGATTATATCTCGAGAATCCATATAGAAAGGACATAAGTTCAGAACCAGCTACTATCTTCAGTACTTGTTCCATGGTTGGTAATGGAAAGTTGTACTTCTGACAAGCTTTGTTTAAATTCCTAAAATCAATGCAAATTCTAATATCACCATTATTCTTCCTGACAGGTACCAAATTTGATACCCATTAGGAATGGCTGACTGGAAAGATGATTTTTTCCTTTAGGAGTTTGTTCAGTTCTGTTTTGATTTGATTTTCCATATTTGGATGAATCTTCCTCAAATTCTAATGTATAGGTTTTTCTTCTGAGATCATAGGAATTGTGTGTTGAATCACAGATGTTTCATATGTTTTAAGATCTGTGTAATCCCAAGAAAAGACACTTTTGTACATTCTAAAAAATATGATAAATGATGATCTTTATTCGGAATATAGACCAAGACCTAGATTGACATTTTGAGGTTTTTCGTCAGTTCCGGGATTCACTAACTTAAATATTAAGGTAGAGATTTGTGTTTTTGAGTTAGTAACCCTTTTAAACCTATCTTTAAAATGATATAATTATTTTAACTTGACAACAGATTTAAGAATAGGATTTTCATCTTGTTCTTTGTTAATTTGAATGTCGGGTTCATTTTCATCCAAAATTTCACTATCATAAGATCCTTCAGATGTCAAGAAATCTATGATATCTGAATCATTATTGAATACTCTCCAATTGGTAATATTTTCAGGAATGGATGGCTTAGTAATTAATTCAATAGAAAATCTATCAGGACTAAATTCTTGGGATGGGATTAACTTTGATGCTACGTTAGCCAGTAGATTAGCACTATCATTCTACATTCTAGGTACAGAAGAAATGTTGAAGGCTAAGAAATGAATGGTTAATTCTTGGACTAATGATTGGTAATGATTTAAATGCCCAGAATTACAATGAATGGTATCTCTTACCTATCTAACAATGATTTCTAAATCTCCTAGAACCTTCATATATTGTATATTAATATCAATGGCTATGTACAAACCTTGAACTAATGCTTCGTATTCAGGTACACTGGTTGTACAATCAAATTCTAATATGCAGTCTAACATAGTCTTTTCTCCTTCCCAGTTTATTAAAATACATCCAGCACTTGCACCATCTTCAAATTTACAACCGTCAAAATAAAGAGTCCAAAATAAAGAATTAACTAATGTTCTATCTAAAAAATGTATACATTTGGAACTATCTGGCTGGGAAAAATTCTCAATATGAGAAAGAACTGCATTATCAAAGAAAGGTGATGGTTGGGCATTGAAATTTCCCAAAAATGACCCTGTTGAGTAGTTTCCAATAATTTTATTATTGAATGCTACTGGCTCATTTACTCCTTCGAGATCAGTGATTGTATGTTTCATGAAATTTTCATGGTCTACCCGAATTTGATTTGGTTTTCCATTATATGGTAACCACATATGTGACCAGTCTGTTGCGAAGTAACCATGAAGTTTTTCAGACCAGTCTCGGCTTAAAACTAAGCCATAAAATTTAGGAATATCAGCCACCAGTATATCAATTATTTGAGTAATCTTGGGATTTGATGACAATTTGATGGAAACAAAATTTATTTCTCCTACCACCTCTACCGTGGTTCTATCAAGTTGTACTATTTGAACAGGGGAACTTTGAGGAGTTATGTTAAATTCAGCACAGACTAGTTTTGGCATTATATTAGAGGAAGCCACTGAGTCTATTAAAAAATTATGAATGATTTTGTTATAGATCTCATAGGTTAAGATAAATGGAGGAACATGAGAGATAGATTGATCACCTATCATAATCAAGTTTGTAGCACCTATTTTCATTGAAGGAGAAGGTGGCTTACCCATTTCATTAGCAACTTGTACTATTATCGGAGCAGGTAAGTTTGAAATAGGAACCACATTTAAGTATCTAAGTAAGATTTTATGTTGCTGCTTCAATTTAGTAAGCTCATGAATTGAAATGTTGGCCCTAGTTTTCTTCATATCTTCAGCTAAATTATACTCAATAGTGTCTGAGACTACCATTGTCTTAGATGCAGGTGGAGTATCTAAAGTAACGAGACTTGTTTGTGTAGCCTTTGAAGTATACTTTTTTCTTACTGATTTATCTTTAGTAGGAGTTGAAATATTTTCCTGTTGATTTGGTTGCGTTGCTTCAGTAGTCTTTTTGCTCCTTGTGCTCACAGGTAAAGCTTCTTGTTGTTCTTCATTTGGTAGGATGAAATCCCACATTCCATTAATTTCAACTTCTTCTTCTTTGTCATCTTCTTCTTCCTCTTCTTTATCATCCTCTATTTCTGCATCAGATTCAACATTAGATATGATATTTGGAGGTTGAGTATAAGAGGACTGACCTTTATTAAAGTTTCTGAAATTCTTCTTTGAGCCAGCATTTTCAGTGACTTATTTCTTGATATCTGCCATCTAGTTTGTGATAGTCTTCAAAACATTTTGAAGACCTTCTATGTCAAAAGGATCTTTTGGAAGCTTCTTTTTAGAATCATCTTTGAAAGATACTTTCTTTGATTTTAGATCTTCTTTAGAACTCTTTTTCTTAAGAGTGGTTATGCATTTCTCTACAAATAGAGATTCTTTCATGTTTTCTTCAAGTGTTGGCAGTTTTTCTCTATCAACAAAAATAGATATATTGGATGGAAGAGATGAAATATACCACTCAATTTGAACTTCTGCACCAGGAACTGTTGTAGCAGGAATTTTATTTAGTAATTTATTAAATCTTGAATTGAAATCTTTTATCTTCTCACCTGTTTTAGCTTTTAGATTTGACAAATCATTGATGAGCATAGTAGTGGTCCTGGCATCCCCAAACTTAGCTAAAAATGATTCTTCGAACATATTCCAGCTAGTTATAGAGCGGGCAGGTAGTGAAAAATACTAGGATCTCACGGATCCTATTAGAGTATATGGAAATAATATTACAATGCAATCCTCTTAAACTACTCCATTTATATTGATGACTAACATAAAATTGTGAATGTGTTCTTCTGCCAGAAGACCATCATCGGGATTAAATTTAGGTAACCATCTTTCAGGTGATTTTGGTAGAGCATGAAGAGGAACGGGCATGTTTACAGCCCCTGGATTGCTCCATGGATTTACATTTGGTGGAGGTACTTGGCCTACCATTGGATTTTGAATGGGTTGGTTGGATGGAGTTTGAGTTGAAGAAGAGGTAGGCTGAGTGCTAGGACTAGTTGAAGGGATAGTAGTTTGAGTACTGGAACTAGTCAAAGTAACACTGATTGTTGGAATGGATGTTGTGGAAGTGAGTGGAGGTGAATGGGATAAGATCTCGCTGGCGATTGAATCTGATTGAGTCCTCTTTAGTCTCTTTCGAGTACTATCGAGTGGAAATTCAAAAGGAAGAATTATTGTCTTTTGACTTTCTGATCGAGTTAATATTCTTCGAGGTTATAAAGAAGACAAAATACGGATATCCGATATTTGAGAAGATTCAACATTTTCAGCAGAAATGAATACTCTCTCTAACTTTTCTATCAAAGATTGAACTTCTGAGGAGGGTTGATGGGAATCAGGAGACAATATGGGTTGAGCATCACTAAGAGACTTTGGAGAAGGATGATCAACTTCAGATTTTAAGGATGAGGATCCAGATAATTTTCTGGAAGTTGATGTAGATCTAGAGGGAGAGATACTCTTTAATTTACCTTTAGATTGATCAGATATTTTTTCCATTCACAGGGCCCTCCTTCTAGCGCCTGAATTTTGAGGCCTTGTAATTTTGCTACCAAAACATGGGGGAAAACCAGCTGGTCTAGACCTTAAAGCAGCTTCTTTTCCATTTGGTGTAGTGGCTCCGACTGGGGATGATGGGACCAGTTTCCCAATAAGGATTATTTTGAGGGTGTTGCAATTATGCAAATGGAGAATTATTTTAATCTATAATATGCATCTATATAAACTATTTCTTCTACTATATACCCGAGGTGTTTCTTCCTTTATATGATCTAAAGATATAACCTTCAACTATTAGTAATATAGATCATTTAATAGTTGAAAGAAATGAAAAATATGTAAGATGATTCTTCTAACAAAGTAGTTTGACTAGAAGAATTTTGAAAAATATATCGCATTCATATGTGTGATTATAAATTCAATAAGAAATCATAGACAAATTTTAGAACAAAAATGCATGTAACATTCATCTATAATAACATTTCAAATATATAATGCAATAAAAAGATGACTGTCAATCTATAAAGAAATACTTAATACAAGTGAATAAATCTACCATATGTACGAAGTTCTACTCATGTAAACTAATAGTAATTGATCTAATCCTTTTCACTTTCAAGCAATTTAAAGAGTACAGTAGTGCAACATCAGTTAAACAGCTTTAATTTTCAAAAGATAACAGATGTGTTCCATTAATTCATCAAAGCATTCACAAACTTACAGTAGTGCATTCTTTGCAAATATTTATGAAAAAATTTTGTACCCTTCTCTAAATTCATGATAGGGGTTTAAATACTAAATTAAATATGTTCTAAAATAGATTATTACAAAAATATAGAGGTTTGAAAAAACATCCTCGTAAGACTAGCTTAAACTATAATCTAGGAAAATAAAGTAACAATATTGATTTATGAATTCTGCCCTTTCTTTTGGATTTGGTTACGAAGTTGAAAAATATCAAGCATGGGCTTGAGCTAAGCTAGCTTTGAAATCCTCAATATGACTTGTCCCTTAAATACTACATTTGAAAGTACTAGCTGCGATCTTCTTGTTGAATTTGTTAAAGACTGGAGGATCTGAAATTGATGATAAGGTTTGATCAGAAAATTCCAATAATTTTCTTGATCAAACTTATTTACCTTTTTAATTATTTCATCCTCTGCGTCTTCCTTTTCCTGCCACTGTGATTCTAGTTGTTTTACTTCTGAGAACACTTCAGACGTGTACTCTTTGATAAGTTCTTCTTTCACCAGTTTTTCACATACAAATTCAATAATTTATTTTGATAATATTGAGGCTTTCGCTGCTGCATTATTTTCCTACTTTATTTGTGATTCCCAATCCTTGAATAGGATATCCATATGAAACTTATCTACCTGGGGTAAATTATCTTTTTTCCTAATTCTGATGCTTGTCATTGAATGTGTTCGATGATTTTATTCTCAAGCTTCTCACATTCAAGTTTCTGGATAACTACTTAATGGATCAGTATTTCCTTTGAGTCACAATAAGAGTCAATAATAGAAGCTTCTTGGAAAAATATATATATTTTTTTGCTTTAACTTAGCATTTACATCCAATGCTTCCTTGATGAATTGCTCTAATTGTGGTTGGATTTGTAATCTGCTCGTTGTTGCTTCTAGTTGTACTCGTTTCTCAGTGATCTCTGCTTGATGTTGTAATTTAAGATTTTCAAAATCCTTTTGAAATTGGGCCATCTTTGATTTCATTTGCTCATTGGAATTAGATATTTCTTGATCTAACAGTCTCTCTATTTCTTGTATTATGTCTTCCTTTTTCTTCAACAACATTTTAACCTCAATATCTTTATCAACAGTGGCAGTAGCATATGCCCCTTCATATTATGATAATTTATTTAAATGTTCAGTAGGATCAGATAAGGAATCCTTCCAAAAAATGTCAACAGATTCATCTGTGAGGTTTGAGACTATTTTATCAGTTCCTCTCCTTTTATTTCTCTTGACTACAGCCTTATAACTAGGACTGTAGAAGATATCCAACGACAAAATTTCTTCAACTTGTAAAACTATTTGTTCTATTGGGTAGGCTGGTATGATCTCTTGATCATGAGTTTGTGGAACTTGTTGTAGTGGATTAATAGTTTCCAAAATATTCTGGGAATGTTCACGTGTCTAAAAACTAGTTACTTGATCATCATTGGGATTGGATATAGGAGTTTTAATTGCTTCAGAAAACTCATCCCATTCTCTACTCAAATTCTTTGTTTGGGACTTTTATGATTGATCAATTGTGTCGTGATAGTGCTGAACTTCTTGAGAAGTTGACTCTGTACCATTACCTTCTATTTTTTCATGCAAATCTATCTCTGGGCTATCCTTTCTGGATTCAAATTCATTTTCAGAATGATCCGAATTGTGAGATTGATTCTTTGATTGTACCGATTCATCTTCAGATGTTTATTTTGTTTTATTATCCAAGATGATACTTGGAGTAGGTCTGTTTACATCTTCAATAGTTAAAAAATTGATAGGAACTCTCTCCAGTCTCTTATTTATGTATATTTGGAAGGTTTCCAAATCATCTTGGCTAAGTTGACTGGATGAAAACTTAATTATATCTAAAAAAATTTCCATGCCTTGGAAGAGATCATCAAATCCATCTATTTCCTTTACAAAAGGCTTCATTTTGAGCTCTGTGATGTAATTTTAAATTATATCATTTGGATCATACAACCTCTTTGGCATTACTGCCAAATTCAATAGATTAATCTTTGAAACCTCCTTGTAGGTATGGCCAATAAAAAAAGTGCAAAAGTACCGCACTGTAAAGGGAAATTAGGCCATACGACCTTCTTAGCATCTTTAAGTTGTTTAGTAACACCATTAACAAGCTGGTAGGCTATCTCTCTTGCAAGAAAATTATCAGGAACAAATATGGTAGGAATTGGGGAGAATCATAACTCCCAAATACTCTAACATATGTAAAATTCTCCTCTGCAAAAAAACTAGCCACAGAAAGAATATTTTCATTAGCATCTTCGGAAACCCTATGGGATTTATTATTGAATATTATCTGGTGCATAGGAAACCTGGCTCCATGACAAATTTTATAAAAATGCAGATGGAAGTCTGAATCCCAAAGGGCTCTGTGGTAAATGTGGATTGGGGTACGGTCTTCTGTAGTCCATTTCCATCCCATGGTAGGAAAACTAAAAGAAAATAAGATTGCATCCATGACATAGGCAGACATACAAAAGGGAGGTATTTCTCTAGATGAAATACTCCTTTTATTCCTATATTCTGTGATGTGTTTGGCTAAATTGTCAGATAGGATATTTTCCCAATTCAGAATTAAGGAAATGACGATTGCGTCAATCAATGGAACCCAATCTACTAAAAACCTAGTGGTATAAGGTTTTGAAAACAATCTACACAACATATCGGAAGTATAGTAATAAGGGTAAGGAAGTTGAGAAATTGAGTACGTACTCAGTTTATCTCGCTTCAGCTTTCCTTGGTCTTCCTTCCATTCTTTTATGACTTTCATGAGGTCTGTGTGCTCTGCTCTAAAGCCTTTAACAAAGGCTTTGTCATAGTTTTTTTGTGGGTATGGTAAGTGGTAAATTTCTTTTAAATCATCTGCCATGAAAGAACAAATATTCTTGCTTCTTGAATCTTTAAAAGTTTTGTATTTTATGTTTAAGTGGTTAATTTCCCACTTAACCATGTCTGTGTAAGGGAGAACTTTTGGCCTTGTGGCTACCTTGTGAACGAATGAACATGCAACATCAAAATGAGTAGGGTTTGAAGAAACAGATAATTCTGCTGAAGCAACTTTATCTATCACTATTGACTTTTCACATTCGAAAAACTGATACATTTCTTCCCATGAAAAACTACCACATTCCTTGTTGTAGGTGGTGTCTGAAAATAAGGGAGACATGTCTAAATCTTCAGTAGACGATGCTTAAGCAATCTCTTTTCCTTTCTTTCTCGTCTCTATTTTCTTCGTTATGTTAGTTGGTTTCTTGATTTCAAGTATATAGAATAATAATTAGAAATATATGGAACAGAGAGACAAATACGTCGTTAATTTATTTCAAGCATGAAAAATTAGATATGAATCTATCAATTATGATATTAATCATCGATAATCATTTCAATATCAAATCTCTTAAACCTTCGCATGAAATAACTATCAATCCATTTATGTCCTTAGATCTTGGATTTCGGTTTGATTCGACATAAGTCATTTCACATGCTTAAGTAATTAAATTCCATTCATTCGCATATCGCATCATATAAATTTTACCTCTTGTGATGCTTACCCATAAATTCAGGAAAATGCAATCTGCGCAAATCGCACATCGCAACTTTTATGTAGTAATGAATTTTCTTTTGGTTAATTTGTGCAAAATGTGAATTGCGCATTCAAGAAGTCAAGCGGCCACACTTTATGGGACTTTAGAGATTTATATTCATTTCTTTGTTGGCTCATCAGGTCTGCGTAATCGCAATTTATGCCGAATTGCTTTATAAGTTTGATTGTTTAAAATGAGGTGCGATGCGATAAAGAAATTACAAAGGTGATTGGAGTTTTTTGCAAGTTTAAAACATAACTTCGGAAAAAGGCCTACCATTTTTCGTAACCCAAATGAATTAATGTTTTTCAAGTCTTTTTAGTTGTAAGCTATGTGGTTTGCAATGTGCACTAAGGAATAAAGCAGAAAAACTAAAAGAAACTTTATTTCCTAAAGTTTTTTGTTTTAAAGATAAAAATAAATTTCCTATTTTTTTCTAAAGGGTCCGGATTTATTAAAATAAATGGGGGTTGTTGTATAGTACAACAGAGTCATAAGTAGGTGTTCTATTGGGATATGACCGAAAAAATTTGTTCCTGAAAACTTCAAAATAGGACATTAATCCCTTTCAACTCTCATACATGGGATTGATAGAGAATTGATCTTATGTTCAAAACTTTGCATATTCACTGAAAGAGCATTGAAAATATTTTTTTATACAACGAATGAGAATTTAAGCAACTCAATAGGGGTTTTCCTTGCAATTTATTGGATTTTCTTAGATCAAACTAAGCACAAGGCTTAGGAAAATATAATATCTAATTATTTAGTGATTATCCTTAGTAATAACACCATAAAATTCACTTCAAATATATATATATATATATATATATATATATATATATATATATATATATATATATATATATATATATATATATATGAAGGGTATTGAATCCTCTTGGGCTTGATTCCCTACAATGAAATTGGGCTTGGGTACACCTTTGTTTCCATTTTGTTATAGATTTTTCTTTTTTGACTATTGTAGTAATTGTGTTTAAATATTTTGATTCATTTATTTGACAAATTCTTTCTTACTATATGTAGGGTCTTAGGTTGAGTGTGTTTTATTTTTGTTTCCTTTATTTTTCTTTGATTTCTTAAGTGTTTTCATTATGATATGTTAGTGCATGTTAGAGTGATAAAGGAGAGAATAGTAAGGATTGTATTTGTACTACATTTGAAATATATGGCTAATCTCTATATAGGTTTTTTTGAAGTTAAAGATTGCATGTTCATATTTTTCATATATTTCTTTGAATCAATTAAAAAACACCAACAAGGCTCATTCCATATGCCCTTCACTTAAATAATAACTACTTTAAAAAAAAAAAAAGTATCCAAAAAAAATCATTTCTTTTGTATCTCACACCAATAATTGCTTAGGATTTTAGGGCCTTGGAATACATTGGTGATCACGCTCTCCAAGGAAATCAAAACAAATACTAGAACCTTAAGTTAGGAAGTGAAAATCCACTTACAATCACACATTTCTTGGGAATCCATTATAAAAACGGGTCATGTAATAGATATTTTTGGCACTAGTAGAGTGATCAACCCACTTCATTTTTTCTTGGTGGTGTCTTATACACACATACAGGGGTCCATTTTAGGATTTTTTGGGTTAAATACTCAATCCTTGTGTTTAGATCTAGCCCGTGATTGTTCCCCTAGTTCAATTGGTTGTAGGTGGTAATCATATTGGCCATAATACTAGGGAACTTACATAAGTGATGATAAATGGAACATACTTATTATAACTAGGATATACATTGGTCAATAATCATTGGGATCCCCTAGAGGGTTCCCACACATAACTAATAGTACTTTCACCCTGTGCAGATCCATCAATTAGGACGCTAGGGTAACTGTCTTGTTCATATATTATTAGTTGAATTGGGACCTAATGAACCAAGATCAAACTAAGGGGATACCCCTTTGATATATTGGTTTTATTCTTGTTCCTTGTATTTTCAAGGTGTGTGCTATTTGGTTGGGTCTAGTTGGGCTTAGGTGTCATTTCTTATTTTTTTTCATACATCCTTTATAGACAGGGTGGTTGGGATTAGTCCACATTGTTATTTTCATCTCTAGGTCCTTTATATTAAGGAGGAGGGTCCAACCTTCAATATATATAGGATCAAACACTATTACCATAAAATTTCGCACCTTGGGGGCCACTTTGGTTGGTTCTGAAGGTGTTAAATCCATATTTTATGAAGTGGTTGATGAATGTACACCACATAATTTTCATTCCCCCATGACCCATATTTTGTCACCCATATTCTAAGGTGGGGGTGTAGATTTCACTAAATGTTTGTACTTAAATGGTATTTACTAAGAGTCAAATGGGGTTCCTGTTCACAAAATTGTAGAAATTAGTGTGTCCACACCTATTCTCGCTCGAGATACCCCCAAGGAAAATTCCACACATCCTTTAATTACCATTGGTCTTGTCTCAACCATCCCCAATGAAACCATCTTCTCTGATTGGAAAATTAATATATCATCACCCTTTTCCTCCATTTGGTACATCCAAATGTTGTTCCTCCACATCATTCATCATATTCCCTCCATTCACATCTAATGGAATATATAGTTCCACTATGAGTAGTTTTGTGAAGAGGTCAATGCCTAGGGTATATGTACAAAAGGTAAAAAACTATGTTTGTTGTCCCATCATGATTATCCAAATATATGTTATATAGGTAACATAAATAAAACTCCTTGGATAAATATATCCTTTCTAGATGGTCGCACTATCTGTGAAAATGATTATAAAGTTGTAGTGAGGTGATAGACTAAAACAATGGAATATTTATAATAGAAGACTACCGTTGCATAATATTTGATTATAAATCTTAGTAGAGTGCATGAAATACTTAGAAAATGAATATATGGAAATATGGAGCACAATTAAAGGTTATTTAATTAAAGTTTACAAGTACTGTGATCTCTTCCCAAGAAAAGTAATTTTTTATTACTGAAAATAACCAACATCTTCTTTACACAGTCCTAAGAGAAGAAAGAGAATTAATGACTTATAGTAAAAAATGAACACATAATATTTATAAGATAGTTGGAATCTTCCATAAAGCTTTATTGTATCTCCAAGAAAATATGAGCACATTGCACAAGAATTTTCTCTCTTGAGTCAAAAATTCGGAACCCAAAAAATGGTTCCTCAATGTCTTTTTCTAGAAACATTACAATGATGATAGTTATAAAAATGTTAACTACCATGAACTAACTTGAACTACTTTTTAAAACCACTCTAAATATTATTCGGTCCTTATTAGGACTCAAACTAAACTTAAAAACTTAAAATACTTTGATTTGAAATTACAAAATACAATATTTTTTCCAAAATAACTTCTCCAAAATAAAATATTTGGTTTATTTTCATTCGATCACTTGGGATCCTTATGCAGGCTCACTTGAAGAAGCTCTAGGTTCTTGTGTTTTAGTTGGTGACAACAATGCTCAAATATTTTTGCACAATGACAAATCAGAGCTTGGGCATTTGATAAGTCTATCATAGACCATTACGAAATTTATTATTCTTTTGTAGGTTAGCTTCTATGTGAAGAAGTTTATGATGAACCATAATAACTAAAAATCCCTTTGTAAGTAATTAACAATGGTGGACCCTTTCACAATTGTTGTCCTTTCATGAGAGGCACTGATTTTTCTCTTTTCTTCAACTAATAAGGTTTCATATGTCTCCCATGGAGGACAATTACCCTGTTGATCACAAAATGAGGGAAAGCTTGCTCTGATTCTTATACTAAAGTTTGAATTAAATGCTAACACAGATTCTTTGATTTCCGCCAATTTAGTATCTGCATTTTTTCTGTAAATATTCCTTTGCAGCATTTTGATTATTTTGAAAACAATGGATTTTTTGGCTTCAATTTAAATTTCTCTAAACTCCTAAGAATACTTATCATTTAGGAATTCTTTTATCCAATTGTGTACTTTTCTATGATTTATCTTTGTTAGAGGAAATAAGAATTTCCAAAACCCTCACAATCATTTTCTCCTCTACCATAACTAACATGTGATCCCATATTCCCATTACTTGTTGGAAGATATCATTCCAAAATATTTCTCTTGCCTTTATGAGAGACATATTGCTCTTTAATTTCTCCTCTAACTCCTTAATTTCATCACAGGTTGTTTGATAGTTTTTAGGAGGTCGTGATGCACTTTCTTTAGCCATATTTAGTTGCCTCTATTTTAAATTTAACTAATCCTTTCTGTCATCCAAAATTTTATGTATCTTCCTTATTTCATCCTCTAAAATATTCATTCTAGTCATGACACTAGTAATCTTATCATTAGGGTCTTCAACATCTAGTTGCAACATAATTGTGCAAACATGTGAATCTAACATTTGTTGTAGGCCTACCTTCATCTCTTTCAAATTTTCCACCTCATTATCTCTTTCCATCATATCCTAGGTTATAATTTCTTTTTATTTTCCAATTTGAGCTACCTTTGGGACCATGACATGTTCAATTGCAGGAAACTTCAGCTTTTTCCTTAATACCTAGATTTCTGACTCTAGTCCTTGTAAAATCTTCTAGACAGTTGGATTTTCTTTAGGATTTACTCTGAGCTTCATGATTAATTTCTTCAACTTCTCATTCTTAGTGTATAAGGCTTGTGAGTTAGCCTTCTCTAACTTCAACTAATTAATGCCTTTTCCCATTAATGCCTCTTCCTTTTTGCTACCAATGAATTTTTACTCAGATCACTCTAAATGAGCTCTCCAGTTTACTTGTGTAGATTAAATTTATATTGAAATTAAATTTATGTTCCATTTATAGCCAAAATTTTAGTTTTAAATCCAATTGTATAAGAAAATTCTAGTGTATAAGGATGTGTGAAATAAAGGTTCAACTGATTTCTCTCCAAATCCATAGTTGGAAACAATCTGGTTTGATATTCTAAAACTGATTGAGATTCCAGTTGAGTAGAAACATTTTTCCTAATCTTTATACTCCTCTCTTCAATTTCTCATAAGACTCCTTCAATATAGTAAAGGAAATTTTGCCACATTTTTCATGAAGATGAGAGGAAGGTGCACATCTTACTTCTCCCAGTTGTAGCTGGAAACTAGCTCTAGTAGAAGGCCTTTCTACCAAAGACTCAAATTTTGTTTCCTCCCTCTGATTTTTTGGTTTCTTTGAATCATAGGAAGTTTCAGCATCCGAATCAATGGCATCTTAAACTCCTATTTTTAATCCATTTTCTGTAGGGTGAGGAGTCTCAACCTCAATCCCTTTTTATGCTTGAGACAAACCACCATTTTCAAGTTTTTCAATATCAGGCCTTGGTTCATGAACATATGGTGCATAAGAATATTCCACTCTTCTCTTTGAAATAACCTGATAATGATCATAAGACCACTTATCCCCTTTTTGAAATTTCATCTCCTAGATAATTTTATCTACCTCTTCTATAGTTTTCTTGTTATTGACAATAAAAATCCCAACAGTCTTAGGCAACTTGAACAAATATCCCTTATTGGCTAGAAAAAAATCACTTGGTATACATTTATACTTTTTCTAATGAAATTTAATGCAAACAGTCTCCATAGGTACAAAATATGGTAGTATGTAAGGGGTAACTTCTGCTCCATACAACTTAATTTTTGTATAATATTCCAATGAAAACTAATCACCCACTTTGACATCTCTACTCATCTATAAAAAAATACTGTGATTTTGGCAAGATGCAAGGTGGAACATAGTTGTTAATAATGGTGTAGACCACTAAAATGAAAGATGAAATAAAATAGGAAAAACCTTCATAATTAGGATGACTTATTACAGCCTCAGTCTAATTTATCATTGATTGTTTCTTCTTATGAGGTTCCATTATGTTTAAGCCTAAATGCATGAATTTCTCCACAAGGACATATAGGAAAAAATAAATCAAAAAATAAGGGAATATGAAACAACCTGTGAGATTGAAATTCAGCAATTGAGAATTAACTAAGCCCTCCCAAAATTCTGGTATATTCAGAATTGCATTATGTTGCATAACCAAATGGAACATCCTTATGGTTGATCGATTAACAAAAAAAGTTTCATGTTTTCCAAGAACCTTGAAAGTTTCTTTTAAAACATCTTCTAATTCTTCATCAAAATGATCTAGAGGGAACATGGTTGGCTCTAGATACAAATTACTCCCAGGTGGCATAATATGGAAAGAAAATTTGGCATAATCTCCTACAAACAATTTTTGGAAAATGACCACAAGGGTTTCTTCAGAAAAAGAGGTATAATGTTTAGACTATGCAAAATATAAGGCTTGTTCAATAAGCAATGCAGAAACCTAAAATGTGTTTTCTCCAAATGAATTCATCACATGACATTTATGAGGATAGAGGGAAGAGGTTAACTAGGTAATGAATTTAGGAAAAGGGTGTGTTTGGGGAATCATTGCAGCTAGCAGATCAGATTTAACAACCCTAGAAAACACTTCCGGCTCTAATTGAATAGTTGGGACACTGTGATATAATTCCATAAGATTTAATGTGCAAACGGGATCAAAAACATCTCTCTATATGTCCACAAATGGAATATAGGTTGCAGAACTTTCCATTGAAATTTTCTTTGACATTTTGGGACAATTAAAAAATGTCATGCAGTGGATAAATACATGTGAACTATTAAATGACATCGGATTTTGAGTTGGCAAGCTGGCAAGTGTTAGTGGGCATCAGTACCCTCTAGATCAATCAAAAAATAAAATGATAGGTGAAAAAACGAGTTTTTATAAAACAATGGGGGGGGGAATGGAATTAATCAATGCTAACAAAATGTAGGACGTGCTGACATAATGGTGATGTGAAGAGGGATGATGGGGAATAATGAGGTGGCAAGGTGACGTGGGAGGTGACATATGTGGTGGCGGGGTGACACAGTGACATGGGAAAATGATATCACGCTTTCTTGCCACAGTCATGGTGAATACCGCTTACCACTCATAGGGGCACCTATGCTGGTAAGTAGTTCCAAAATTAGTTGATGTTGGGTGAGATCCAAACCATCGATCTTGTCGAAAGTGGTTTCTCGCTAAACTCCTATGGGGTCACCCATCCACATAAGCGTCAAGCTCTTAGTGGTATCGAGTTTCTCCCATAGGGGAGTCTCGATTTTGTGAATGACATCGCACCCAAAACATGCATTTCCTTTAACCTTATTTCTCTGTCATGAGAGAAGATAACTAATCATTAAATTTATTTTTCTTTTGAACCTACACCATCCTCAAAACCAGATTAATCCCTTTTTTTTTAACAAACCACCACAAAAATAATTGCAATCCTTTTGTTTTTTGAATTTTCTTTAAACATATTTCTAGTGGATTCACATTTTCTAGGGGAAGTCAATTGTTATGGGTGTCACCTTTTCTAGATATTATTCAATTTCTTTGGAGTCCCTACGGGGATGAGGGAACATCCCTAGAAACTTATTTTGTCCATACGGTACCAACTACTTCGGTTAATATTTTGGTCCAAGAGACTATCCTCTTAGTGCAAAATATGTTCCTAGAGGTCCATAACCTTTTATGAGTCCCTTACCATTGGGGGTCCACCCCTTGCAGGAAATAACCCTTATGAGACTACCATGGGTACTATCGATAAACCCTCTATTAACCCTATTTTCTTAAATACCCTTTCCACTTTTAGAAGCCATGTTATGGGATGATCAAAAAATCCATTTTAGATGTGGGGTCACCCTCTTCTCCAATTCCGTTCAGTCACCCTTTTTATAAACCCTTCCATTACATGATCTCTTAAAGTTAAGGAATGATCCCATGAAGAATAATTCTACATGGCTTGTTTTTCCACCTAAACTAGTTATTGATATCCTTGAATTTGATAGTTGGATAATACTTACAACACATATAACCACTTATCACTTATGGTGCTCATCTAAAGCCTTCATGGATGATAATATCTGGATGCGACTATTATGGAGAGATCTTACTGGTGGTGTTTCTAAATAATACATCATTTTAAAAGTTTTTCCTATGATAACTTGATGTCCTTATAATGATATTTTATTAATCAATATCAAATTCTTGTTGAGTACAAAATGGGGACATACATACTCACCAAATTATATTAGGACACCTCCAATGACATATCTAATCATATCCATGAGTGGAGATGAAGGTGAAGTTTGTTCAGAATAAAGTTACCTAATGATTTAGTGTGTGCATGGTTCACCAAGTGACTCTTTCCATGAATAACTGAATATGCAGCGAAGGTAGGAGTACAAAACAAGGAAAAAGTTATTATGCATTCCCACAAATTGGACTTGATCTATTCTCAAATGGAAACTCTATATGAAATCATCCTAATTCTCCTCAATTATCAAATGGAATTTTAAATCCAAAGCCAAGATCCCATTCTAATGGTTTGGTGGGATCCATAACCTTAGGAAACAAAGACTAATTATCTAATTGGATGGGTCAAATGGACATTTTTTATAGTGCCCCACCTACTAATCCTACCACCAAAAATCATAGTTCTCCCATTCATACCTTCAAGGTAAATTAAATTTAGTCCACACCCTTGAAGAATTATAAATAACCTAAAGGTAAAAGCAAGAAAACAATTCCAATAAACCTTGTAACACTAAATAAGGGGCACCTAAAATCCCATAACCTCTTGGGGTTGCATGAAAGAAAAAAAAAAAAAAAATCCTTACAAGATGTTTGGGGAGGATCATCCTAATTATGAGTTTTTGTGGATGGATGAGATCCATCGATACTTATCACAACAAAACATTGCTCGCCAACATGTTTTCTTGATGAATTAATTTCCACTCTCGTAAAAAAATATGGTTGTGAGCCTTCAACCTAGTCAGCACGGGAGGTGGGGAGGGAATCCTCATTAGAGAAATTTTGAGGTAAAAAATGGACCCCAAAACAAAAATGTACAACAAAAATTGACTTTATAAGAACCAATAAGATTCAATATGATGATGTTAACCATGGGGAATTCAAATCGTATTTTCAACTTATATGCATATGATTTTACTCAAATTTTGAGTGGGGGCATTCAATGGATGTGGAATTTAATTTTCCATCCAAGGAGTACCCATGTTGCATTCTTTTGATGGACCCTACTACACCAAAAATATGAAATACATTAAAAAATGTGGCTGCAATCATGTTTCTTCATGTATTTCACATTTTTCATCTAGTAGGGTCCAGGAAAAGTATGAAACATGGGTACTCCTTCGATGCAACACTAAAATATGCATCCAATGAATTCTCCCACTTGTAATTAGAGTAAACTTGTAGGGAGATAAGTTGAAAATGTGAGTTGAAATGGTAGTTTTTTCTTTATTCCCTCCAAAACTTGAGGATATAATCAAATCTTATTTTATTATTTCCACTATTATTTTATAATATTCCTTAGGAGGCCCATTTTAGCCCTAAAAAATTCTCTAATGTCCACATATTTCCTTATGATCCAAAAAAGAAATATTTATGGCATATGAATTGATCCATTTCACTACTATATCAAAAAATTATGATAATCCGAAGAGTGTTCCATCCACTTCATAACATGTGATCCCTAATAAACTATATGGACCCCTTCACATTGAAAATACATCATTTGGTGTAATGTCAAAACATCCAAAAAGTGCACTTAGAAATATTAAACATAACTTCAAAAGATGACACATTACCCTAATGTAAGTCCCACTCACAACTATAACATTGTTGAGAGTCTAGCTCAGACACTCATTACCATGTATGTTGTTGAATTTTTGCAAAGTTTTCTCATTCAATGCAAAGATATCCTCACTAACATTGGTGGAGTAGATCCCTAAAATTTGGATCTCATCAACGTCAATCCCATATCATGTAAGCCTCATATTCCATATCATCTAGCCTTCTATATAATGTTTCATGTATCTGGAAAACATGTTCAACATATAGTCTTATATGAAGGGGATCTACCTCTATTATTGGTTTCTCTCAGTATTTCCACAAGATTTCTGCAACCGCAATAACCTCCTTCAATTATCAACCTATGGTTCATGCAAAATTAAGAGAGGTCAGCACTGCATGTGCATATCACACTTTCATCTTCCTATTCTTACTCCATTTTATGTGGGTGAAAGAAAGAAATGAAAAAACTTCAAATGACCAAATATCTAGGTAAGCCATTAGTTCTAAGTTGTATAAGGTAAATCGAAATAAGAAAACATATTCTACTTTGGTGGAAAGTAAATGACAGAAACGAAATCTATTCTACTTGAAGTAATGTAAAGAGAAAATATTATATTAATTTTGTAGAATGGAAACACTCCTCTAATATTCCTCTTTAGGAAATAAATCAAACCTTTTTTAAAGTAAATTCCAAGAAAAGGAATATAATGTAGTTGCAAAAATCAACTTCAAGAAACAAGCATTGTGAAAGCTAAATGGAAACTCTATTGAAATATATATATATATGACCTTAGAGTATTAATAGGCTATTCTAAGACATAAATCTACTTCTACCATGAATTTGGAGTGAATCTGGGCAAGGGAGAGGTTTGAAAACATACTACTATAGGAAAATTTGTTTTTCTATAGGGAACTATGAGCAATCTTGTCTATCAAGTTAAAATTCAAAATTTGTAATATTCCCAAATTTTCACTTGATATTTGGAATATTAGATTTCTTAACTTTCTTAATAAATTAAGGAAATAAAGGGGTGGAGGGACCCCTAATCCTCAATATGAATAAATATCAACTTTTGTGTGTGTGAATGTGGATTAATTAAGCCTAGATCTACATAAGGAGGTAGTTGAGAAACTACTAATGTGAATGGAAGAAGAGATCATGTCTCATTAGTGAGATAGATCATGGAGGTTGACACAGTCAACTAAGATCTTGGAAAATATCAAACAGAAGATCATGGAGCATTCATGATAAGATGATGGTGAAATTTGTGCAATTAATGCACACATGATGGAGAGGGTGTACATTGCACCTAGGCACGATGGATGAGTTGGATAGACAACATAGTCAAACATGGAGGTTCTTGTCCACATGCACAACGCAGTTTAGATGAGGGCCAAGGCATGGGAAGGCTCAAACATTATATAAAGAAGATGAAGGCAATAATGAAGGAGGCTATTGATTATTGATTTTGAGGTATGTTTAGATCTGGAATTTTCATGTGATATTCCATTGCTTTCTTGGGTTGTTTAGCAAAGATTACAAGTGTTGTTTAGCACAGGGTGTTCCTAGTCAGGAATCCATCCTCTTTCATTGAGTGATCTCTTGGAAGAGAGTTGTACTTCCTTCTACATCACGAATTGGTGCCACTTATATTTTCCTAATTTCTGCAGAACATTCATATTCAGAAATTGCAGATTTCTGAAGATTAGTTTGGTAGGTGGAGGTTGTCTTTAGTATTTCAGCTGGAGAACTAGTGAAGGTTTATTCCTATCAACTTGGGGTTAAATATCATCATTCCTAGATCTTCATATTAGATCTGGCATCAGGCCAAAATTTATTAACCTCCTAGCAGCAATAACCCCTTCAGAAATTATGCTATCCATTTTGCATATCCAAAAGGAGGAAGGAAGTTGCTAGCATTTCAGCTAGTAATCCTATGAGGGATCATCCCCTCACCTTGCCATCAGTATTTCCATCACCCTGGAGTTTATTTTGTTAGCCACCTATAAAAATTTGTCATATCAAATGGTGGCTAGATCATTTTTTTAAAGCCTTTAAGAAAAAAATTTATGGCCAAATTTGTAGTTCTTAAAGTCTTATGAAGATAACTAATCCTTTAGTTAATCTTCACTATTGTTTCCCTCATAAACCTGAAAAATCTGTTGTTTGCATGAAGAATAAGACTATTGAATAAACCCATTTTCCCCTTCATTTTACCCCTCCTTTCACTCATAAAATGACCCCATTTTCATCCCTTGTTCTCCATGAAAATCCCTCCACAAGCCTCATTCAAACTTCAAAATCACTTAAAAACCCTTTTAAACCATTTGGGCTCCTTCCATTTGGTTTAAAATCTCCTTTCCCTTCTACTAGAAACAATATTTCGGCCTAAAAACACTGTTTCTAAGGCCTGAAACAATCTAAAAACATTTTAAATGTCTTTAGCCCCTAAGGGCTTAACCCTGGTGAACCCTTTGTTCCATAGGACCTTAAGCCCCACAACCGGGCGCTTATAGGGCCTAAAAACCTTTAAAAAAACCCCTGTCGGAACCCTTTTTCTTCATTACCTTTGTTATTTTATAAAACCCGATGGTTTGAGCTTTCGGTGGATATCCACCGTTGATCGTTACAGATCAACGGTCGTTGTTAAACCTGATCCCTGCCCTTACCTTCTCCTCTACTCATACTACTCTGCGCCATCGTTAAATCCTGATCGTCCATTTCTAAGATCCGACGATCAGGATCAAACCCGATCTCCGCTCTCAACTTTTCCTTAGCCCATCTAACTCTGCCCCAAGAAGTAATCTAGACCATTCATCTAAAAAAATCAACGGTCGAAATGAAATCCAATAGGCCCAACTTCTGTCGCGACCTACCTTCGCATCGTAAAACAACCGCCCAGTCAAATCATGACACGTGTACTCCACTAACTCCCCAACCCGCATCTTCCTCCGTTGCGTGTGATCCGCACCATCGGATCTCCTAGCTCCGACCCGACGGCTCACAATCAGTTTCGCGGTTTTTTTTGCATCCAAAGTTTAACATCGAAAATTTACATGAAAAAAGTGGTTTTGGAGGGGACACGTGTCAGCAGGTTTGTGGTATCATGTTTTTTTGAAAAAATTTGGAAACTGCTTTGGAGAAGTGCGAAACCAGCAGTGTTTCCCCGCAAACCACTCCCCCCAATACATTTCTCCATTTAATCCTAGCCGTCGATCGATCTGATCTGACGGTCCTAACTTAACGCAACCCCAAGCCATCGCCCTTCCCTTTTTTATCCTGAAAGCTCCATTATCCAATCTTAACCGTCCATCATTTAGATTGGACGGTCCCAGTTTAAACTTCCCCCAATCTTTCACCTTATGTCTGCTCCCTCCCAAACGCTTCATTGAAAAATCTCCGCCATCCATTTCATAACATCCGACGGCTCAGATCATATCCTCGTCTCAATACATATGCCTCCATCCACCTGCCGAAAGAACTTATCGGGCAATCTCCGTCGTTGGATTCCCTAATCTAACGATTCTCATTCAAAGTATGCCCAAACTCCATTTAAACCCTTTTTCGCTTTCGAATAAATTTTTTCTCCCTTTTTATTACATTTTTCTCCATTTTCGATATGACTTTTCCCTCTCTGCATTATTAAAATCCCGATCAATCTCAACCGTCCATCTTTTCCATCGGATGGCCCGGACTTAAAACTGACCATCATTCATTCGACCGACTCCCAATTAACCCCATTAAGAGATCTGAACCATTGGTTTTTCTCATCCAACGGTCGCGATCTAATCTCGCCCCCAAAGCAGTCTAACCTATCTTTTCACGGGTTTTTCTTAATTTCGCTTGTTTTGTGCAGATTTATAAGGTTTTTCCATTATTCTAAAGAAGAAATGAATGGTCAGGGATGATGATCCTCCAGGCCATTATCCATGAAGACAAATAATCTATAGGGTTCCTACCATGATTTTTCTATGCCTCATGAGAATTCTAAAGACATAAAGCCCTATACGCGCCTACAAGAACAACAAGACACAATAAACCTTAACTATATAGAGAGTATCAGTGTCAAAGGGTGAGATCACACCAGAAATCAATGTTTAAAGGATTTAAACACAATGATTGAAGGATTAAGGCATAAATTTGATTATCAAAGGCCTAATCCACACAGTTAAAGACTGCATGAAAACCAGAAAAGAAGATCAAAGCCTAATCAGGCCTAAAACACAGATCAAAAGCACATTAAAGGTGTTTTAGGTAAAAACAAGCAGATCTATCAATCTGAGAAGCATCTACTGCCACATCATAGGCGAATTGAATCCTCTCCAGCTACCAAAAGCCACCTGCAGCCTCAAAGCAATCAAAGAAGGAATATTTATTGCCTCTTTTCAAAGATATTTTCCTAAAGACAACTGAACAGTTATTACAAACCAAAGGAACTTATTACAACTGTCAGCAGAGTTATTATAAGGATAAGAAATAGCCTTGAAGTCAATTTTCTCATCCATTAAGCCTAAAAAATAGAACAAAGTTATGAAGTATATTTATAGGTAGAATGCATTCCTGCCTTATGCCTTGCATGGTTTTCAAGGCTAGGAATTGCATTGATTATAGAATTAATGATACTTGAACCCTAGAAACTCTTCCAGCTCCTCATTTTCTTATAAAATCTCATTGAGGAGCACATTGCAAAGGGTTGGTCTCTAAATATCTGTTGCATGTAAATAGCTTTCTGAAGATGCTGTAAGCTCTGTTTGTAATTGAGGATACCTAAGTTGAGATGAGAAGTTTGAAGTTGTAGAGACCCACTGGACCTGATGATTGTAACTGGTTTAAAGCATCAAATACAAGATGATTTATGGGATCCTGGTCTATGTCAATGGTGATGTTTTTCTTATTGTAAATTGTTATTTTATTTTTGTTTCCATTCTGTCCATTTTCTCTGATAAAGAACAACAAATATAGAGCTAGGATTTACTGTCAAAAGTACCCTACTCTCACTGATAAGCTTTATCTCCATGTTTTCTTCGAATTGTTTATTTAAGAATGATATAATACAGTCCAAATAGTTAAGGAATGTTGGTGTTCCCATGTCTTACTGTCTAAACTTTAAACATTGTTCTTGAATGTTATTTTCAGTTTATGCTAAGTAAAGTTGAACTAGGGAAGTCTATGGTTAGCCTTATCCTCTATTTTTATCTCTAAAGGTTGTCTAAAAGTTTCCCTTAAGAGTATGTTGAAAGCAGGCTAGTTTCAAAGTACTTACCTGATCTTAAACTACTTTTTGTGTTCATCATGAATGTTTCTCCTTTGAATATGCTGAAAGCAGGATAGGTTCAAAGTCCTTACTTTATCTTAACCTATTATTTATGTTTTTAAATGTTTTCTATTGAAAGTGCATCGAAAGCAGGCTAGTTTCAAAGTACTTACCTGATCTTAGATAACTTTTATGTCTTTCTTATGTGTATGCCAAAAGCAGGATAGTTTCAAAGTACTTACTTGATCTTAGGCTGCTCTTTGTTTCCTTCATCTGTTTTATTTCCATTTATTTTTGTCTCATTCCATAACATCAACTTAAAGAGATCCTTTGACATAGATGACTTGCCCCATGGACCACTCTTGAACCTTGCTGTTTCAATAAAATCCTACTATGACTCCATAGCCCAATGGATTAAAGCTGCTCCTTGCCTACCTTATTATCTGAATCATTCCTTTACTTTCATACACCTTCACCCTTCATTTAGAATTCCTTCACCTTCACATATCTTTGCCCAACCAAAACAAACAAAACCTTGTTCTTCATAACTAGCCTAATATCACATTTCAAGCCTTAAAGATCACATCTTTAAACACACTTATAGAGAGATCCCTCTCTGGATTTAGGAGGGCTAGATCCCAGAATCCCAAAGTGGTTCATATGTAGGCTTTTCAGTTTTTATTTGACAATCTTGCAAATTACAGAGACCTAACATATTGCAGCATATTTCAGTAGACATAGAGCCTCTCTTTCCCTTACAGCGCAGTTTTTATGAGAAGTTGTGCTGCAGTAGCTGCAATCATCATTGGAGGATTGAGAAGCGAGATCTAGAGCTTCTAGCTTGTAGATCTGAAGAAGGGATCAGTCCTTCAAGCTTAGATCTGATTGTGTGACATATTTCATCCATCTATTTGTCAGATCTAGCTTCATATTTGTAATCCCAGCAGATAAAGGATCAAGCCCTAGGAGGGTAATCTTCCAAAGTTTTAGATCTAGAAAATCCTTTCTGGGTTATCTTGGGAACCCATCACATTGGCCAGATCTTGAACTTGGCATCATCAGAGATCCAGATTTTCGTAGATTTGGATTTTCCTTTTCATCCTGCAGTCAGTATTCATATTCTGCTGAAGGGACAACGTAGTATTTTCTTCCAGCAACTCTCCAGTTACGCAATTCCTATCGTGGCATGTTTACAGGGTGATTCTAGGCCATCTCTTTGGCTAGATCTACTCATATTTTGTACATTGTGTAACTGAATCTTCTCCTATATAATCAAATGGCTCAGCTTCTCTGCTTCTTTGTAAACTCTGATGTTGTCTGAGATTTAATGTTTACTTAGTTGCAGTTCTTATATTTTGTTTAAGTATTACTGCATTCTCCCTTTTGGGATATTACAGTGGTATTAGAGCATGAACTTTGGCTCAGCTTGTGGACACTTCATATTTTATAAAAAAAAAGAGAAGCAGATAGATGAGGTCTATCATGAAGGAGGATAATTTTTCCACTCCTCTCTTTATATCCATGCAAGATCTCTCCAAGGAGGTATATCAAATTAAGAAGGAAAGGCAAAGGAAGGATCCAAGAAGAAGATTTGAAGAGGAAGGTCTAAGCACTTCCTATTAGTAGAAAATAAGATCGGGGAATCATAGATATCCTCATAGATCTACTATGCCCACTTTTTTTGAAGAAGGCAAGAGGTATAGAAATGAAGAAAGAAGATAACCTGAGACTCATGAGACTCTCAGTTTGTACCTTGAAGAGTACAAGGAACAGTCTAGAGCATTGAAATAAAGCCTAACTCTCCAAGAATTATTTAAACTCAAGGAAGAAAGAAGATCCTAGCAGCAATATAAGGAAGAGGCTTAATAGATTCTATTTGCCTACATTTTATGGGTATTCTTCAAGAAATGTTAAGGCTTTGAGGAAAGAGTTAGATTCATTTTTAATGCTACATATTGTGGCTGAAAAAGAGGCTGTCCAAATTGCAGCACTTCATCTCTTAGGTGAAGCCAATTTGGTGGTTTAGTCACATGGAGCATGCAAAGGTGACTAAATATTCATTTTTTTTCACAAGTTAAGGAAGAGGTTTGAAGTGAAGAAGAAAAAAATGGGCTACAAAGAGACATTTCCTAAGGAAACAAAGGAATATGTCATTCTTGTCACTTTGGACAAGAATTCACTACATTCACCACCAGTTGCAAAAGTACTTACATCTGGAGAAGAGACACTTGCAACTTCACAAGATAGTCTTGAGCTCTTAACACATGGAGTCCCATGCATGATTCAGGAGATGCATGAGGAAGAGGAGGAAGATTCCAATGCTGGTACGTTGGTAGAAGAGTAGCCATCTCTCTTACCAGCAGTTGGAGACACCATTGTCCCGGTTGGAGGAACTCTTGTGTTTTGTAAAGAGGTTCCCACACATCAGTTGATCCAAGGTATGCATCCACATTCATCACCTACTTTTTAAGTATATCTTATTGAAACTTTTGGGGACATGCCATTAGGGCCAATGCATAACCAATGGTTAGAAAAAAATGTTGATTTGAAGTAGAAAATTATAACAGCATAGAGGACCCTTGATCTAATTAAGGAGGATATGAAAATCTAGCCCAGTTTGTCATGGATGACTACATTCAACCTCTTGAGTTGAAGTGTAGAGTTTCAAAAGAAGGGATGAGCATGATCCTAGGTACAATGACTGGTTATGAGATCAGTATTGTAACTTGCTTTGAGACAGTATATGTACTATCTTGCAGATCTACAACGTTTTCACTTAGTAGCAGTGATAATGATGAGGCCCCATTATTCTTGGAGAATTCTGAAGGTACCTTCACTCATGAAGCAATGGAGGATAACATGATGAATGGTAGACATCTTGAGATGAGAAATATTTTCTCCTTTCTTGATGATACTTTCTCAATGGGAATCTCACAGCTCAAAGAGATACTTCTACCTGCGGTAGATCTAGAACCTCTTTGGTTTTGGAAGGCCATGGATGAGAATAAGGTATCATTAAGAGATCTCATGGGAGGTGCACTTCAACATTTCATGAAGTGAAAAGTTCTTCATCAGTTTGAGGAGGTTGGTGTCCTAGAATGGGAGGATACCAAGTATTTGCAGAATGAGATACATCATCCAAATTGGGATGAATGGTTGACAGTATGGAGCAAGGGGTTGCCAAAACACTTTTAGATCTATGATATAGGCCAACAAGAAGCATGGTTGCTCTGGTTACTCTTGGGTGAGTATGGCTACCACTTAAGAAGTCATATTTTACTGATTCATGCCTTATATATCATTGGTATAATGCATAATAAAAAGGCACATCTACTTTGGTTGTTGAGGAGAGAGTTTGGACATCACATGTTATTTCTTATGTCCTTATATTTACTCTTTTTTGGGATATGTCTCATGTATTTACATGTATTTCTGTTTGGGATGTATCTCATGTTCATGTATGTACTTGGGGTTGGGATAAATTATAACTCTCACATGATGTGGCATAAAGGAGCTTGTTTGTATTATGTTGATGAGACATCTCACATATCCATTATTTTATTGTTGCTCCATGACTTTCATCATGATAATGCAAGGAGGCAACGAGAATCCTTGTTTCTTTGGTTACTATTGGGATATTATGGGTTGAATTCTTCCCATACATTGCATGACATTGTTGGAGGATGGCAGCAGGAGGCCTTACAACATTGGCTTATGTTGGGAGATTATGGTCATTGTACATGGTATGATGATGATGTGATGGGGCAGCAAGATGCCTTATTGAGGTGGCTTCTCTTGAGAGAATATGGCCACTACATTTGGTACAATGATGATGTGGTGTGGCAACAAGAGGCATTGTTGAGATGGCTGATTTTGAGGGAGTATGGCTCTCATATTATCATTGATGATTTGGCTTGGCGACAAGAAGCATTGTTGTGGTGGCTTCTTTTGGGAGAGTATGGATCTCTTACTTGTTTTCATGATGATCTAGCATGGTAGCAGGAGGCTTTGTTGCATTGGCTGTTATTAGGAGAATATTTTTTGACATTTTTTATGTTTTCCCATATGTCTCTACTTATTTTTTTTCACTATGTTGATGTGATTTTTGATTCCTACATGCCAACATGGCTAATGATGTGAGCATTGATGTATATAATCTACTCTATGTATCATGGGTTGGAAGGATAGTTCATGAGTTGGGAATTTCTAATTTGTGAATGAACTACCTTATCTTATGTATCTCATGTATAGAGGAGAACTTTTATCATCATATGGTTACCATTTGGAGATTCATTGATGAGGAAGGGTATCTAGCTTTTTAGTGGGAGGCCATTCTAGAAATTCTAGAGAGGCAGCTTTGGAGCTAGACATGCATAGCACATTGTGATAGATGGGAATGCCTTCCACTTGAAGATGCCATTTGGAGGGAGGATGTTTGCTGTAGCATCCAATTTTGTAGTTGCTTGAGGACAATCAAAACTTTGTCGTGGAGGATTGTAATATTCCAAAATTTTCACCTGATATTTGGAATATTAGCGTTCTTAACTTTCTTAATGAATTAAGTAAATAAAAGGGTGGAGGGACCCATAATCCTCAATATGAATAAATATCCACTTTTTGTGTGTGAATGTGGATTAATTAAGCCTAGATATACATAAGGAGGTATTTGAACAACTACTAAAGTGAATGGAAGAAGAGATCATGTCTCATTAATGAGATGGATCATGGAGGTTGACACAGTCAACTAAGATCTTGGAAGAGATCAAACAAAATATCATGGAGCATTCATGATAAGATGGTGGAGAAAGTTGTGCAATTAATGCACACATGATGAATAGGGTGTACATTGCTCCTAGATATGATGGATGACTTGGAAAGACAACACAGTCAAACATCGAGGATCTTTTCCACATGCACAACGAAGTTTAGATGAGGGCCAAGGCATGGGAAGGCTAAAAAATTATATAAATAAGATGAAGTCAAGAATTAAGGAGGCTATTGATTATTAATTTTCAGGTCTGTTTAGATCTGGAATTGTCATGTGATATTCCATTGCTTTCTTGGGTTGTTTAGCGAATATTGCAAGTGCTATTTAGCACAGGGTGTTCCTAGTCGAAAATTTCTCCTCTTTCATTGAGTCATATCTTGGAAGAGGGTTGTACTTCATTCTACATCAGGCCTTGATGCCACTTATATTTTCCTACTTTTTATAGAACATTCATATTCAGTAATTGCAGATTTCTGAAGATCAGTTTGGAAGGTGGAGTTTATCTTCAGTATTTCAACTGGAGAACTAGTGAAGGTTTATTCCTATCATGTTGGGCTTAAATATCAGCATTCCTAGAGCTTCATATCATATCTAGCATCAGGAAAAAATTTATTGACCTCCTAGCAGCAGTAATCCCTTCAGGAATTACGATGTCCATTTTGCAGACCCAAAAGGAGGAAGGAAGTTGCTAGCATTTCAGCTAGTAATCCTTTGAGGGATCATCCCTTGACCTTGCCATCAGTATTTCCATAAGCCTAGAGTTTATTGTTACAAATTTCAGCAGGCATAGAGCCTCTCTTTCCCTTACAGTGTAGTTTTTATGAGAAATTGTGTTGTAGCAGCTGTAATCATCATTGGAGGATTGAGAAGTGAGATCTAGAGCTTCTAGCTTATAGAACTAAAGAAGGGATCAACCCTTCAAGCTTAGATATGGTTGTGTGACATATTTCAGTGATATACTTGTCAGATCTAGCTTCAGATATTGAATCCCAGCAGATAAAGGATCAAGCCCTAGGAGGGTTATTTCCCAAAGTTGTAGATCTGGAAAATCCTTTCTGGGTTATCTTGGGAACCCATCACACTGGCCAGATCTTGCATCTTAGCATAATCAGAGCTCCAGATTTGCATATATATTCATTTTCCTTTTATCCAGTAGTCATATATTCATATTCTGCTGAAGGGACATCACAGTATTTGCTTCCAGCAGCTCTCCAATTACATAGTTCCTATTGTGGCATGTTTTCAAGGTGATTCTAGGCCATCTATTTGGCTAGATCTACTCATATTTTGTACATTGTGTAAATGAATCTTCTCCCATATAATAAAATGGCTCAGCTTCTTTGTAAATTCTGATGTTTTTCTGAGATTTAATACTTACTTAGTTGCAGTTCTTATATTGTGTTTAAGTATTACTGCATTCTCCCTTTTGGGATATTACAAAATTCCTTAATATAACCAGGTGAAATTGTTATGGGATCAATTTTTTAATTAATTTGAATGTTTTCAGACTTCAATCCAAGTGGAATTAACTCAAAATAGCTTCATTAACATGTTCTAAAATTCAACATAAATTTACTACTAAAACGATAAATTTCAGAACAATGAATTAACAAACTAATATATGTAATCCAATAATGAAAATGAATTTAATAAAATATGATAATGATGCATCACACTATTAATTATCTAAATAGTCTTAAAAAAAACTCATTTCAACCATTTAATAAATCTAACATATAACAAATGAAGCATCAACATTAAGTGCATAAATGGGGAATGTAGATAAACAAAAAAAATTAAAATAAGAAACGAAATGGTATAGTATGGTTCTAAGGATCCTAGGATGGACAAACCAAAGGATACTCAACTTCCTATGAAGGAAACTGAGCATTAGAATTTGAAAATAAAATTATCTTTAATTTTTGGAAACAAGTCAAGTACATCAATGTTGGAAATGAAAGTAAAACTGCTAAATAAATAGTGTTATTCTCAAAAATACCAAATATTCCTTCCCCCTAGAGGCTAATTTGACATAGTACTTATGAAATTTTAAGGGGAATAATCCTCCTTGAAAGAAGGGTTTCTTTCCCCTCCAAAATCCCTCAAAAAGTGGAACTTGTCCCCAACAACAAGAATCTTCATTAAATGTTGAGTTTCAGCTTCTCCTGTAGCAAGAAACAAGTCCTTATATTTTATTAATCAATGGATCTCTAGAATATATTCAATAATTTCATAATATCCTATTCATTTACTATCCATTTCCATTCCATATTGTAGTAGGGACAAAGTACCTAAATTATCTCATTTTATAGATCTTCAAAATCTGCCGAATATTCTCACAATATTCTACAAAATAAATCTTTTAGGAATAAAATATATGCTAATCATCTCTATACCTTCATAAGGACATATTAAATCTAAAAAATACATTATTAAGTGTAGAAGGAAAGACTAATTTTACCTAGGAAATGTTATATGGGACTTGATTTGTATCTAATTTGGAGGCCCATGAATTATGTCATCAAATTTTTGGAAGGATATTGGATCTCCAATCTTGTCACCAAACACATTTATGTTAAATTTCCTTGCTGGGAAAACTTTTCAACCTCAATGTGATTTTCATGCCTTTCCTATCGAACTCAAGGGTAAAAAAATATCAATCAATGTTGAAGTCATTGATTCCTCGTTATATTACAATATATTGCTAAACAAAGTTATTTTTATTCCATGATTGTTATTTTATCATTGGTCTTATGTGTTGTGATATTCCCTCTTCAAGGTAAGATGATCATTATCAACTAGTAAAACTCTTGCAATCCTAACTTGCATTTTCATGATATTTAATTAGTTCCTCTTATGGATATTTTCCTTTCACTTTTGGAATCATTGGAGGAAGTATGTTCAAAGACTCTTCATTGATGGGGACCTTTTCTATGAATCCACCTAAGTTTTCACAATTTTACAACTCTATAATCATGATAATATCAATCACTAGTGGATCCAATGGGCCCCGTGACCCTTGGGGGTTCCTTATTCATTTGACATAGACATTTATGGAAATCATATGCCCTTGAGCCCAATCAAACTTACTTACTAAGAACTTTAAATGATGACTATTCAACTTAAGTCATTCCTCCAATAAGATGTGGAGATTGATTCTTAGGGCCTTGCTCGCTTAGGCTATTTATCATTCAAGTCCTCATTAATTCCTTGATATCATGATTCCATATAATAAATACATCTTGGAAGCCATGCTAATCTATGATCATACTTTGGATGAATCACAACATTAATTATATTTTCCCCCTTATTTAGAAAATTTGAATAATGACTTAAAACACTTCATTTAAGATTTAAATGTCAATTGGTCCCAAGATCCTATCATGACACAAGATCTGTTCTTTTGAGGGGAACTATTAACTAATATATCCCACACCATCCCCATTTTTTTTTTTGAAACCTTGGATCATCAAAAACATCATGATAGGAGCATATTGCACCCTTGATGAGATAGATAGATACATTTCTCTTTTCAAATAATTCCATGAAATTTTCACTTGGTCATATGAAGAAATTCATGGTATTGATCCCTATATTATTGAGCATGAAATCATCGACTACAAAGGGACAAGCTAGTTACGAAACAAATCTAGTTATTTTACATACCAAAATTTTCTTCCATCAAGGTAGTAGTTGAAAATTTTCTCAAAGTTGAAAATTTTCTTTTCACCATGAAATAGGGTATCATTCTATTTATGTCTATTATAGGGATTTAAATAAGGCATGTCCAAAAGAAAACTATCAGACTTTTTTCATTGATTATATCATTAGTGAATATGCTAGAACTAATATATTTTCCTTCAAGGATGGATCTTTTGGCTATAATCAAATTTAGATAAAGAAATAAGATAAAAAAATATGGATTTCATTTGTCCTTGGAATACATTAATATATATGAAGTTTTCATTTGGTCTTAAAATTTCAAGGGACACTTTTCAATTGGCCATGTATTATCTTTTTCATAATAACAAGTGAATTTTGGAGGCATACATGGATGACATTTCTACCCACTCCTAACAACAGGTTGATCATCTAATCCATCTATGAGACATTTTGATGCATTTAAGCTACTACAAAAATCATTTGAATCCCCATAAATTCATATTCTACTTTTTTATGGGTTAGGCTTAATCATATCCAAGCATGGGATCATAGTTTATCCTCTTAAGTTGTGGCAATCATTAGTCTACCTCCTCCTACACTACTAGTCTACTTTAAAGTTTGCAAGTGAAGGTGAAATTATTATGTTGATTATTTGATAATTATGCCGAAATAATAGAGGGTTTCATGCATCGTTTCAAGAAGGATATACCATTTATGTGGCATGACCAAGAAAAATGATAATTTCATGCCTTGGAAAAGGTCTAAATGTTGCACCCAATATTAAGCCCTCCTAACTACAACTAGGATTTCATCTTACATATTGCATTCTATAATTAAATTTTAGGAATCATGCATGTCCAATAATATGAAGGGAAATATGAACGCGTCATCTACCACCTTAGCAAAGCATGACTAGGGGGAAAGCTTCACTATCCCTCCATTGAAAAGTTGCATTAGCTGTTATCTTTTCCATTCAACAAATTCAAATTTACATTATCTTTTGTAATACCATTGTAGTTTCTAACTCCAGCTCCATGAAGAATTTTCTCAATAGATATATGATTGGGAAAAAGTATTCCAAACAGACATTTATCTTGCAATAATTTTATTCGGAATCTGTAGCTACAAAACATCAGAGATATTTTCTTTTCAAATAAAATTTATTTTAATTTCTCTGCATTAGTGATGGAATAGTGGTTAGTGATTCATTTTTTGATGAGTCTTTATTTCTCATTAGTTCAATTGATCCATGGTATGGGGATATACTATTGTATCTTCAAACTCAATGATTTCGGCTTAAGTTTCACCACGATGACCATTGAAACATATGCCATACGACCAAAAAAATGTTGCATCCTTGAAGGTGTACTTTATTATTGCAGGCTTGATGTGGTGTTACATCAATGCTTAATTGATGATGAGTTTTAACATCCATTAAATTAATACCAAATCATAAAATGTGTCGGTCATATTTCTGATATTTAAGATCGGAAATTACTTAGAGGGGGGGTGAATCAATAATTTAATATTCTTTTATTTTTCTCATATTTACTTTACCATGCAACTAATAGTTCATTTTCATGCTCTATTTAATTCTTTTTTTAGGCATCAAGAATATAAATTTTTCAATTACTTATCAAGACTTCAAGATCATTCATATAGCATTAAGAAACAACACATGAAGACATAGGATATAATTGGAAACCTCCAAGGGAGAAAACCATGAATTTTAGGTGGAAAGTGATGTGAAGGAAAGTCACTACTCATTATTAGGTCATATTTTTGTAGGCTCCAACCTACAAGAGGTTACTACCTCAAAGGAAGCTCCAACTCCCATGAGTTTTCTGCAGGCTACAACCCAGAGGAGGCTCCTACCTTAATAGGGTACAAAATGTTCTTTTTCAAATTGCAACATATATGAGAACATAAATTTCTTAGTCACAACATCAAGTTACAAATGTTGGTTAGCTCATAGAATATTATGTTGTGACATTTATTGTTGAATTGTTTCTTCTCTTCCACTCTCTCTTTCTCTTATGTTTTTTCCCATCAACTTCCTTGTTCAGATTCCTTATCTTCAAAAAATACTCTTTTTCCATTCCATGTTGTACATTTTATAAGCAATCCCTATTGGTTGTTTGTATTCCTTGCGGGATATGAAGCGAAGCATTGTCTCTTGGGCTTACAAAAAAAATGCTCAGTTGTTTTATTTTCAGTTCTGAAAATATTTTTAATATAGAATGATGTTGTAACATCTCAATCATGAAATAATGATAGGTGACAAATCTAATTTTTATTATCTACATTTTCTTTTCAATGGAATATAGGTATTTCAACTTTTGTCTTAATATATTATGTCCCACTTGACAAAATTTATCCTCCATATTGATTAACATAGCATTTTCACTTCACATCACTTTTGGCCTTTCACAAAAATATCATTCAACATAAATTATCATCATTAAGGTTAATTACATCAGTGCCATATTTCCAAAAGTATTCCCCTTTGGAATTGGTAGGAAACATTTGTCCTCTCCCTTTCATTTTGAGAAGTGTCTTACTTCCTATAAGGGGGTTACAAATGTTTTATAATCTGAAATAAATAAATAAATCCTCAGCATCGATGTCATCCTTGCATCAGTGATTTATAAACTTTAATGCCTTGTTCTGTATAAACCTTGTTCACATTGTCATTGAATGAATTCTACTTCATATGGCTTGTTGGGGTTGCTCCAGTTTAAATGAATGTTTCTTCAAGATGAATACTACTATATATGTCACATAAAATTTGCTTCAAAATTTATTAGAACATTTTTGTGAGAACACTTGCTAAAAAATTTCAATATATTTGTTGGGAGAACACTTTGCAAGGAATTATAATTGCATGTGTATAAACAATAGGTTCCAAATAATGATTTCCAAATAATAAACACATTGTTGTGAGAGGTTATGAACACCTTAATGAAGAGTGAAGTAAAAGAATTAAATAAACATATAAGTTTCTTAGCTTCATAAAATATTCATGAATTACATAATCGTGCTTTGCTGGGATGGATAACATGCCAACTTCTGTGAAAACATTTCATAGGTCTACTCCATTGAATCCCTCATATTTAGTTAAATGTTCTAATAAATTATATGCTATCATGGATAAGATTATTTCTCTAATACATTCTTTCTTGCGGGACTCTAAATGACTTGAACAGGTATGCAGCACTAACCTCTTATCATTAGAGCTGGGATCCCTGCGAAGTAAGCAAACAAGGAAAGACTTTGTAGATCAAGGATCAATGCACACAACGCGAATTCTATTTTGAGTCATAGGGCATTTGGGGTGGGTCAAATCCCCTTATTATGTAATGGGATGGGATATTTTGTGAACGTTGGACTCCGCCCATCATTTTGGACCATGGTATTGTAAATGCCAAAGCTATATAAGGAGTCTATATAGAAGTTATAAGTCAAGTCAAAGTGGAATGATTCATTTGGATGTAAGATTAGTTTGAGTCAGACTCTGTTTTTGGGTTAGAGGAAAAGGCTCCTGCAACTATGTGCACAGACACCTTAGGAATTCTGCAAAAATGTGCACAAACCCCTAAAGTTGTGTGCGTAGGGTGCAAAGTGAATGTATGAGAAGGATTTGGATATTAAGGAAAGACTTGTTGAGAAATATTTGAGTTATATTGATATTTTTTTCTTTTACTTATTATTTCTAGATATTTATGTTGAAAAAGGGTTTGATCAGTAATTGAGTCACGTAGTCCTGTTTATGATTATTTACTCTGTTTAATGAAAGAATAACTAATATCGTGCAGCCTGAGATAAATTTCAACAAATGTGTTAAAATATGATGGTATTATTGATATATCTAGCCTGAAAAGCTCTTTTAAGAAGGAAAAGACCTAAATCCACATTCCAGTGTCCCCTTGGATGCAGAAACCTAGTTCTAGCACCCCCCTATATTTCCTTGAGTGAGACTTCGGCCTACACAAGAATATCGTTGTTGAAAGGGCCAGTAATAGTGAGTTTTTTTGGAATACACAGTCAATTTAAAACTGGGTCTAAGCCCCATCAAGGCAAAAAATGGTTTCATTTTTGATACCAGGATATGACAGAGGGATAGCTGGATGTGGAATCCATCTAAGGAAGAGATTGAAAATTGGGTTGATAAAAAAGAGCATGAATTTGTTGTTCAATAAAATGGAATTTCACGTATCTCTACTGAACATTGGCTACAGAAGTGTATCTATACAGATCACTATGATATATTTTTCGCATCATTTGCTAGCGACCTGTATGAGTGGATATCAATACTAGCAACACAGGTGGGTTATTTCAATAATAGGCCCATTGCATGGACCTCAGAGCTCAGTTAGAAGTTGAAAAGGATTGATAACAAGATCACAAGAGTTTTTTATTATTGGATAAAAAGTATCCTTGGAGGGTTCATCACTCAGTTCACGATCGAGAAATATGTGCCTTATATCGAAGCAGAGCACAAGTTCTTTAGAAACCATAGAGGTAAGTACTTGAATTCACTGAAGTTCTAGATTAAAATGCTATAGTATGAAAAGGGTATATTACGGATGCGCTAAGATTTATGTTTGAATAAAGAGAACCCAGTGCTATGTTGATCAGTAAGAGATTGAAAATAGGATAAGGTACTTATGTGGAAACTGAATATAAACCATTGTTTGAATCCGAAAAAGGAGAAAGAAACCCCGCTACTTCGTAAAGTGTGTTGGTAAGATATGAAAGTTAGCAAAGTGCTGAGGAAATTCTTCAACCTTCCACCCCCATCATCAATCCATTCCATTTTTTTTCCTTCACCTCCACCTCCCCCATTCACCATGGCCCAACCCCTGAAGATGCATGTGTTCAAGGGAACATATGATTCTGAACAATTTTGGTTTGTGGTAGAAGCGATATGGAGTTTGCAGAATGTTACAGATGTAAAGATGAAGGAAGAATAGTTGATTACATCACTGCAATATAGATCATTATCCTAGTACATGAAATATTTTACAAAGAATTCAAATTCTTCTTTGGCTATGACAAAGACCATGTTGAACAATGAATTCAAGAAACCAAAGTCACAGTCCCAGCGTATCACAGTGATCAGATAAATTAAGCAATTGAATATAGATTCAGTATGGGAGGTAGATCAGAGATTTAAGACACTGATGATCCAATTAGTTTCAAGATCCTAGATGAACAACATAGAGAATGGTTCATTGTTGTGTTGTTGCCTCATCTCAATCTACCATTGTCTCAACAAAATATTGCAACTCATGTTGAAGCACTGGAAATCGTGATGAAGCTTAAAGCATTTCCCATCTCTGATACAAGTATAAGAGTGCAACATATTATAACTCAATTGATGAGATTGCATATGGAGCTCCAGGATCTAAAGAATGTAAAGGAGGCTCACCCCAAGATGATAACGAAGGTATGGTGTATCAAATGCAAAGCAGAGGGTCGCTATAAATAACAGTGCATTATCTATAGAGATTATTTGAGCACCGAGAAGCTGAGTCCCTTGAAGCCTGGATGGAGTGTGAGGCAAATTGTAGGGCCTAGCGTATGGTGTAGCCTCTGTGAAGTTGTAGGCTATAATTCCACTGAATTTTTCTATCTATTGCAAAAATTTGTCAGATTTCCAAAGCAATTGTTTTGTAACTTCTGAAGTTTGATAGGGCACAATGAAGAACATTGTAAGAGTTATGACTTGATGATGCATAACAGTCCAGGTGCATATCATATGTAGGTAAAAGGGTGCAAATTTGCAGGTTTGTCAGCCGTACAAGGAGGTTTCCTATGTCGAGGGCGTGGCCAAGGAGGAGGCACAAGTCATGGATGAGGGCATATCATATGCTACAACTATGGACAGACTCAAAATTTTGCCAAGGATTGTTAGAATCCCACTACATTTTCATGTAAGTATTGTCAATATTTTTTTCATGAAGTCGAAGATTTCCCCATTTTGTTAGCTAAAATGAAGGAGAAGTGCAACCAATAGTCATGTCACAATATAAAAATGATGAGGGTTGAATCATGCCACATAGATCCAAGAATTAACGTAGTAATGTGCAATGGTGTGAATACCGGAGGAGACTACATAGAAGGAAGAAAGGTTGTGACAGAGAACTGGGTCAGGAAAAGTGAAGATAAAAATGTTGGATTCAATGTGTAGTGTGAGAAAGAGACGTGCATGGAAGAAAGAAAGAAATTTATGACCCCTAAAGCTTCACCGCCTATGATGTAGAGACAATTGTTTCCAATGGAAAACAATCCTAAGGAGAAGACCGAAGTAAAGGAATTGGATCATTCTATCTTGGCATCTTTCTTACAGACGTGTATGAAATTGCTGAGGGACCAAAGGGTTGTATAAGGGTTGAAGGAACTAATAGATAACTATGGTGGCAAGGAAAGGATGCAACTGGAACAATGCATAATAAATAAAGTATATAAGAACAAGAAGAGAACTAGTTGGGAGATGGGGTTGACTGCATAGATTAGAGATTATGAGATGGATCAAGTCCTTCTGGATCTAGGATCAAATGCCAAGATTCTACCAAAGAAGACATGGGAGCGAATGGGAAGGCCTAAGATGCAATGGTTGTCAATTTAGCTGCAGATGGTAAATCGATTGAAGATCATTCTTATGGGGCGATTGCAGGGGATTAGTGTAGATATTAATGGCACTGATGTGCTGGTCAACTTTGAATTGATTGACATTGTTGATGCCAATAACACATATATTTTTTTTTGGGGTTTAACTGGGCTTATGACAGGGATGTTATCGTCAACTTGAAGAAGCGAATGTTGGGAAAAATACTGAGAGGGGGGGTGAATCAGTATTTACTGCATATTCAAAACTTTTACTTTTTCTTGATTCTAAAACCCATACGCTACTTTTTTGAGACAGACTCGCGTATATACGTGGATACCCTTTACGAAACTCACGTATACATAGATATCTAATTATGTTATTAGATCTTCACTTAAATCATTCCATCAGATGTTTAATAAACAGTAAGCATGAACAGTAAGAGCAGAGTAAAACATCACACAAAGCATCACACATGAACACCAGGATTTTTAGGTGGAAACCCAAGTCGGGAGAAAACCACCGCTGCAGTTGCTCAGCCTTCAATATTTTATTATAGAGAAAACATCTTACAACATATGTTCTGGCGCAGACTTGACCAGCACGCAGGCACCCACCTGCGCTCGTTTACCAGCCTCTCCTGGAAGGGAGCTACGACCCCCTGACTCGTTTACCAGCCTCACCTGGAAGGGAGCTACAACCCCCCGATCTCGTTTACCAGCCCTCACAGAAGGGGCTACGACCCCTGTTGAAGGCTACAACCTTCGGCCACCTCCTTGGACCACGTTTCATCAATTTTCACACGGATCCAACAACTTCAATAGAACAACACTTGCGAATACATTTCATCATATTTTCGGACCCGGACCCTTTCCATACTTTTAATCACAAACATACATCACCAACGGATACTTATCAACACGGATCGGATAGCGGAAACACGGCGAACGGATCAGACATTTCTTACCACAGACTTCAGCAAACCCTAGTTTTGCATACGCGCTTTCCTTTCACTGATGTCGCGTATATACGCGCTTCCGTCCACATAAACTCGCGTATACCTCTGTACAAATTACAGAGCCAATTTCATTGCGCATACGCGCTTTTTCTTCACAGAAGCCGCGTATATACGCGCTTCCTCTGCGGCTAAGTAGCGTATAGATCTTCAATCATTATAAAGCAGCATACTTCTTTAGATCAGCAATTCTGTTCAGATTTACCCTTTTACTTCAGACAGATGTTCGCCTCAATTCAGATCTAAGCCTTCCATAAGCAGATCTAGTAGATACAAGTACATTTCAGATCTAGATCCCCTTCTTCATCATTGGTGCATCATACATTCAGATTTATCATTCAAGTGTAACCCTTTCCATTCAGATCTACTTCAGAGAGAAGTATTCATTCAAGCTCGGACATCTTGCACCCACACTCATGATTTGCACAATGAATTTCTTCTCCTTATATAGGTTTACCCTTTTTCAATACCATGAGCCAAAACAATACCATGAGCCCAAAACTACATTACTTCCGATGGTATTCCTGGACGGGGTCAATTAGGCGAATCATTACCCAATACAATGGGTCAATACCATGGTGGTTACCCCTGGTTTTGCACTTTTTGAGCGCTTTTGCCCATACGCGACTTGGAACGTTCCTTTCCGCGTGCATACGCGACTTTCCCTAGTACAATCCGCATATACCAAGAGACATACTCTTTTCATCAAGATTTAGCACATGCTGAAATCCTTTCTTCATTGCCTTCTATACATACTGTAGATACATCAGATTTCCTTCATCAAGAACATATTCTATCAAGCACAACTTCATCTAGTAAGCTGCCATTATCTTCATCAAGAGGGTTGCCTTTCACGAACAAAACTCATCATCATTTACCAAGTCTATCAAGTCAAGAATAACTTCATCAGGTGGATTGCCATCAAGGACAACACATGTCAACAGTCGCATGTCTTCATCTTCATTCAGTGGGTTGCCATCAAGGACAACACTCTACATCATATTTCCAACAATCTCCCCCTTTGGACTTGATGGCAACCACGATGGTGTTTGGTTACCACAACAGATAGGTACATTAAGAATACAATGACACCATTCAAACACCATGTCAGAATACAATGACACCATTCAAACACCATGTCACTCTCCCCCTTTGACATCAAGGGCAAAGGGCTGATCAAAAACCAACATACTCTCCCCCTTTTCTCCTCATGTGGAAGAAGCATTCTGCAGATCTGATATATACAGAAGTGACCAAGCTCCCCATGAGTTCATGCTGAATCTTCAAACATATTTTCCAATGAAGTACATGACTCTATGAACTTCCTATCACCAAAGACTCATACTTACATCAAATATCCAACCAAGTGGATTTACATATGAGACTCAAGTACCCAACCAAGTGGGTTTACACATTTCAACTCAGCTACCCAACAAAGTGGGTTTACAAAATTTGACTCAGCTACCCAACCAAGTGGGTTTACAAATTTGACAAGTCCTTACATGACTGAATATTACAATTTTACATCATGGGTCTCCACATGACCTTTTCATCAAAAATACAAATATGACTTTTCATACCCAATACCAAGAAGTCCTCAAGAAAGATAACATATTTCAGAACCATCATAATGCCAACAATGCATTATACTCAGCAACGCTAATGCTCCCCCTGAATCTGTGCATCAAGCATCCTTTTTATATGACTAAGACTCCCCCTTAGTTTGTGCATCCTGGACACTTTCACCAACAACTCATCAAAGCATCTTCATCAAAAATTAGAAACAGAATTATGAGAACTGGAACACCACCAGAGATACCAAACAATATCAGAGATACCAAACAGCACTGCAGCTGTGCTGAAGAGAGCTGACTCCAATCAGAAAAATGTCAGCAATCAGACATACGCGGTTTTCTGTGCAGGAACTTGCGTATATACGCGACTGTGTGTCAGAGAACCTGCGTATATAATGCCATCTTCTAAATTTATGCAGAATTGTTCTTTTGACTGGCAGAGAACACTCCCAGCTTCTGTCTTAGATACTCGAACGCTTCCCTGGGCAGAGGTTTGGTAAAGATATCAACAACTTGTTCTTTGGAGGGAACATACTCCAACTTCACCTTTTGCTCAAGCACTTGTTCACATAAGAAGTGATACTTGATGGGAATGTGCTTGGTCTTCGAATGCATAACAGGATTCTTTGAAATACCGATGGCACTTGTATTGTCACACTTAATGGGGACAGGAGGTGTACATTTGATTTGAAAATCTTGTAAGGTTTGCATCATCCAAAGGAGTTGAGTGCAACAAGATGCGGCAGCCACATATTCTGCTTCTGCTGTAGATAAGGCAATAGAATTTTTCTTCTTGCTGAACCAAGATACTAACCGGGGTCCCATGAAGAATGCACCACCACTAGTGCTTTTCCGATCATCAATACTTCTAGCCCAATCTGCATCAGTGTAAGCATGAAGAGTAAGATCAGGATTCTTTGGATACCATAGACCAAGGTCTTGAGTTCCTTGAAGATATTTGAAAATTCTTTTAACATCCTGAAGGTGAGACTCTTTTGGATTAGCTTGGAATCGTCCAACAATCCCAACTGCATGCATAATGTCTGGTCTAGTTCCAGTGAGATAAAGTAGACTTCCTATCATTGATCTGTATTCTGGTTGATTCACCGTGGGAGAATCATCATGAGAACCGAGATTGCATCCGGTTATCATTGGTGTACTTACGGGTTTGCATTCTTCCATGCCATACTTCTTCAGAATTTGCTTAAGATATTTTTCTTGTGATAGGAATATACCATCTGCAGTTTGATGCACTTGTAAGCCAAGAAAGAATGTTAGTTCTCCAAGTAAGGACATTTCAAATTCTTGCTGCATGACAGAAGCAAATTTTTGACTCAAAGATTCTTCATTACTCCCAAAAATGATATCATCAACATATACAACCACAATCAATAGTTTATCATTTTCTACTTTTGTGTATAAGTTGCTATCAGCAGACCCCTTTGAAAAACCTTGTTGATGAAGATATTTGTCAAGACGATAATACCAAGCCCTTGGAGCTTGTTTGAGACCATATAGAGCCTTTTTAAGTCTACAAACAAGATTTGCATCATTTCCCAAAACGAATCCTTCTGGTTGTTCTATATATACTTCTTCTTCTAGATCACCATTAAGAAAAGCAAATTTAACATCCATTTGATAGACTTTGATTTGTTGATAACTTGAAAAGGCAAGAAACATTCTTATGGCTTCAAGTCTAGCTACAGGAGCAAAAGTTTCTTCACAGTCTATACCTTCTTGTTGAGTATACCCTTTGCAGACCAATCTAGCTTTGTTTCTTACAACATCCCCATTCTCATTTAGCTTGTTCTTGAAGATCCATTTAGTTCCAATGACATTTTTATCATGTGGTCTTGGTACCAATTCCCAAGTGTCATTCTTTTCGATTTGATCAAGTTCTTCATTCATGGCTTGCTTCCAACATTCATCTTTGCTAGCTTGATTGACATTGTGTGGTTCAATTGTGGATAGAAGTGCCAGATGATTAGAAGATCCCACAAGAGTTCTCCTTGTTCGTACACCTGATTCCTTATCACCCAAAATTTGAGATTCAGGATGATTCTTTTTCACATATCTTGATGGAGCTTTTTCAGATAGATCATCTTCAGGTTCTTCATTAGATCCATTGTCTATATCATTTGATGTAGAAGGACATAGGTCACCATCATCTTCTTTTGTTGTTTGTTTTTCTTTTTTAGGAGCTGCAGGAGACTCATCAATAACAACATCAATACATTCAACAATATTTCGAAACCTTTTATTGTAACATTTGTATGCTTTGCTTGAAGATGAGTACCCAAGAAATATCCCTTCATCTGATCTAGGTTCAAACTTGCCAAGCTTTTCATCATTATTTTTGACAAAGCATTTACTTCCAAAAACTCTAAAATGCTTCACAGATGGAGATTTACCATACCAGAGTTCATATGGAGTTTTGTCACTATTTACCCGAACATGAGCCTTGTTGAGAATGTTAGCTGCTGTATGTGTTGCTTCTCCCCAGAACATGTCAGGAGTTCCAAAATCATCGAGCATAGCTCTAGCCATTTGTTGAATTGTTCTATTCATTCTTTCTGCTACGCCATTTTGTTGTGGAGTACCTGCTACAGAGAATTGTCTTTTTATGCCATGTTGTTCAAAAAATTCAAAGAATTCATTTGATGTATATTCTCCTCCTCGATCAGATCTAAGACACTTGATTTTTAGATCTAATTCATTTTCAACTAAAGCTTTGAAGATCTGAAATTTTTCAAATGCTTCATCTTTGTGTTTAATGAGCCCAATCCAACACATTCTAGAGTAATCATCAATAAATAAGATATAGTATTCTTCCCCACGTGGTGACTTCTTCCTCATAGGTCCACATATGTCAGTATGAATGAGTTCAAGAGGCTTACTTGATGATCCTTCTTTGGCATTAAAACGTACTCTGGTCTGCTTGCCGAATTGACAAGATTTGCATATGATGCTTTCTGGTAGATTAATATTGGGAAGACCACGAACAGCTTGAAGTCTGCTTGCTTTGTTGATTTGAGAGAAGCTCAGATGCCCCAGCCTTCTATGCCATAGCCAATTTTCTGAAGACTTGCTCAAGTAACATTGATCTATACCGTTTATTACATACAGGTTGCTAGGATTTCTTTTTCCTTTTATAATGATTTTACCTGTATCAAGATCATGAACCACACATTCCTTTGAACTAAAGACCACTTCTGTTCCTTGATCACACATTTGACATACACTTAATAGGTTATGCCTTAATCCATCCACATACATGACATCATTAGCCTTCACCTTTTCTTTTAGAAATACTGACCCTTTTCCTTTAATTATAGCAGGGGTATCATTACCAAATGTAACTTTATTTTCTTTTTCTAGAGCATTATATGTAAGAATTTTGCTTTTGTCACCTGTCATGTGTCTTGAGCACCCACTATCAATGTACTATTGATTTTCTTCACCTTCTGCAAATAATGCTATCCCACAATTTTCAACCTGTATTTCTTTCTTTTTCCATACTTTAGAGCTTGAGGGAACATGTTCATTTGGCTGGACCTTGCCCCTGCATTCAGATTCTTCATGACCAAAGTTATTGCAATAAGTACATTCAACTTCATTTTGAAGAGGAGAAAAGTTGTTATAGGTATTCTTATTTGGTTCAATATTCATCCTTTTCTTTCTTGCTTCTCTTGTCATGATGGTTTTATATGTAACACATTGAACAGCTTTATGACCAAAATTGTGACATGAGAAACATTGTCCATTGAAGTAGAAATTTCGGCGATTATGAAATCTTCTATTTGAATTTACCTGTTGGTTGTTGCTTCTTTGAGGGATCTCCCTGTTAGTGATCCTTGATTTGAGATGATCATGCTTTACCTGTAAAGAACCTTTGTTCCCTTGCTGAGTGGCTGAGTGAAGAGAACCAGTTGTGACTGCTTTTAGATAATTTGGTGCTGAGGTCTAGGAGGATTCCCTAGTATATCCAAGACCTGTTTTTATAAGAGGAGACCGTTGTGTCTTGATAATCTCATCTAAGGTTTCTGAACCTTTAGCAAATCTAAGATTGAGAGTTTTCACCTTCTCATTATCTTTCCTTAGACTTACTATTTCACACTCCAATTCCTCAATGCGTTTTTCTTTGGCTTCAAGCTGACTTTCAAGAGTCTCTATGATTATGCTCTTTTCTTCTAGGCTTACCTTGAGTTGATTGTTTTCTTCAAGAAAATCATTGTCCTCTAGAGCATCCATGAAAGTATCATTTTCTTCTCTTTGTTCAAAGGCCATGAGAAGTCTAAAGTCTTCTTCACATTCTTCCTCACTATTAGATGATCCATCACTGTCTTCATTAGTATAATAAATTTTTCTTGTGCTAGATCGATTCTTATTCCTTCTTGCTACTTCTTTTCCTTTATCCGAGGATTCTTTATAAGGACACTTTGCAGCATAATGACCAACTCTTCCACAATTGAAACATTTGAAAGGAAGCTTACCTTTGAACTTTCCGGTACCTAGTTGAAGTCTTCTCACAAAATTTGCTTCTTCTTCTTCTTTAGATATATAGCTAGATTCTTTGACAACTTCCTTTTCTTTTCCTTTTACTGATGCCTTAAAAGCAGCTTCTTTGATTTGAGAAGGGCCTCCTTGCCTCATTTCAAAAGCAGTCAGAATACCATGTAATTGAACAATAGTGAGAGTTTGCAGATCTTGCCTTTCTTCAATAGCTGAAACTTTAGAATCAAATTTTGAAGTCAAGGATCTTAAGACTTTTTCCACCAGAGTAGTATCAGTTATGGTTTCACCGAAATTTCTCATTCGATTTACAACATCATCTAGACGAAGGAAGAAACTGGCAACACTTTCATCACTATGCATCTTCAAATTTTCATATTCAATTTTAAGAGTTTGGAGTTTTTCATTTTTTACCTATGTATCTCCTTCATAGCTCAGAATGATTTTGTCCCATATTTCTTTTGCTGAATGCAGCTGCATCACTTTAGCAAATTCTGATTCAGACATGCTTCCTAACAAGACATTTACTGCTTTGGCATTGGTTTCATACTTCTTCCTTTCAGCTGCATTAGTGGGAATACTTGCCGGGTATTGATAGCCTTCTTCCACGATTGCCCATACATCTGCGCCAAGACTTTGCAGATATTCTTTTGTTCGTACCTTCCAGAATATCAGATTGCTTCCATTGAATAGAGGTGGCTTTATAGACATCACTCCTTCTTGACTTCCCATTGCGACGGATCTCCTTCAAGCAATCAAGCTTCTACAGAAGTACCTCCTCTGATACCAATTGTTGGGAAAAATACTGAGAGGGGGGGTGAATCAGTATTTACTACATATTCAAAACTTTTGCTTTTTCTTGCTTCTAAAACCCATACGCTACTTTCCTGAGACAGACTAGCGTATATACGCGGATACCCTTTACGAAACTCGCGTATACATAGATATATAATTATGTTATTAGATCTTCACTTAAATCATTCCATCAGATGTTTAATAAACAGTAAGCATGAACAGTAAGAGCAGAGTAAACCATCACACAAAGCATCACACATGAACACCAGGATTTTTAGGTGGAAACCCATGTCGGGATAAAACCACCGCTGCAGTTGCTCAGCCTTCAATATTTTATTATAGAGAAAACATCTTACAACATATGTGCTGGTGCAGACTCTACCAGCACGCAGGCACCCACCTGCGCTCGTTTACCAGCCTCTCCTGGAAGGGAGCTCCAACCCCCTGACTCGTTTACCAGCCTCTCCTGGAAGGGAGCTACGACCCCCGATCTCGTTTACCAGCCTCACCTGGAAGGGAGCTACGACCCCCCGATCTCGTTTACCAGCCTCACCTGGAAGGGAGCTACGACCCCCTGACTGAAGGCTACAACCCTCAGCACCACCTTGGACCACGTTTCATCAATTTTAACACTGGACCCTTTCCATACTTTTTAGCACAAACATACATCACCAACAGATACTTATCAACACAGATCAGATAGCAGAAACACAGCAGAACAGATCAGATATTTCATACCCTTTGCTTCAGCAAACCCTAGTTTGCATACGCGCTTTTACTTCACTGATGTCGCGTATATACGCGCTTTCGTCCACACAAACCAGCGTATACCTCAGTGTATATTTTATTGCGCATACGCGCTTTTTCTTCGCTGAAGCCGCGTATATACGCGCTTCCTCCGTGGCGAAGTAGCGTATAGATCTTCAATCATTACAGAGCAGCATACTTCATCAGATCAGATATTCAGTTCAGATCTACCCTTTCACTTAGAACGGTCATTGCGCCTCGGTCAGATCTAAGCCTTCCATATTCGGATGCTTAGATACAAGTACATTTGATCTAGATCCCCTTCTTGACACTCGTCGGATCTGCACCAGGAAAGTATTTGATAGCTCATACATCTTTTCCCACGCTATGATTTGCCTGATAGATTTCTTCTCCTTATATAGGTTTACCCTTTTGATACCATGAGCCAAAACACATTACTTCCGATGGTACATTCCTGGACGAGGTCCAATTAGGCGAATCATTACCCAATACAATGGGTCAATACCATGGTGGTTGGTTTGCACTTTTTGAGCGCTTTTTTCCCATACGCGAACTTGGGCATTTTCCTTTTCAGCGTGCGTCTGCTGACTTTCCCTAGGACAATCCGCGTATACCAAGAGACATACTCTTTTCATCAAGATTTAGCACATGCTGAAATCCTTTCTTCATTGCCTTCTGTACATACTGTAGATACATCAGATTTCCTTCATCAAGAACATATTCTATCAAGCACAACTTCATCTATTAAGCTTCCATTATCTTCATCAAGAGGGTTGCCTTTCACTAACACCACTCATCATCATTTACCAAGTCTATCAAGTCAAGAATAACTTCATCAGGTGGATTGCCATCAAGGACAACATATGTCAACAGTCGCATGTCTTCATCTTCATTCAGTGGGTTGCCATCAAGGACAACACTCTGCATCATATTTCCAACAGCGACAGCTGATCTTTGAACAAAATGGTACCTGGGTTGTTGTGGCATTAGATCCTTCCGAAGGTGCATGCTATATCGAGCCTATCCAACATGAGTATGGGGACTCTAAGATTGATCAGATATATAAGCTTACTATGTGGTATGAATACTAGATCAATCCCACTGTGGATGGTAGAATATTTTGGGAGTGCGATAGTTTGTGCATTTCATATTTTGATGAATATTTGGAGCACTCGTAGAACTGTTTGTATGAAGTGACCACTAAGTGTTGTAACAGGGTTTACCAGATCTATGGTTTTTGTCATATCGGAAGCATGTGACCTGCATTTTTATGTTGGAATGGGGAATTTTGTCTTATTTTTGGAAATGTTTGAGAAAAAGGTACCTGAGAACTAGAGATTTGAAGCTTTGGACTTTGGATTGAGGTCTACCCCAGCCTGATGGTGGGGTGCACAGAGGGAAACTTTCGGAGGATAGAAGGAGTTTTGCAAGATAATAAGGTTGAGTTTTGGTCAAGTTGATACGAATATCACAGAGAAGTATGATGGTCAGAAGGATCCTTTGGCTCGTTGGACAAAATCTTGGGGCGTCGAACCTCAGCTAGAACGGGTGCACATATTCTTTCACTCCTTAGAGATGATACCTTGGTAGTGGTATCTCGAAAATGAGTTGCGCCATGGAACCGTGGATTCGAATGAGATGATAGAAGGATTATTATTAAGATATAGCTCCGCTAATGGGTGGCAAGGAATTAATGATGATCTTCAAGAAATGAAAGAAGGAGTGCTTCACATTACCAAGGACCTAAGTACGTTGGTTCAAATAGATTGGAAATACCCGACAATAAGATTTTTTTGGGGGAGGACATTTGTGGATAAGAACGTGAAAAAATGCAGAAGGATTCTACTATGGGATGGCTCCAGTGCAGTAGGAGTATTGTGCAACAGATAGGATGTTGGCACAGCCAGAGGTTACTGCATCGACAGAGGTTGGACTACGCTGAGGGGGTGAGTCTTGCACAGTTCGTCCAAAATGCGACCGCTGGAACAGTAAAGGATGATTGGACAATGACTTGGCCCTTATAAGGAGCGTTCATGATGAAATTAATGGGAATATTGTAGAAATTATACCAATGGATTCAATTCGATCATGTAATGTACTAAAACAATATATTTAATCCTTTTACAATATTTGCGGAATATAAAACATGATCGCTCAATCACATGCAAGTAAGAGAAATAATTAAATAAATCACACAACACAACATTTTTTTGGGGAAATTAACTGCTCAAAACCCTCTATCTCTATTGTATAATAAGCCAATGAATTAGGAAACAATACAATGCATTCTTTCTCACAAGAATCTGTTGCACTTTACCAATCGTCTCACACTGATCTAGGAAATATTGGACAAACACATAGCCAATTCCTTGCCTTCATCCAGCCTTCCTTCCTCATGCAATTCCTACAGAAATGAATCCCTATTCCATAGGAATTCCAACCTTCCTTGATTGCACAATCCATAATGTCCTTTCTCTGACTTTATAACATCACCTGGGTAGTTTGCTAATAATACAAATGATATTTATCTTCCCTTTCACCTCTATCTCAACTGGGTCTTCATTAGAACTGACATGCATGCAACTAATAATAGTGAATCATCAGTTATCTGATTGATCACTACTTGTGAATAAACATAATTTAATTCATTGGACCTCTCACTAGCTCATCACTTAGTTAGAACTAGTTAAACTGATTTTAACTCAATTAATTTGAGTTAAATCATTACACTCACACCACACTAGTGCATTAACTACAACTGGGCCCCCAAAATATTAAAATAACTCTACATGCCTCACCTTTGACCCTTAACTATAAATTCTTGAGCTAACTCAATCTTTGTCACTTAGTTAAATGATACAAGTTGTTATGAGATGAAATTATTTTCGAATTTATTTAAGGGAAAAATAAATTAGACACACATTTTCTTGTTTATTTTCAGCACTCCCTCTCAACAAGAAAGGGATTATCAGCTACCCTAATCATGCCTCTGTGGTATTCTAATTTTCTCTTTTCTAGCACCTTCGTCAAGATGTTTGCATCATGATCCTCCATGGGAATGTACTGCAACAACATAATGTGCCTCTGAACACAATCTCTCAGATGGTGGTACCAGATATCAATATGCTTGGACCTGCATGCAACTTTGGTTATCAAAATGCATCACTGTCAGATCCATATGATGACCAAAAAAACCAACAAGTATCTTTCTCATCCAGATGTCCTCCCATGTAGCCTGACTAGCTTTCATGTACTCTACCTCGACTGAACTGAGTGCAATTGATCTTTGTTTCCTACTGTACCAAGAAACTACTGCTGATCCCATGCTGAAGATTCCTCCTAATGTTCTCTTCTTGTCTGACAGAATGCCTGCCCAATCTGCATCAGTGAAGCCTTGTAGCTTCACTCTCTATGTTCATTTGTACCATAATCCATACTATGTAGTGCCCCTGAGATATCTCAAAACATGCTTCCTCGCCTTCCAAAAGAGCTTGGTAGGCTTAACCATAACTTGAATGAGATGGTTAAATGCATATAATATGTCTAGTCATGTGTTCAAAAAATACATAAGTGAACCCACAAGATGCCTATAAACAGTAGCATCCACTACCTCACTTGAAGTAGCATAATCCTTCCTCTAGTTTCCTACAAGAGGAGTCTCCATGGGTTTGTTTCCCTCCATGTGTAACTTCCTCAGAATATCCTTGGCGTACTTTTCTTGAGATACAAATAGCTCCCTGTCTCTTTGCCATATTTCCGAGTCAAGGAAATAGTGCAAGAGACCCATGTACTTCATCTCAAACTCTCTTGCAATAACCTCTTTGCAAGAATTTATGAGTTGTTCATCACTTGTCATATAAGATCATTAAAAAAAGTATAATAATAAAAATATTACCATCAACCACAATATGATATAGGTTCTCATTCGCTTCACTCTTTGTGAAGGCCAACCCGGTGAAATAGTGTTTGATCCTGGTGTACCAAGCACAAGGTGCTTTCTTTAGCCCATACAGTGCTCTATTGAGTCTGCATACATGTGAATCCTTGTCAAAGGTCTAAAAACCTTCTAGCTACTCAATGTACATTTCTTCCTCAATAAATCCATTGAGAGAGGTTGTCTTTACATCCATATGATCTATCTTCCATCCCATCTGCACTGAGAGTGAAAGGATAGATCTAATCGATGAGTACCTTGTAACTAGTGAAAAATTCTCCTCATAGCCAATCCCCTCCACCTATGAGAATCATCTAGCCACAAATCTAGCCTTGTATTTCTCCACACTCCCATATGTTACTTGCTTCACCTTATAGATCCATCTGGATCCAAATATTGACTTCCCCACTAGTATTGGGAACACTTCCCATGCACCGTTTCTAATAATGGAGTCATACTCCTCAACCATGGCATCAACCCATACTAGTTGATGCACCGCTTCCTCAAAAGAGGATGGTTATGTCTGTTGATCAGTGGTTGTCATTGATGTCAACCCAAGCAGCACCAGGGGCTACCCTAATCTTCCATGGGAATTTTTCCCTACCAAATTACTATATTTAGAGTCAAGGATATTTTTTATAGTTTCTACTTGTTGATATGTTGTTGTTGATATATGGCTCGCCATGTAATTCTTCACGGTTTGAGATATTTTCATGGTTGAAGTTAGTAACCCTAGTTAGTGGGCTAAAACCCCATGTGTTTGTGGCATGACACTAATCAATGGTTGTGGTCATTGAAAAATCAATAATTAATAATTTTTAAGCTCCTAAAATCCCTCCCACATTCACTTGCTAAAGATCCTCTCAACCTAAGAATTTATATAAATTTTGATCCTCATATCCTCCTCGTGTAGGAATTTCACTACTGGAAACATGCCATCGTCGCATTTTGTCTATACATTTTTTCTACAAAGTTCCAGAAGATGAAATTTATATCACGTGACGCTAAAATATTGAGGAAGCTCATGTAAAAATTTCAGATCATGGTTCGCAATATCTTCGGAGATATGATCTGTGGAATTTAGGGTTTTTGCAGGCTCCCAAACTTCATCTCAAATAGGTGACCTTGGGAAAATCATCATAACTCTCTCTCTGAGCATCAGATTGGAATTATGTAAAAAGTGGCCAATAGTGCATGGACTTTAGTTTCTTTTTTATTTATTTTAGGGTCAAAGGAGGAAACAGTGACACGTGGCATGTCGTAAATGTTAGCTCTATTGAACTAGTCCATAATTAGTTCATTGTGAGAGATTGGGCATAACTTTGTATTAAAGAATACAAATTGGGTCAGACCTGTGGAATTGGAAAGAAGAATCAGAGGGCTACTATAGGACTGAAAATCACATATTGGGAATATGAAATCATAGAGATACATCAGATTCCATATCGATCTCCTAGAAGGAAATAAAAAGCTAGATCATGTGTTGTCAAGGGCTGCAAAGGACCAGACTTTCTAGGGTAGCAAAGCAAAGAAAGGTGTAGAAAAATGATGCAACATAGGTAAGTTCCAGGTAAGTATATTTAGTATATGCATGTTCATCTCTTAATTGCATTAGGTTCTTTTTATTTTTTTATTCTTTTTGTTTGTTTAGCATTGACATATGCTCTGCAGGATGAGGTAAGTTTTGTTATTCTCATGTCATGGGTATTTCCTTGAGGAATTTTTGCAGTTATTACATATTAATCAAGATAAGACTCAATGCATGATCTAAAATTATAAAGAGTGAGAAACTGTAGCATGTAAAGAGCAACAATCAAGGTGCAGAACAACAACAATAAGTTCACCACATGAAGTCTTCAAGTGGGCAGCATTGTATACAGTCATTGTAAAGGTACCATTGTACTGAGTCATTGTAAAAGAATAATTGTAAAATTTGTACAAGTGTCTATCTGTTGATAATTGAAGAGGCAGTTTCAAGAGGTCTAGGATCATCATTAGCTGGTTGTGTCATAGTTGGGTTTATGGTCTAGTGTTTCTTCTTCTTCTACATCATTCTATATCATTGTAAAGTGGACCATTTCCCTCGTACGTGAGTCCATTCTTCTTTTATTCTTCCATAGGGTAGTAGGGTGGTTCTAGGCTGGTGCATGAAGTCATGAATAGGTTCAAGCCTATGAAAAATTTAGGGTGGTAGGGTGGTGCTAGGGGGAGTTGTATCTCATTGGGTATTGGGGTATCTGTTGAGTTGACTACTGAAGAATCTCAGGCATTGGATCGTCCATCTAGTAGGACCTGGAGAAGAATAATTTTCTAGGAAGTTGGAGCTTTATTTTCAATTGGAGTTGAATATTAAAGAATTATTAGAAAATCATTCAGGTGGTTTAGGTCTCGGAGGGGGTTTCCACCTTAAAAAAATTGTGCATTGTGTTCCTTTTGTTTACTGCTATCATTGTATGAACATTGTTAATAATTGAAGATTAACTAATGCACTGAAATATTAATAATAATACTAATGGAAAGGAATATTGATTCACCCCCCCCCCCCCCTCTCAGTATTTCCAACACTATCACAATATATTCACTCATAAGAGTCATGTATCCAATATACATGTATGGGACCTTCTCTGCCTGCGTTGTGATGTAGGTACACCTACATTCTATGCCACATATAGCATTAATCTATTAGCCTCTCTAGTGAACTTCCTACCATTTCTGGTGGATGGCTCTGCATGAGTGGTTTCTTCCACTCTCTATTCCTCTGCATGTGGCTGCTCCACATCTTGAGTTTTTTCCCTTGGAACTAAGAGATCCTCTTCTGCATGCAATTAAAACTCCCTCTCAAGGGACAATCCCATGGATTTCACCTCATCAAATTTTACATGTACCTTGACAAATGGCATCATGTGTGCTGGAAAATACACTGGATATTGGTGGGGAGTATCATTGTACCCCAAAAATATCCCAACCTCTGTTGTTGGTTCTAGCTTCTTCTTGGAAAATTTGGTCACATGGTAATAGACAGATGAGACAAAAAATTTAAAATATGAAATATCCAGTTTCTTACCTGAAAAATCCTCCTCTAGAGTATGCATGCCAAGTATTCGATGAGGACTATGGTTTTGCACAAATACCTCTTTGTTGCATTCCTCTTCCCATAGATGAAAGGTAGGCCTTGATCATGTAACATAGCTAGTGTTGCTCCCAAAATTGTTTTGTTCTTTCTTTATGTAACCCCATTCTATCGTGGGTTATGAGGTGAAATCAATTCTCTCTAAATTCCTTCTTTAGCGCATATGTTCTTGAATTCATTAAATATATACTCACCACCATTGTCACTTCTTAGAGCCTTCACCATATTCCCTGTATCTTTCTCTAGAAATGCTTTGAACTCAGAAAACTTGGAGAATGTCTGATCTTTCTTCTGCATGAATAAAATCCAACACTTACTAGAAAAATCATAAATAAAAATCACATAATACCTATGCCTTTTTGTGGAAGCTGTTGAGAATGGTCCACGGATGTCTGAGTCAACTCTCTCAAGGATTTACACTAAGGGGTTCTCCTTCTCATGAAAGGTGGACTTTGTATACTTACCCATAGTACATCCCTTACATGTGTCTCTCTGTGCAAGTGCACCCTTTGGAAGCCCTTTAGAAATCTACTACATGATCCTCAAAGCACAGTGGTGTAGATGACCTAACCTCTAGTGTCATAACTCACCATTATCCCGACTCATCACCTCATCTGCTTTACTGCTCAATTTTTTGCATCCATATACATCAATTTTGTATAGGTTCTTCACACAAACCCCAATATTTTTTACCTTTCCTGTGGCTTTGTGATGAAGGAACGCCTTTCCTTCACTGAAAACCACATCATATCCAAGATCCTCGAACATAGAAACTGAAACTAAATTATATTTCAAACCTGGTACATGCATGACATATTTTAATATGAAAGGTTTATCTGAATCTCTCTGGAAAGTGGTTGTACCAATCTTGATAGTGCTATACCTCCCGTCATCACCCATATCGATGTTCATATGAATATCCTTCTCCTCCAAGCTACTAAAGAGTTCTTTCTTTCCGGTCATGTGGAAATATGCTCCACTATCCAAGTACCACATAGATCCCATCACAGTTGACACCATGCATGTGATGAGATATAATTCTAGCTCAAACTGTGAGGCCAAAGATTCACTCATCACAGCTCCAGGAGACTTCTTGTTGTTCTTCTTCTTTTGTGGACAATTTGTGGCATAGTTTCCATGATCATGACAGTTGAAACATTTCACCTTTGACATGTCTCACTTCTTGCCCTCTTATCTGGTCTCGGATTTGGAATAGGACATATTCCCTTTCCCCTTCCTTTCCTTGCCAGCTAAGGAAAAATTTTCCTCATCATCAGTCTTGGATGAGGATCCATCCCCAGTATTATGTCAAAACGCTTCTTGTACCAAATACAACAATAGTCACTCCCACTTTGGTAACAAATCCCTCCCATTCACAGAGTCCCGGTAACTATGCCAGCTCTTGGGAAGGCCTAGAAGTGATAGGCTCACTAAGTCACACTAGCTACATTAATCCCAACACTTCCAAGCTCATATTGACATTGAGTGAACCTGGTCAAGTATTTCTGGATTATGTCGCCCTTCTCCATTTTTATTTTCTTGAGCTTTTCCTTGAGTTCCAATTTCCTGTGGTCATTGCTATTTTGAAAAATATCTGTCAAGGCCTTCCACATAGCATATGGAGTTTCCTTGCCATGGATACTCAAGAAAATATGATCTCTAACTCCCTCTAATAATATACTCCTCGTCTTTGCAACATTCTTCCTCCATGCTTCATTTTGCGCAGCATCTGCCTGATTTGGTTCAGGAATATTAGTGTCAATGTAACTCCTTCAACCCATTATCCTCCAATACTGCCTCCATATTGTCCTTCCCTTCAATATAGTTTGAATTTCCCTCGATTTCATATTCAAGTCTCAAGCCAGTGAAATACATCCTGGTCAGCTCCTAGCTCCGAAGAATGTATCTGCAAATTTAAATATTGTTCAACACAAACTCAATTTATTCTCTTCTGTTGTGATTCTTGGTGCTCTGATACCATGTATAAATTATACCAATGGATTCAATCTAATCATGTAATGTACTAAAACAAGATATTGAATCCTTATACAATATTTTCAGAATATAAAACATGATCTCTCAATAACATGCAAGTAAGAGATATAAGTAAATCAATCATACAACACAAGATTTTACTAGGGAAAGAAAGTGATCAAAACCCCTGTATCTCTATTGTATAAAAATACAAGGAATCATGAAACAATAAAATGCATTCCTGCTCACAAGAATCTGTTGCACTCTACGAATAATCTCACACTAATCTAGGAAAAATTGGACAAACACATAGCCAATTCCTTGCCTTCCTCTAGCCTGCCTTGCTCACACAATTCCTAGAGAAATAAATCCCTATTAAATAGGAATTCAAACTTTCCTTGACTGTGCAATCCATTATGGCATTTCTCTGACTTTATAACTGCAACTAGGAAATTTTCTAATAATACAACTGATAATTATCTTCCCTTTAACCTCTGTCTCAACCGGGTCTTCATTAGAACTGACATGCATGAAGATAATAATAGCTAATCATAAGTTATCTGGTCAATCACTACTTGCGAATAAATCTAATTTAATTCACTGGACCTCTCACTAGCTCATCACTCAATTAGAACTATTTAAACTGGTTTTAACTCAATTAATTTGAGTTAACTGATTACACTCACACCACACTAGTGGATTAACTGCAACTGAACCCCCAAAATAATAGAATCACTCTACATGCCTCACCTTTTACCCTCAACTCAAAATTCTCGAGCTAACTTAGTATTTCTAACTTATTTAACTAGTACAAGTTGTTATGAGATGTAACTACAATTTATTGTCCAATTTATTTATGGGGAAAATAAATTAGACACACATTTTCTTGTTGATTTTAAGCACATATCTGGGAAGATATGTCGCCAAATTAGTATTTATGAGGGTGTTCTAAGAGCGATGATGGGATTTGAATTTGAATTTCACTATGAATTAGAAATATTGCTTCAACTTCAAACACTTTGTGTGCCAAGTTTTAGAAAAGAGAGTCACCGTCTGCAAGACAACTGAGCAAGTTTTCTCATGATAAAGTATAGTTTCACAACATTGAGAGAGGAATTAATCATGCCAAGGCTCGGCCACACAATCCGGCCTGGATTATATCAAGCCATGATGGCCACACCACTAGTAATAGCCACAGGGCTGAGGTTTCCCAGAGGACAGAAGACTGTAGGAACATCTTCATCTACAAAGCCAAAGAAACCAATCATCAGGCAGTCTCCATAGAAGAAAAAAAAACCAGAACAATAGATTAAGGGAGGTCAGGATCGACAGAAAAATCCCATGGAGATAGAATCATATGGCGACAAAGAAGAAGTCCCTGAAGAGGTTGATGTTGAGGAGGTGGAGCCTCTCTCTAGGCTGCCTCCATATATCCCTCGCTGGAAGCTGGAGGCTGATAGGCCAGTGAAATATCCCGACGCAGTAAAGTAAAAGGTATTTACAACATTGATTCCATATGAGGTGTCGGTTGAAGGAGAGTTGTTGGCTAAGGAGCCTCATATCGGGATGGAATATTGGAATTTTAATGATAGGAGAAAATACCCATAGTTTGAACCCAAATTTGTGCCAGAAGAACTACAAGGGAGGAATAATGGGATTGGATCCAATTAAATGGGTAAAGGGTATCCAGGAGGTCGAGATCCTCACTATGTTGTATGTACCCCACTTTAGGCGTAGCACTATAACCACTATTTGTGTGCGCCAATTGCTGGCCTTAGTACATGATGATTGTTTATGGTTAGGGAAGAATATTCCCATTACAGAGGCACTCATATGGAGAATTACGGCTCTTCCTTACCTTGGGTCAAACCCCACAAAGGAATTTATCGGTAAAATCCAAGATAAGAAGCTTGTGGATTAGATGAAGAATGACTATGAGATCACCAAAGGTACCCAAGGTTATATAATTAACTCCATCTCAGAAAAAAATTTGTGCTTCACCACGCAGAATTCTTGTGGGCAAGATTATGGGGAAAAGCCGTGGAGAAGAGGCTTCCACAACTTTCATAGCGCTAGTTACAGAGTGGCGTAGTCGATAATTGGGTAGGGTAATTATGTGCCTAATTACTCGCTGATTATTGAGCAGCAAGCAGTTCCAGAATGCGTGGCTTCCACTTCTAATTTCATTGATGGAGTGGCGAGAACTAGAGGATTCATAGTTTAGAAATGAAGACCCAAATGTATGCGAATAAACCAGATATTCTTTGCTATAACATTCAGTAGAGCCATCACGAGTTATGGCTAATAAGTTTCTTTGGGTAGGATTTGAGATGATCTTGTAGACAGTGATTAACCAAAAGCCTCAGTTATCACCAAGAATTATGGAGCAATATCTCCAAGTCACAGAGTTCAAAGTGGACTTCCATCATATACACATTCAGGTAAAGAAGGACCTCGTCGAGGGTTCGCACGAACTACCATACTTAGTCGAGGAAGAATATGTTGAGGCCATAATTAGTCACTGGACGAGTGATTGGTTAACTCCGTTTTCTGAAGGCACAAAGCAGGAAGGAACCAATGGGGTTAAGATAATGAGACAGAAGGACATGAAGGTCACACTCGTGACTAATACAGAACCTGATACATAGATTCTGGACACAGGAGGGGATGACATTCTTGGCGGTGATCATGGCAGAGATCCAGCTTCCACCAAGTGAAGGAAACAATAGAAGGGTGGCATGTGAAAGAATTCAAAGTCTGATAATTCCATTGGCCTGCAGGTCATGGTCCTTATTGAACATGACCTTGATAAAATTGGGGATGCTGTGAAGCAGGTCACTGAGCACTTATGGGGTAGAATCCAAGAGCAATATAAGAAAGTGTTAGAAGATGTTCATAAGGGCTTAAAAGACTTGTAGGTGCAGACGAGCATTGTTCAGGTGAGTGTGAGTGGATTTAAACTGAGCATAGTTCCACCAAGAGAAGCATCAGCCGAAACAAGAACAACTGTGCACGAGTTGACGCTGACATTTGATACCCACATGGTGCCTATCCCTGGATGCAGACAAAGTTTTGACATGGCAGAGAAACTAAGGCATGTGGCCCTATGGCAGAATACAAAGATGAATATCACTACAATGCCACTATAGGCTTTACATGAAATCCACCAAGAATTAAAGAGGAACTAAATATAAGGGAACAACGGGCCCTCCTAATCATTCAGAATGTTACGAAAGAATTACAAAGCATGGATGAGGAAAATAAGCTTATTTTCCAAGAGTGCGTGATTGAAGCAACACAACAACAGAAGCTTGAGGAGGCTATTTCTAAAGCATGGAGTGAGCTACCAGAGCTCCAGATTTAGGCCGCAACTGTGCTTTAGGATAAAGTGGCCAATATGGCCACTTTGGTGAAGGACTCCAATTCCAAGGTTGATGAAGTGTGCTTGGAAATGAAAATGAATATAGTTGATTTGTAGATGCAATTGCAGCTTACCATTTTGCCAAAAGTCTGAGAGCAGTGCGTACCTAAGATGAAAGCTACATCAGACTAGGTTGAGTCCCGCATATAGGAGTGTGTGCATATATTTGGATAATTTATTGATGTATGGATCTTGCTACAGGTGGACCCTTAGATGCAAAAGTTATAGGCCGAAGTGCACGAGAAGCATGAGCAACTGGATCAGATTAAGGTCATTGCTAATACCTTAACACTAATGCAACAGCTTACCCATATCCAAGAGGGTAAATTCTTACAGGAACAAGTCGATGAGCTGTACAGGAAGGAGAATATACTAACATATAGGTTGAAACCATGGGAAGCTATGGCCAGCCAACTATCCCAAACAATAGAAAAGAATTTGCAATATCCCAAAAGGGAAATAGCAGCAATAAAAGACATAAAAATGTAAAACACAGCAAATATGAACATGAAATAAGAAGGATCAATATGCAACCATCATTTTATTAAGATATCAGCAACAATATACAAAAATATCATGAGGGACAAGCCACTCAAGGAATAAGAACAAGCGTCCAATGAGTAGAAAAATCAGCACATGAGTTGTTGCAACTGTATAGAATGCCAGAGAGCAGTGACAACGTTGTCTATATCAGTGTAGTTTCTGCTGTAAAAATACATAAATGAAATATGACTAATAGAAACAAATAAATTCCCATCAAAGAAGATGTGGGCTCTAATACATGATTTCTAGCCAACCCGGAAAAGATTGCTAGAAATACCAAGAAATATATAATGTGACAAGTAACACTAGGGTTGATATGTCACTTCGAACTAAATCTAAATACAATGAGGCTATGAGAGATATGAAATGATGATTTCCTCCTCCAATGGTATTTCTAAATAAAAGGTTGATCCTTCTACTTAGAAATAGACCCTCCCAAGGATCTCAATGAACCCTCCCAGTAACTGCCTCCAAAAATAACGCAGTTCAGAATTGTGACTACACTATGAGGGATGGTAGATGGTTGGCATGATGCCAAAGATGTGGAAATATGCCTAGGAGCCCTCATTTTTTATTTTCCAATGGATAGGCTACCTCTCCACTGAAAAACAAGCCCATAAATAGCTCTATGTGATCCTCCTTTGCTGCACCCTGCAATACAACCCATCTCTAAATAGAAACTGTGTTGTAGCTAAAGGAGGTAGCTTGGAAAAAATTCCAGAATGAGGAAATTCAGCTCAAAGAACCTCTCCTTCCTTGAGGATGAGGTAGGGATTCCCGCTCAGGAACACCCTTGTGCTAAATAGCACAACAACCTTGCTAAACAGCCAAAGGATCCAAAGTCTAAAAAGACCAATATCAAATGATAATCTAAAAACATGAATAAAAATAGTTGCCATCCCATACATATATAGTATGTGATCCTTATCACATTGGGCCTCATACATACTTTCCACTAAGCTCATGCAAGTTGTCCTCCACTAAAACTATGTTGTCTCATCATGAATGCCATTCCTCCATGACAGTGCTGTTGACTTGGTCAAAGTTGACTTAATCAACATGACCCAACCCCTGTTCATACTTTGAGGTGCTTAATCCAGCTGCTTATTCTTCCTCCTTTCACATTAGGAGTGTTATTATTCCTCCTAAAGAGCTTTATGGGCCTCCCCACCCACTTATTCACCTACCTAGTGACAAAACAAACTATAATATTCCATTTAGATGAAGGCTAAATTTTTGGAATATTACAGTCCTCCCCTCAAAAATGTAGCTTTTCCTCAAGAAACTATAAAGGTGGAGAAAAATTCCTCCCTTCCTCTTCTTGTGGCCTCCTCATCATCATTTCCCACCACAGCTCAACATAATCTGCAATAAATCTACCCTCCAATGGTTCCTCCCAAGTATGCAAACCCAAATGGCTCACATCATGAAAAAGTGGAAGGTGTAAGTGGAAACCTTATTGCTGTCCAATGGCCTCCTCAAGGTAAAAGTGATGAAAAACATAGGGAATATCATCCCCAATGAGAGTCTCCCATGCTCATGCTATCATCCAAATGAAATGAGCCATTCTTGGTAGCTCATCAAAGCAATCATCAACCCCTGGTTTATGCCATGTATTGGGGTTGCATGGAGAGATTAGATTTTTGCACCCAAGTTATTTCTCTCTCCATTTATGGTAAGCATGGGGCTGCTACTGATCTTGGGCTGAAATGTCATGGCCTCCAAGAATGGCCCAAGTTATCCCACCAAAAAAATCAGCCATGAAGTGCCTCCTCCAAGAACTCAAGTTCTCCAAATGGCTCCTCCCGCATGAAGAAAAGAGATGTAGTGTGGTAATCATGGTTTTCCCATTGTTTCTCCTGAAACATGCAACATATGAAAATGGGAGAATCACACTCCCAATGGGCACCTTCAAATCTTGTGCCACTCTCCCAACAAAGCTTCCCATAAACATAAGAACACCACCAATATATGGAAGCAAAAACAAATGAAAACAAGTTGCTACATGAAAACCGAGAGGTGGATCATTGTTCCACATATGGAACCATCACAGTGCATCCCTTGCCTGCCTCAAAACAAATAATAACAAGTGTCCTTCCAGCCACTTTTTTGCTACCACGATCATCCTACAAGATAGGATCATGGAAGTAACATGTGGTGCTAATGGTGCACACTAAGAATCATGTGGCCTCCCCCACAAACCACCAACAGAATGGCCAACCTAAATGCTTCAAATGGCCTCAAGTGCATCATAATACAATATATAAGAAGGAATAATCCTCCTTGGTACAACATGCTTCTCATAAAAAGTAAAGGACTACAAATCATAATGCATAAATGTACCTTCTCTACTATGTACTTTGGTCCTTGAGCTGAAATGGCTCAACTGAAAGCTCTCCCTCACCCTCCATGAGTAGGGCAGTAGTTGTGACAACCCCTCCATCATCATCCAGGCTATGCATCTCTCCACATGCTGATACACATCCTATTGAATTCCCTCCTGACTGAACTCCTCCATCAAAGAATGAAATGCATCAAATTGCATGGAAAGAAAGTACACATGTGTTGCATGTAGTAGCTTCTTCTTGAGCTCAGAAACTCTAGTCAAGAAGACTCTGCCATAGGAATAGATGACCTCATCAACCACCATGTATCTATCATCTCTCTCTGGGTCATCAAGAATCACGCAAGCACCAAGATCCTTGGATTACTCTACCAAAATTTGAGACCTCCAATATGGATCAATCCTCCTAAGAGACAACGTTGAAGATCTGAAATGTGAAGCTCCCCACATGCTTTTGAATTCTCCTTTTACATCCCTCATGCCAAAGTCATCCTCCAAGATGTTTCCATGCCCATCATGTAGTTTCTCATGCTCAAATAGAAGTGGTGACCTTTGGAGGTTGGCCTCCCATGAGAAGCTACCATCCTATAAGAATCTCTTGATCTTGGCCAATGTAAGAATGAGTATCCTCCATCTACTCCAGTACATGGAGGATTCCTTTCTCAAAGGAAGTAACCTCTGTTTCTCCAAATCCATGGAGCAACTCCCTTGCACCATAGTGGTGCCATCCCCCATCACTACAACAACTTTTGTCAGCACAGGATATGTAGTGAGAGTGGGTAATGCTGAAAATGGGATAATGTCTCCCTCTTCCTTAAGTCTATCCCCGACTCTCTGCACTGTACTAGACCCCTCCAGAGTATCCACCCCTCTGGGATCTAATATTGGTGAACAAAATGGTAATATTTCTCTCACCAACTCTATATCTGGTGGCCTCCCAGGTGGAATGCCCCCATGTAGTGAGACATCAAGATCTAAAGAAGATTGTACATATGAGTGGATTGATTTATCCCTCTCTTCATTGCACAATACAGTCTCCTTATTTTGTGCAGAAACCTCCTAAAATATATAAGGGTGAATGCTCATCATCCCTTGATGTTGATCTTTCCTTCCTTCTCCTCCCATCCAAAATTCACAATCCACAATGACTGATACATGCTGCTCCGGAATTGTGCTTTGGTTCCCACATGTTAAACCATTTGGAACTCCTTGCAAAGACACAAGGGCTCCTCTAATGGAAGAAATGGATTCCTTTCCACCTCCATGTGGTGATGGATCTCCTCCTGATGGTACAACGTTGTTAACTCTTCTCTGCTCATCCTCTTCATCAATATTTGAGAATGCCTCATCATCAATGAGAGACCCTTGATCTTGGTCTTCCCTTGAAGGAGGAACCTCCATGTCTTCATCTATAGAAGAGGGCTCATCAAGAAGTGAGGATCTTGCCCTTGGAAAGGTATCATGCATGTTTTTATCCCCTTCAACATAAATATGGAGTGGAGTTGGAAAAATATATCTCTCCAACTCATGCAAAGGTTTTGAGTTTTTGGGTTCAACAAAAGATGTTTCACAATGATTAATATCAAATATTCTCACTAATTTATTAGTGAACCCTGCATAAGTGTTTAAATTTGCATGGTAAAATGAAGCAAAACTATAAAACCACCAATCATGGGCCATACCTTTGAGGTGCAGCGCTGCTACTCTAATGGCCTCCTTTTCTGAAACTTGGTGTAGCTGGAAATAGGAATCTAGCTCCTTCACCCAAGCTTTGGCTGTGCACTTTGCTGATCCATCAAAGTTAGATAGAAAGATTCTACCTTTATTTCTTCTATTATGGTTATTGGATCTTCTCCCTTCCTTGAGTTGGAAAAACCCTTGGAAGTCCAAGTGATTTTTGAATCTCCATGATTGAGACTCATACTCCTGAAGATAGTCACTCAAGGTCTCCTCCCTTGGTGCATCTCCTTCCTCCATCCTTCTTGCTGTGAATGTGGGCAATAAACTATGCTATGGATCTGCATGTGTGGCTGAATTTCCATGCCCATCTTGTGAATATATAGGGCTTGCTTCACTTTCAAACCCTCTTGGAATTTTTCTACACCTCTCCCCTTTCATCTCCTTAAGATCTTCTTTGATATTTTTCACTGTTTGGAAAAGAAGTTGGGAGATCCTCTCTTCCTTCATTTCTCCAAATAATGGAGTCATGCTTTTTTTTATTTTGCACAACTTCTCCTTCCTGAGAGAAGCTTCTCCTCCTAATGGCATAATGTCTTGAATTCACAGGTTGAGCCAAGATTATGCTTTGATACCACTGTAATATCCCAAAAGGGAAATAGCAGCAATACAAGACATAAAAATGTAAAACACCAAAAATATAAGCATGACATGAGAAGGATCAATATGCAGCCATCATTTTATTAAGATATCAGCAACAATATACAAAAGGATCATGAAGGACAAGCCACTCAAGGAATAAGAACAAGCCTCCAATGAGTAGAAAAATCAGCACATGAGTTGCTGCAACTGTATAGAATGCCAGAGAGCAGTGACAGTGTTGTCTATATTAGTGTAGTTTTTCCTGTAAACATACATAAATGAAATATGAATGATAGAAACAAAGAAATTCCTATCAAAGAATATGTGAGCTCTAATACATTATTTCTAGCCAACCCGAAAAAGATTGCTAGAAGTACCAAGAAATGTGACAAGTAACCCTAGGGTTGATATGTCATTGCAAATTGAATCTGAATACAATGAAGATATGACAGATCTGAAATGATGATGTCTTCATCCAATGGTATTTATAAATAGAAGGCTGATCCATCTACTCAGAAATAGACCCTCTTGATGAGCTCAATGAACCCTCCTAGCAACTACCTCCAAAAATAACGCAGTTCAGAATTGTGACTACACTGTGAGGGATGGTAGATGGTTGGCCTGATGCCAAATATGTGTAAATATTCTCGGGAGCCCTCCTTGGTGATCCTCCAATGGATAGGCTACCTCTCCACTAAAAAAAAAGCCCAGAAATAGCTTTATGTGATCCTCCTTTGCTGCACCCTGCAACACAACTTAACTCTAAACATAAACTGCATTGTAGCTAAAGGAGGTAGTTTGGCCAGAATGTAGGAATGAGGAAATGCAGCTCAAATAACCTCTCCTTCCCTAAGGATGAGGTAGGGATTCTCGATCAGAAACACCCTTGTGCTACACAGCATAGCAACCTTGCTAAATATCCAAACGATGCAAAGTCTAAAAAGACCAATAGAAATGATAAGATATTAACACTTGGAGGTGCTTAATCCAGCTGCTTATTCTTCCTCCTTTCACATTAGGAGTGTTATTATTCCTCCTAAAGAGATTTTATATGGGCCTCTCCACCCACTTATTCACCTACCTAGTGACAAAACAAACTATAATATTCCATTTACATGAAGGCTAATTTTTTGGAATATTATAGAATTTGAAGGCACTTTGTACAATGCAGCAAGGATTTGAGCAGAAGGCAGCTAAGAAGGTTTTAGAAACACTGCTCAGAGTTATTAAGGATTTTGAAAAATAGTTCATCGAAGTAGATAAACCATTGAAGGATTTCGTGAGTGGCATCAGAGCTAAGATTGATGGCGCAGCACCATTGTGACTCGGGATGAGTCACAGTTTTTTGTTCAGGGCCTGTTGGAGCTAGGATCCCCACGAAGTAAGAAAGTAAGTAAATATCGAGGAGAGGAGGCACAAAATGGAGTCTATTTTGAGTCACAGGGCCTTTGGGGTGGGTCAAATCCCCTTATTATGTAATGGGACGAGATATTTTGTGAACGTTGGAGTCCGTCTATGGTTTTGGACTATGGTATTGTAAATTCCAAAGTGATATAAGGAGTCTTGATAGAATTTAGAAGTCAATTGGAAGTGGAATGATGCATTTGGATGTAATATTTTTTTGAGTCAGACTTTTTTTTTGGGTTAGAGGAAAAGGCTCCTGCATCTATGTGTGCAGAGACCTTAGGAAGTCTACAGATGTGTGCGCAGACTCCTACTATTGTGTGCGTAGGGCGGAAGATGAATGTATGAGAAGAATTTGGCTATTATGGAAAGACTTGTTGAGAAATATCTGAGTTATATGATGTGTTTTTATTTTACGTATTGTTTCTAAAAATTTATGTTAAAAAAGGGTTTGATCTGTAAATGAGTAGCATAGTCCTGTTTATGATTATTTACTCTGTTTAATGCAAGGATATGTAAGATCGCATAGTGTGAGAGAAATTTCAAGAGATTTGTTGAGAAACATTGGTATTATTTATATATTTGTGTTACGAAGCTATGTTAAGAAGGAAAAGCTCTAAATCCATAGTCCAATGTCCCTCTAGATGTAGAAATATGGTTCTAGCATCCCCCTATATTTCCTAGGGTGATACTTCGGTCTGCACAAGAAAATCATTGTCGAAAGGGCCGGCAATAGTGCTTTTTGTTGGACTATGAAGTCACTTTGAGCCTAGGTCTACGCCCCATCAAGAAAACACTTTTTCATGTCTTGATCTTTGAAATGCTAGAAGATATGGGATTTAGGTCTACATGTCTTGCGATAGGATTCAAGATTTCTACCAAATTGTTTCAATAAGATAATAAACATAGATGCGTTAATAAAGAACTGATGTGCCACCAATATCATATTCAAACAATGCCAAAATCTGACTTAGAATAAGCACAAAGATGTATGGCTATCCTTATCATTGTTCTCATTATATCTCATATTTTCCATTAGATTGATTCCAAAAGAGATCAGCCTGCTCCTCAAAACACAATAATTTATCTAAACTTACATAAAAATAATCCCTCCCAGAGTTCACTGTCAATTTAGAGAGTATTTATATAATTTTTTTTATGTGGTATATATATACAAGCTATATACAAATTGGGAGCTTGCAAGTTCACAGTGTCAATAATGGTTCCTCTGGGATGCATTCCAAGTCAAATAGCAATGTGAAATGACAATGGAAGTTGCATTGCCAGTGTAAACCAACACATGATACTCTTCAATTCCAAGCTCAAATATATTTTGGGCACTCTATCACTCAATATTCTGGGTGGAAATTTCATCTATGGAGATTCCTACGGTGTAGTTAAAGACATGATCAACGATCCCAGTTCTTATGGTATATTAATAAGTTAATTCTAAACTTATTCTCATACAACATTAAAATCTTAGATAAGCTAGGTTAGACCAACACGAATAAGTTATTAGTGTAATTTTTTTCTGATGTGTTACTTGTTGGCTAGATGTTTGACTGAAACCATGTTAGTTGGAAACAATTACTATTCCATGAAATTTTTTTTCCAGTTTGTCGATTGCTCCAACATTGACAGTTGTTCCATGAGAAAATTGGCATAGTCTAATTGTGCAGCCTGGAGGATTTGCGCTAAAGACTATATATGTGAAGCATTGTTTAGTTTGTGCAAATGTGTGAAATCATGTGAAAACAATCTGTGCAACGTGTGGAAGCTCAAGTTGATTGTTCAGAGCCAACAATGATTTTCATGTAGCAATGATTGGTTAGAGAGAAACAGTGGCGCTGCGATGGAGTTAGCAAACATTCAACGAAAGGATATTGACGATGGTGTTCGTAGTAAGGGTAATAGAAAAGGTACTCAGTCACACATCATCTAACGTATATTTGATCCTTAGGTAATAATCATGGCATGCACAACAGAGAGGTTGCACTTTTGAGTCAAGCAAGTGGTGAGTCGATCTTGTGGAGAAGAGAAGATGTATCATTGACTAAATAGTTGCATTAAATTATGTTAGAGTGGCCTATGACAGTCTGAGAGGCACATGAAAAGCTAGACAACAAGGATGAGATGTCCCAATCTTGCATGAGGTGGTCAAAGAAATTAACTAGGAAATTCATAGAACAAAGTTATGGATCTGGTGGCGTGAATGTGAGGATGGTAAGATTATTTGAGAGAAATGTTGGAGCAGGGTCCCCTCGGGTGAATTTTGAGTAACTTTTGTATGTATTTTTGGATATGCGCACTAAACGGAAAGGTAAAGGGACTTTGGGGCGGGTCAAATTCCCTCTTTTATGTAAATGGGTTGTAAGGGTAAACTGTGGGCCTCAAACCATGGTTTGAGACCATAGTATCTCCGTGATGGATGAATATAAATATAGATAGATTGAGTATAGTCAAGATATATATGATGTTTTGATCTAAGTAATTGTTTATGATTTTTTGATACATTTTTGTATGTTTGGGTTGGGTAGAAAGGCTCCTGTTGGCTGTTTGCATGGAGACCTAGTCTTGGCTGTCTGCGGACTCTGCTGGCTGTGTGCGCAAAAGGGTAATTGTAAGGGAAAGTATAACTGTACTTAATTGTTTTGAATCTAATACAGGGACTGTTTTGGCAAACCAAACATGTCATATGTTCGATATCCGAGCTATTTGTTTAATGTGTAATTGCTTTAAGATCATTTTAATTATAATATGATCAATTGTATTTGCATGAGTAAATCAATCCTTTATGCTTGAATATATTTTTATGGTTAAGTACATGTATTGATCTAATTAATTTATCGTGCATGGTGAAGATCTATGAGTACGATTATATGTGTGTGTGTGTGTGTGTGTGTGTGTGTGTGTGTGTGTGTGATAAAGTTTATCTGAGATACATTTGGTATATGCATTAACTGTGTTTGTGACCAAGTGGATTCAATAAGTGCTGATCTATATATGCATTTATCTATTTCCAATATACAATAAGTTCTTTTATAACCCTGTTTAAGGCCACCACATCAATTTCTTCCTCAGGGTGCAGAAACCTAACTCCAGCACCCCCCAATACTGCTTCGGGTGAGACTTTGATCTGTGCAAGCATGTCATGCCGAAAGGGCCAGTGGCTGGAGGGTTTGTTGGTTGCGCGATAAAATCTAAAATTGGTTCAGGACCCCTCAAGCCAACAAATGGTTCCATTGTCGGGACCAGGATCATTTTTAGGGAGATTTAATGTTATGGCATCCTACGCAGAACAAATTGCTAGATTGGCTAGATAGAAAGATATGTAAATTCACAATCCAAAAGAATCAAAGTTTTAGGCTATGTACTGAAAAGTGGGTTCAGAGGTATATGTATACAAAATTTCACAAGATATTGTTTGTGTCCTTTGAAAATGAGTTGCATAAGTGGTTTTCACGATTGACTGAATTCAATAGCTTTGCGATGGATGATACAATCACTTAGTGGACTACTGAATTAGTAGAGAAATTAGAAAAGACAAGAAATATGATCACCCGTGCTATAGATCATTGGATAGATCATGTCTTGGGAGGATTTGTGACTGAATCTTCCATTTATCATTTTTTTTCATACTCTGAAATAGAAAGAAATTTTTTCAAGGGTCCTAGAGGTAAGTTCCTGAACTCTTTGAAGTTACTGCTAAATATGCTATTGTGTGAACAAGGCTCTTTGTGAGAACATATTGTGTGAATTTCCGAAGATGTCCGACTACGTGCAATGGAAGAATTTACTGTGCATACCTAGCAGAAGGGTTTGTTTACAACCCTCTCAAGGGTAGATTTGATAGTGAGGAAAAGCCAAAAACTAGTAGTTCTAGTGAATCTACATGCTCTAAAGAAGAGGAAGTCTCTCAAGAAGAAGTTTCACCAAATCAGAATGATCAGGGATCCTTGACCAATATTGAGATTCCATCCTATCCACTTCCACACTCATCTCACAAGTCGTCCACTCCACCTCCACCTCCACCTCCCCTAGGCACATATATGGTTGCTTCTATGAAGCTACCTACTTTTATAAGTATTGGAAATAAAGATACTGAGCAATTTTGGTTTGTGACTGATGCTGTCTAGATATTGCAGCAGGTTAATAACGATGATGTTAAGAAAGTGTTGTGAAACCAGCCAAAAATAGAAGAAAAGAGATATCAACGCCTTAGAAAGAAGCCACTTCGAGGGGGAAAACTCCAATACATTACATGAATGAGCAATTCTTGGATGATACAAATTACAAAACCTCCTTTCTATATATAGGAGTCCATGGGGCCACAATGTAATCCTAGTGGGGCCACAATGTAATCCTAGCCGACCTAACAATAATAATTTAAGGGCACAATAATAACAATATAGGGGTTACAAGGGTACAATAATAACAATAAGGGGGTTACACTAACAACAATAAGGGACTATACTAGTAATATAGGGACCTAACATGCCCCTCTCCTTCGAAAAAGTGTTGTCCTCAACACTTGAGTAGCTCTGGGTGCTTCTGTATAAAATTCTCATCCTCCCATGTAGAATCTTCAGTGGGTAAGTTCTTCCACTTGATGAGATACTCTGAAATTGATCGATTCCGTAGTTGTCGAGTTCTTGTTTCCGTGACTGCTTCAGGTTTCAATATGATTTTTCCTTCCTCATCAAGTTCTGGTAATATTGTTTGAACTGGAAGATTTTCACCGATAACCTTCTTCAAGCATGAAACATGGAAAATTGGATGTACTCGCGAAGAAGCAGGAAGCTCCAATTTGTATGCCATAGTACCAATCTTTTGCAACACCTTGTAAGGACCATAGTACTTTGGAGATAATTTTTTATCCTTCTTAGCTTGCTTGAGGGACATTTGTTTGTATGGTTGTAGCCGTAAAAATACCCAATCTCCTACATCAAAACTTCTCTCACTGCGATGTTGATCTTCCTGTTGTTTCATTCGATTTTGTGCCAAATTCAGGTTATCCTTTAAGAGTTGGAGAACTTCTTGTTGATGCTCGATGTGATCTTCCACTGCTTGAACTTTCGAATTTTCTCTTAAAGATGATGTGATGGATGGTGGATGATATCCATAAAGTGCCATAAATGGGGTCATTTTTGCTGCAGTATGGAAGGAAGTGTTATACCACCATTCGGCGAGAGGTAACCACTTGACCCATTGTGTTTGTTTATCAGATACAAAACAACGAAGATATCCTTCCAAAAATTTATTTACTATCTCAGTTTGACCATCAGATTGAGGATGATAAGATGAGCTGTGAGCTAATTGAGTACCCAAACAAGAAAATAACTCCGTCCAAAAATTTCCAGTAAAAATGGGATCTCTGTCGCTCACAATAACCCTTGGGCTTCCATGTAGCTTTTGAATTCTGTCCATAAATGTAGTAGAAATTGTACTTGCTTTAAATGGATGAGATAATGCACAAAAGTGTGCATACTTGGTAAGTCTATCAACTACCACCATGATGACATTCTTTCCTTCAGACTTAGGTAAACCTGTGATAAAATCCATTGAAATCTCCTCCCAACGCTGACTTGGAATGGATAAAGGTTGTAGAAGTCCGGGGTCTTGATTGTCTCCACTTTATTCTGCTGGCAAACCAAACATTCCGCCACAAACTTTTGAATATCAGATTTAAGGCCATCCCAAAAAAATTCTTTCTTCACCCTGTGGTAAGTTTTTAAAAATCCTGAGTGTCCTCCTAAAGTAGAAGTGTGCAATTCCAGAAGAATATTTTGTTTTAGTTGGGAATTCTTACAAAGATATAAGCGATCTTTGTACCATAAGGAATCATTTTTCCAACTAAATGTATCAGATGTACTAGGATCTTGCTGCAACTTCTGAATGAGTGTCCATACATCTTTGTCCTTCTTCCATTCATCTCTTGCTTCGGTTATCCAATACGGTTGGATAATAGAAATGGCACAAAGCAATGCTTCCACCTCTTCATTCTTTCTTGAGAGTGCATCTGCAACAACATTAAGCTTTCCTTTTTTGTAGATTATTTCAAAGTCATAACCCAACATCTTTGTGACCCATTTTTGCTACTCTTTTGAAGATAGTCTTTGTTCCAAAAAGTGTTTAAGACTATCATGATCAGTTTTTACCTTGAAGTGTCTTCCCATTAGGTAAGTTCACCATTTCTTTAGTGCATGCGGTATTGCTAACATTTCCTTCTCATAAATAGGTTTCTGTAAATACTTTCCTTTGATTGGACGACTTTCAAAAGCAATGGGTCTTCCTTCATGCATTAAAACTGCACCAATTCCATTTCCTGAGGCATCACATTCCACAATAAAGGTTTTTGTGAAGTCTGGCGTAGCTAAGACCGGTGCTAGGCACATTGCCTCTTTAAGATGTTCAAAGGCCTTAGTTGCTTCAGGAGTCCATGAAAATGCATCTTTCTTCAATAATGTATTTAGAGGTGCTGCTATTCTCCCATAATTCTTAACAAACTTACGATAATAGCCTGTTAACCCGAGAAATCCTCGCAACTGTTTTATTGTCTTGGGGACTTTCTATTCCTTAATGGCTTTAATTTTGTTAGGGTCTACTTTAACACCCTCGTGAGATATAATATGACCCAGATATTCCACCTCTTGTACTCCAAAGAAACATTTGGATGTTTTTGCATATAATTATTTCTCCTACAATAGTTTGAGTACCCTGTCAACATGTTCAACATGATCCTTCCAAGACCTGTTGTAGATAAGTATATCATCAAAAAATACTAGCACAAATTTTCTAAGGAAGGGTTTGAAAATGGAATTCATCAACCCTTGAAATGTAGAAGGTGCATTGGTAAGGCCAAAAGGCATGACCAAAAATTTATAATGACCCTCATGAGTTCGAAATGTTGTTTTTGGAATATCTTCAATCTTCATTCTAATTTGATGATATCATGAATGAAGATCCAACTTGGTAAAATAAATTGCTCCATGTAATTCATCCAATAATTCATCAATCACAGGAATGGGAAATTTGTCTTTAATGGTGAGCTTATTGAGCTCCCTATAATCCGGACACATTCGCCATGATCCATCCTTCTTGTGTACCAACACTACAGGAGGAGAGAAAGAACTTTGACTGGGTTGAATTATACCCGCCTCTAACATTTCTGCAATCATACGTTCAATTTCGCTCTTTTGGAAGTAAGGATATCTATAAGGCCTGATGTTTGGAGGAACACTTCCTGGAATCAAATGAATAGCATGATCATGATCATGAATAGGTAGGAGTCCTTTGGGAGTTTCAAACACCTTGGAATGATTGTCCAAGACTTGTTGGAGATCTGCAGAAATAGATGATTTTGATGTCGGAACTTCTAGTGAGCATAATTGTGAAATTACGCCTCGTTGTTCTTTCTTTATAAGCTTTGTCATGACATTAGAGCTTATTATCCTTCCCGGCTTCCCTTCAATACCCCGTAATTCGACTTCCTTTCCTTCTGAAAAAAATTTCAAGAAAAGTTCTTGAAAATTAAAGCTACCGTCCCCAAAGATTGTAACCATTGTACTCCTAGTACAACATCAGCACCTCCCATAGGAATGGAAAGCATTGGACTAGTCAATACATATTCCCCCATGGTTAGCTTGATATTATGGCATTTTCCCGAGCAATTTATAGTTCCTACATTTGCAACCATCACTTGACATTCTGGTGCTGGGTATAGGAAACAATTTAATTCCTTGGCTACCTTACAATGAATAAAATTATGGGTGCTACCTGAATCAATCAACACTATTACCTTTTACTTCTTGATTTGTCCTTTTATCTTGAGAGTTTGAGGAGTGGTAATTCCTGCCAGTGCATTACACGATATGGTTGGATTCATTTCTTCCTCTTCTGGGGCTGGTTCCTGGTGTATATCCTCTTCTTGTTCATTTTCTTCTTCCTCTTTACAATCTATGTAAAATAATTTCTTCTCAGCACACTTATGACCTTTAGTGTATTTGCTATCACAACTGTAGCAAAGCCCTTTTGCTCTTTTTTCTTCCAATTTTTGTGGTGTCAACCTTGTAGGTTGTGGAAATCTAGGCATAGAAACACTTCCTTCTTTATAAAAGTGAGTGGTAGGCTTCCTTGTCGCCATAATTTTACATTCAATTTTTCTTGCCAACCTGAATGCCTTCTCCAATGAATCAGGTTCCAAAATGCAAACTTCATGTTGGATGTTATCCTTTAAAGTGCCTATGAAGAGATCAATCCTGTGTTCCTCTGGAATATCAGTTACCCTTATATTCAATTTTTGGAAGTCCTCAATGTGCTGCCCCACTAAACCCTTTTGTTTGAGATTTATCAATTGGTTAAATAAGGTGTTGCTCTTTGTATCCTCATAATGTGCTATCATTTCCTCCGTAAAAATTGACCAAGTGACAATTTTTTTACGGGAGCAAAGCCATCGATACCACACAAATGTATTTTTTTCTAAATGTAAAGTTGCAATGCGTACCTTTTGTGTGTTTTGCACATTATGGAGATCAAAATATTGCTCCATATGTAGTATCCATGTTACAGGATCCTTTCC